>JAXGGA010000143.1:0-235000 GCA_038373865.1 Uloborus plumipes
ACTGTATTTGAAATAGCAATCGTTCGACGTTGTTTGATACGGCTCAAAATGCTTTTATTATTCTTCCCCTTATTGTTGTCTTACCTATCACCCTATTTTGGTAAGATCAGAGAAGACCTGACTCATGCGTAAATACGCGGAAGGTTTTACCTAAGAAGATCAGACAGTAATTCTTGATGTGTTCGGACGTTTGAACACGGGATACCAGCTTCCAAATCCAAGTGTCCAACCACTCGATTCTCCACGACTGACGACACATACGGTACAGGAGTAAAATATAAAGCTACATCAAAAGAACTTACCTTTGTTGTTAATCCTTCGTTTTCCAGAACTTTCCTGAAAATAGGAAAGATCAATAAGGCAGGATCTCTTTTTGCTCAAAGCACGAGTTTCAGATATTGAATTTATATAAATATCATACCACCAAAGATGCCGGCCACCTTGTCTAGTGGTCAGAGTAGTCTGCCATGGATGGTGTGACCCCGGGTTCGAGTCCCGGCTTGGGCATGGATGTGCTTTCTCTCTCCTGTCCTTGTCCTTTCTTGTATGAATGTGTTGTTGTGTGAAAGGTTGCCTACCCTATAAACGGGTCCTATGGCATGCGTGTACTGTGGAAGTCGGACTTCACACCAAATTAACGGTACAGTTTGGAAAAGTGAAGCAGCGCACCCCAAATTGCCAGTCTGGCTGGCACACAAAAGAAAAAAAAAAAAAAAAACACCAAGGATTATAAATATAGCTGAAAAAGTTAATGGAGAATATGGTGATAAAATAAAAGATTAAAGAGAGCTTTGGGGTGAATGGCTTGACCCTCAACTCTAAGGGCCCTACTCCACATTGAGGTAAAGCAGAAAAATAAGGCAGAAACGTAAAACGGATTAAATAGTGTTCCTATGGAAAGTACCCGGATTTTCGTTTTCTGCCTTCCGTTTCGGTCGCGTTTTCTGCTGATGTGGAGCAGGGCCCTAAGTCCTTTTCAGAAAAACAGAAAATAAACATACCACATGTTTGCCTATCTCATATAACTCGCTAACAATTAATAACAAAAAATCTGGTACGGACCCCACACTACTTCCTTTTACGTGTAAATTTCTTAGTATTTGCCTTTAGTGTTAAAAAAGTGCTTGGAGTGAGCAAGGTAACAAATCAATTATTTACTCCCCTAATCTGCCACGAAACAATGCAAAAAATGTTTTACAATGGTTAATTTTCTAAATATTGCTGATTTTAATATCATTCAGTGAATTTTTCGCAAAATATCGCCAATAGCGCTAAGTTGAACCCAAATTCAAAAAATAATTTTTTCGCCAAATTTGTCGCCAACTTGGCGATATGTCGCCTAGTTGGCATCAAACACTTGTCGACCAAAAGCTTGGCGACATATCGCCAAGTTTTGCGCGCCAATTCATATCACTTGAGTCTGCATTGAAATTAACACTGATTTACCCCAAGAAAGGGGTAAAACACCCCCTTGGGAACATTCAAATGCAACCACAAGAGGAGGTGCACAACTAGACCATTCTCAGAGCCTACATACCAAGCTAGAAGCTTCTACGGCTTATAGTTTTTGAGTTATGCGACCCACATACGCACATGCATACGCACATACATCCGCAAATACGTACATACAGACGTCATGAGAAAACTCGTCGTAATTAACTCGGGGGTGGTTGAAAAGGATTTTTCGGCTGCTTATATGTTTGGTGCATATGCACGTGCTGACAGGTCGAAAAAACTACTGAGCATTCATTCGGGGGTGAGCAAAATCAAAATTTTTACTGAAATTTGAGTGATTTTTTTTTTCACGATCACAATACTTCCTTTACTACGTAAAAGGAAGTAAAAATGTATCTGCTACCAAGACTGTGTGAAGTGGAAACCAATTAACTACCTCAAGCATTTCAAAAACTTTTATATTTTTCACTTGAAACGACGAAAAATTCGATAGCCCGGATTTTGAATTTTTTTTTCTTGCTTGGGTTTAGTCTTAAAATCGATTTGAATTGTTAACTTGTTAACTTCTAAGAACAATATTCTTCTCTTATTTACTGATTAATTTTACTTTTATTTTACACTAGCGGTACCCGCACGGCTTTGCCCGTGGTATAAAATTAAAACGTCATTTGGTAATAAATGGATATCGCAGAAAGAATACTCAATTTCAGTTTTAATTCAACTATAATTTCTTAAAACTATGGTATGAAAATAAGACAAAAGAGAAAATGAGAACAATTTGTTGCTTACAGAAACCAACAGAAGTCTCACCAAAGTTTAAAAGAAGAAGGAAGTTTTCTTTCCTAGCTTTAAAAACAAAATAATACATTTTTCGAAATGAAACATTTTAGAAAGAAAGTTGCAATACCGCAATTTTTAAGATATTTTTATAATTTACAGAGTTTTAATTTCTTAAAAACTGAAAAAAGAAAAGCAGACGATTTTTCGCAGCAGTTAAAACACTTCATTTAACTAATCTTGATAAGGCTTGGAGTTTGGATTGTTACAAAAACAAATACATTTTTAAAATTCAATGGTTAAGTGAAAGCAATATTTATTTATTTATTTATTTAAACCCCACCAGTCCCACCCAACCGAGAAGTCTTACCCACCCAAGTGAAAGCAATAAGTAACATCCGAATTGTTAAAATAAATAAATAAATAAATAATAATAAATGCAAAAATAAGTAAATAAAAAAATTAAATAAATGCCAATTAATTGGCAAGAATTCATTAAGCATAGTTAGTTACTTTATATATTTTCTAAGCTCTAAAAGTAATTTGTGAGAATGTTTTTTACATTAAGCTAATTAATCGGCCAAGATTTTGACATACAGTATATTCTGCAAAGTTGCCGACTACCAATAATTTCTGATTTATTAGTGCACCACTATTTTTAACCTCCGAAAAATAAGGTCGCTTTTTAATCTTTTATAAAGAATTCGGGCCCTTTTTCCCCTAGAGGCAAACAGAAAATCTTCAATATGAATTTATGTTATTATTTCGGTTGTCGTGAAAGGGAAATACAGTCGACGCTCGTTATAACGACCACTCGTTACAAAGACCATCCTAATATAACGACCGGTGAGAAAACCCCCAACTGTACCCCAATATACTCTATGTTCTACCTCTTATAGCGACCATTCGTTATAAAGACCGCTTTCTGTAGGACGGAGACGGTCGTTATATCGAGCGTCGAGTGTATAATTAAAAGCTTTTGTGTATAAAATGCATCAAATAAAAAAACAAATTATTATGTATTGATGTGTTTTTGTTCTATTCACACCCACGCATATACGTATGTATGCATAATAACAAAAATAAGTAAATAAGCAAAAATATAATTTTTACTATTAAAAAATATTCCCACCATAAAACGGGGCGCTTTAAATTTAAAAAAAAACTCATCTCTGAACAAAATGGGATAAAATAACAAGAAGTTCTGTCAAGAACTAAACGAGCCTACTTTCCCGTACATGGACATAGGCATTCTAGCATCTGATCATTATTCTCTTAATTATCTGAGACTAAAAATTATGTCAAACATACCTTTTTAGCACTTAAAGCTGATTTCTAAAAGCAAAATATACCCCTCTCATCAGATGAAATAGACACATAAAAAGTAAATAAATGAATAAATAAAGTTTTGTCGCACCTTTTAAAGAATGTAACTGTTACAGTTCTTCCGTAGAAAAATTCCTCAATTGTTTCAAAAAAAATAAATAAAAGTACAAAGTACATCAAAACACATTTTATCAAAGAAGAAAAGAAAAAAAAAAAAAAAAAACTCGTCCGTTGATAAAATGTCTCGAATTTCACTTTTAATCCGCTGCCAGTTGTTAAATATAATGAATAAATGCACTCGCGAATGAAACATTTTTGTTACAAAAAATCGCTGCCAAAATAAAAAATAATAATATATAATGATAAATAAAACGAAATGAATAAATAAACAAAAAATCGTCTGCACAGTCAGTCATTTTTTTCTGAGCCTGCATTTCGCATGTTTGGGAGTAGAGTCGGAATCAGAGTCCTCACAGAAGATTATAAGAAAAGTACTTTACAAACATTATTATCAAACCATTTTTTACAAAGTAGTTTAAGGAAATCCGACTTTAAGTTCAGGATCAACATTCAACTTAAACTCCGTAGGCGCTAATGTTAAATTTTTTCTGAAGCATCGCGGACAGGTTGTTTGAACGTTCAAAGTTGAACCAAAAATTGTTCAAATCAAAAATTAAATATGGAATGACTGTATCTCGAGATCTTCCAACAAAAAAAAAAGTTTATTTATATCGGACTGTTTCGACTCAAAAGTTATTACGGTGGTGACAGCTTGCTTGAGCGGTTCAATGTTGAACGAAAAATTGTTCAAATCGGAAATGTAAATACGGGAATGAAGTATCCTTGTAAGATCTTTCGAACAAAAAAAAGTTTGTTCAAATCGGACTGTTCACTTCAAAAGTTAGCATCGCGGGAAAGGTTGTTTGAACGGTTCAAAGTTGAACCAAAAATTGTTCAAATCGAAAAATCAAATATGGGAATGAGCTGTACTCGCCGAGATCTTTCCAACAAAAAAAAGTTTGTCCAAATCGGAATGTTCATTCAAAAGTTATTAGGGGGGACAGACAGACCGACCGACAGACCGACGCACAAATTCCCCATCTCAATACCCTACTTTCAAGTTTTTAATTTTTCGATATTCATTTTACCTTTTTATTTTTTTAACTTGGCGATATTTTTTGGACTTGGCGATATTTTTTTAACTTGGCGATATTTTTTGGACTTGGCGATATTTTTTAGATGCATTAAGCTACTTTAAATACTTTTTTCGTCTTTCTTTTGTTTTTAACGGGAAAGTAGGCTAAAAAAAGAAAATAAAAATAAAAACGTAAGTTTTTGTTTCAAAAAATAATCCTACACCAAAACGCGGCTCTATTGAAAAAGCTATTCCGTATTGTTTTGAAACTGAAACTTTATCGCGCAGTAGTACTGGCGAAAAACTATCAAGCAAAAACGATGACTCATTTTCAAATATATGCCAAACGCGCCAAGGAGCTACGTCACGTAGTTTTAAGATTATAGCACTAGGTGGCGCTATGCACATAAAAACTACATAACTGTTAACCCATTAATGCCTGACATTTTTTTTTCCAAAGATATTTTATATACTGGTTGCAAACAGTGTTTAATGGACGGGAAAAATAATAAAAAAATATTAGGTAAAAAATAACTTTTTTATTAAGGAAAGAAGAATCTTCTCTTAAAAGTTACGATAGACCCAGGAGGGTATATACTTTTTTTACTAAATTTTTTTTTTGTCTGCCTACGATATAATATTTAAACAGACATTTCATAAGAAGAAATAAAATCAGCAATAAACATAAACTGGGAAGCTAGGAATAACTTTGAAAACTTAGCTTTTTTTTCTTGAGACTGTGAACGATGTCATTTTTGATAAAGGCCATGTAAAAACTGCTACAGAACACACTTTACAATGGTTATATGCTGCAATCTGTCAATAACGAATTGAAAGAATACCAAGGTACTAATTGAACACTATTATTTAGTTGAAATGTTCATTTTGGGGAAATTCAGACCCTTTTTTGGACCGTCCCGTCCCTAAAAAGGGACGCTAGGCATTAATGGGTTAAGGGAAACAGAACGAAACAAATAAAGGATATAAAAACAGAACCATGGTAACAACATGAAAGTTGATTTCCGTTAATAAAATATTTCATTTCATCTTTATTTTCAAACAAATTTTATTCTCGAGCTTAACCATTTTAGAATCGTTTGGCTTGCTTTGCTCAAGGTAAGCCTTGAATTTCCGGTATTCTAAGAACAATTATTAGCTCTTCTAATGCTCGTAGAAACTTCTAACATATATCATTTTTAGCAGAAAATTTTAAGCTTTCGAATGACATGATGTATGAAATATTTCTTCCCCATTTTATTGAATTTGTATTGAAAATGAGCTAAGAATTAGAATAGAAAAAGAACGAAATAGAATTTTCGAAAAAACGCTTCAAGAAGTACATCCCCATGCTACGAACTAATTTTGTGCCAAATTTTATGAAACCGAACAGTTTTGGCGCTACGCGGTCACATACAGACCTACCTTCAGCTTTATTATTAGTAGCGATAACTATTATTATTTTTTGGCAACGTCAACGTTTTAAAATACTTGTCCACCCGAGGAAATACATATAATTTAATGGACCTGGAGTCCGTATGAAAAGTTACATTTTTTTTATTTTTTGACTGCCCCTCCCCCTCGCTTCCAACTTCCAACACCTCAACTCTGCACTGCATTTTGAGCACATTTTGCAATTTGAAATATGCATCTAGGACGAACGGTTGCGGAAATAAAGGTAATACATTTTAGAGTCCCTATATAGAAGCTTTGCTTCAGAGTCGTGCAATACCGAGAGCGACTTTACCAAATGAGGTTGCTTGCAGAAAAGCGCGAGCGAGAATTGGCGCGTAATCGCTCGCTGTATTCTGTCCAATTTTCTAGTTCGCAAAACTGCTACTTTAGCCTGTTAGATTACTTAGCAAAACAACATACGATGCATAAAGAGGTAAAGATACTTTTCCACACATTTTTGAAATATTGGGAAAATTTAAAAGCATAAATTTTTCATATTTTGCATTGTTGTAGTTATGAGATTTTTTTTAAACGAAACTTATTAAGAATGTTTCTATTTTAATCTTTTTTTTAATACTTGATTTTACTCGTACTTTATAATCTTGATTTTTTTTAAACTTCATTCATCCAGGTTTCTAAATTACTTAACAAAACAACATATGGTCATATGCAGCTCATGCGGGGGGATCGGACGGGTTAAAGGGGGGGGGTGCCACTCAATGTCAAAAGTAAAAGGGCTTTTCTCCTCACCTTTTTTAAGCGTACAAAGTGTTGACTTTTTCATGTTTTGAAAGAGCTGACTTAAGTACAGTGTGTTTTACCTTTTTCTCACATACTTTTATTTCATACAAATAAAAATTAAACTTTGAATTGGAAGAAGAAAGTCCATTGCATCCATCCATCTGCGTTTATTGTTTTTAAGAGACGGTCATAAATGTCGTCAAAATTCAACAGGAAATTTCTTCTTTTTTAAAGTCAGCTGTACCCCCCCCCTAAGCTACCCCCTTTTATGGTGCCCTAGGAGCCTACGCACGTGACGCGTAAAGATCCCCCCCTGCTGTATTTATGTATTCTATATTCTGTACCAAAGATATTTAAAGGAATTAGTTAGAATGTTTTTCATTTTCAGTTTGTCTGCCGAAAATGACAAAATAAAAATTATTTTGTTTACAGCATCATTCTTTGTAATCAAAACAGCGCATTTCTTACAGCATTGTTAATACATTTTAGATGATCCCGTCATGTATTAGGGTGAAACTTTTACATTATTACCAAGTCTTTTTATAGGATATTTAGTGTGAATAAAAATTATAGCTTTGGGAAACAAATGAATCAACTATGAAGCATAAAATATGGAAATAAAGAAAGTATAACGTTTAAGAAAAAGAAAGTCTCAATACCTGGTCTTTAAAACTTGAATTTGTCAGAAATAAATTCATTTCCACCATCCCTCACAGAAAATGTGCTTTAATCTAAGTTATAAAGTCTGAAATTGTATATTTTACGACTTTTGAAAACCGATAAAGAAGTCACTTTTTTTTTAAATTAAAAGTGGGGGGGGGGGCGCTATTTGGAAAAAATAAGACCTTCATAACAAAAAAAAGTTCCGATGCTTAAGGAGTAAGAGAACGTAAATTTAAATCCTCGCACGCGATAAAAAATTGGCGAGCGTTGCTGCTGCCAAAACCTGCCAAGCTAAGGATCCGCTTAAACGAGCATAAAAGCAAAATTAAAAGCATTAGACTGCTTTTACCGTGGCATAAATGAGTGATAATAACAAAATGAATAACTAAATATCCTAAAACACAGAAATAAACAAGTTATATTAAGATATTAAGCAAATAATAAGTGAAACTACATGTATGCTTCCCTACCGTAACACAAAAATGAAGATTTAAAAGTAAATAAGGGGATTTTTCCAGAAATAATTGCACATACACATAGAGTAAACCTTCATGCAATGATATAAGTAAGCAAAAGAATGGTGCATAGCTGTATTTCATCGGAAGCGTCGTATTTTTGGTAGCTTCACGGACGCTCCGTGTTAAGTCTACGGGAGGGAAATCTCTATTGCCTGCGGCGGTAAACTGAACGCTTCGACCAACGAGCGGAGGTGGCGTATTGCGCGACTCTGAAGCTGCGCTTCTATACAGGGACTCTAATACATTTTAAAATAGAACACCGTGTAACTTTGATCAGGCAGAAAAAAGAGCCCAAAAGTTGTGGTATAGCTGCAGGATGTCGCAAAACTGGAAGATGATTAGTTTTCAGACTAATAAACGTATAACATCGCAAATGTTCCCCTACTCTAGGCTTTATCCAATAAATTACGGTATAACTTTGATATCCCCCCGCCCCCCCCAAAAAAATACAGGCCAAATCTCCCTACGGACTTTTTAGGATTGCTGTTTCTCATTTTGGTGTTGCCAATTTAGATTTTTTCCAGCTTTTTGCTGTTGCCAAATTTAGTATTTCCTTGTATTTTGTACCATTATTAGAGGGTTTTTTTAAAGTTTTGTGGTAACAATTTTTGAATTTCGCCAAAAAGTAGCCAAATTTTCGTTTGGGGGGGGGGAGATCAAAGTTGTTCCGAAATTACTTCATTACTTACGCACCGTTCTAAGTTTTGGACTCATCAAGAGTACACCTCCGGCAACTGCCAGTAAACCGCAAGAGCCAACCAGTAACCATTTGGCGACAAGATCCGCGACCCACTCCGCCAACTTCCTCGCCAAAACATAGGCCAAGGCGTGGGCTGGACTCAGACGGATGAGCGCGGTCAGTGTCTCCTGTTGCAGTGGAACAGCCATGATGCATGGACCCCACAGATGATCCAGGAGCGAAGAACATGCGGTGGGAGGGGTCTTTGCTGTGTCCCTCGTCAGCCGGCTTCCCCATTTGATCAGAGTAGCGTCTAACACGCCAAAAGATGAACCTGTTTAAGGAAAGAGCTATCGCTTAGACAGCTCAAAAATCGTCAGAGTTAACACGGGCCAGCAATTTCTACACTGCAAAAAATACTGTATTGTTTTTGCTGTATAATACTGGCAGCAGAGGTTCCAGTTTAAAATAGAAAAATGCACAGTAATAAACTGTTAAATTAGAAATTTTAGTTTATTACTGTAAAGCAGAAATATTACAGTTTAACACCGCAATTTTACAGTTTATTACCACAAAATTAGCTGTATTACACTGTAAAAGCAAAAGTATAATATTGGCAGCAGAAGTTCCAATTTAAAACTGCAAAATGCACAGTAATGAACTGTAAAATTAGCAATTCTACAACTTATTACTGTAACGCAACAATTTTACAATTTATTAGTGTAAAATGAGCTTTTTTAGAGTTTATTACCGTAAAATTAGCAACTTTTTTCAGTTTGTTACTATAAAATTAGCTGTATTATACTGCATAAACAACATTCATTTTTTACAGTGTAGGACCCAGGATTTGAAGCAATAATTCTGTACCTCAGAACCAGACTAACGTAAGTCCATTTTCGTCATTTTTCGGTAGAGGGGAAAAACGATTGTCGAATACATCGTTTTTCCCCTCTACTGAAAAATGACGAAAATGGACTTACGTTAGTCTGGTTCTGAGGTACAGAATTGTGTCTAAAAAACTCACTTCTCGGTGGTTCTTGCATAAGACATACAGCCATTATCACAAGGGAGGCGCAGACTAGGGACATCATCAGCATCTACAGAGGAGATTTCCTGATATAGTTCTCCACATTTACTTTGCGACTACATTCTATGTCATTAAAATCTTTGTGCTTCTGCCTATGGGTGTATGTAACAGTATCTCCAACGAAATGCACAAGTCTATCGGATTAGCACAGGCACTATTGGATGCAAGACATGCAGTGTCTTCCCACACCGTATCATCCCTCTAACTCGTAACGTGTCGGAGATATAAAATAAAAACTGTACCATTAAAATCTTCATTTGGGTCAAGAGCCAAATTTTGTAACATATACCAATTTGGGCCTCAAGTTTGGCAAGAAATTAATCGTACTGTCCGGAAATTTGGCACGGCATTCTTATTTTTGGCGTACATAGTTTTATTTCGGTTACCCGGCTATTTTACTGTAACCCTATGCAAACAGATATTTCTACTCTTCGTTTACATTTGCAGAAGAAAAACATTTTCGCCCAATCATTGGTGCGAAAGCTAATTCCAATGAATCAAGATCGCCAGATTACTGAAACGCTCCCAATTAGCAATTAGTGTGCATCTTAAAAGAAATTTTAGTTTGTTTTACTGTCCATTATAAATATGAACAAATTATCGCCAAACAAGTTTCCATATCACTTCGGCAAAAAATAGGGATAATTTCATGATAGGAAAATTGACTCTGTCGTCAAATTTTTGGGTGGAATAATTTTATGCTGGCAACCCTATTGCTGGATAGTAATCCTATTTAAATAGAAATTTCCTTTATTTTTGGATTAGTATTCAATACAAACACATTCCTCACGTAAGCAATTAGGCATTAGTGCCAGAACTTTAATATTAATGGATAAAAACCGCCCGATTTCGCACTTCCCCAAAACATGGTGACAATGAACGCAATTTAAAATATTCGCCAGGATTCAAAATGTGCCAAGTGACGCATCTATAACAGAAAAGTCCTGAAATTGTCAGTTGAAGTTGGGACAGACAAGCGAGAACACGGGTTACCTTATGCATGTAGTACTTAATTTTGAACTTGAAAGGAGGCAGACTTGTTTCAGAAATGCGTTGTGTTTCACCACTTCTTATGCAGGAATAAATATCAATCAACCTTTTCCATGTTTACATCTAGTTGCTGTTCAGATCACTGCTATAGTGATTACACGCGCTTCACAGCTGATTTTTAGTTGATCCCAAAATGTTGGTTTTCTTTTGTTAGCATTGGTTTATAATGCGAAGGCTGAACTTGATTGTGTTGGGTAATTATCACTAACATAGATTAAATAACACAACTTTATTTGTATCGAAAGTACAACCCTTCAAACTCAAACTAATTTTCCATTAATTTCACGTTCTTTCTTTTTGCCGCCACGAGATAAATATTAGCCAGCTGATCCCTTCACTTTACTTCATTCGGCCGCCACAATACCCCCCTGGGTAGTAAATTGCTCCAACGTAACGCGTTTTAAATCGCACGTGGCGACCTGACCGTGTAATGTAGCCCGGTGGTTTCAGGATGCATGGAAGCTTCTTATCAGTGTTCGTTGATGCAACCTCTGAATCAGCTGAAGAGTTTACAATTGGCCGAGATGGTGAGTCGTCCGTTCTTTCCTGTTCCTGTTCATCGTTAAGTGTATAACCGGGCTTAACCCTGTCGATGGATACCCTTACTTCTTTTGCACCAATTTTGAGGACTACCACTTTGTCGTTGCGCTCGACTACTCGGTAGGGACCTATAAAAAGGGAGGAACCAACGAGTTTCGTACTGTGTCATCTCTTAGAAACATGTGCGTGCATGTAGCTAAGTCCTTGTGTACAAAAGTTCGACGTATGCCGTGCCGTGACCCCGGTACAGGCCGCAATCGGGCCATGTAACAACGGAGCAGATCGACCATAGACCTAACGTCCATGGACTGATCATCATTTCTTGTCAGCATTTCCCCTGGGAGGGGTAGTGGCTCTCCATACACTAGCTCAGCTGCTGATGCGTTGAGGTCCTCTTTAATGGCGCTGCGGATACCAAGAAGAACCATCAGAAGAGCTTCCAGTCATGAAGAGTCGTTACGGTACATTAAGGAGGCTTTTAGTTGGCGGTGAAAACATTCCACCATGCCATTGGAACACGGATGATAGCTTGTGGTACGAGAGCGCCAGAAACCGGAGTATTTTCCTAGCTGCGCGAACAGTTGCGCCTCATATTGTCGCCGCTGGTCTGTTGTGATGATATCGGGACAACCAAATCAGGAGATCCATCCAGTGACAAAGGCATGGGCGACTTCTTCGGCTGTGATCCCTTCCAGTGGAAAAGCCTCTGGCCATCGAGAAAAACGGTCAACGGCGGTCATCAAGTATTTGCAGTTCTTCACCAAAGGAAGAGGTCCAACTAGAGCCGCTATATAGACAGGCCGACGCATCAAGCTTAAGTTCGACCACTTTGGATCCAATTCATTCACTTTTACTTTCAATTTTTCATTATTGTAGTGCAGGGTTACCAGAAAAAAAGTTTTGGCGCCTTGCTAATCTTTGCCAAATCCACGTGCCGCTAATAATTGCTCCCACTAAAAAATTACCAAAACGCGATTACTGGCTAGAAAAGACAACCACTCAAACAGTCAAACACGCGCTGGATCCAAAGTGGTGAAACTTAATCTTGATGCGCCGGCTCGTCTATATAGGGGCCTTAGGTCCAACTAGAGCCGCTATATAGACAGGCCGACGCATCAAGCTCAAGTTCGACCACTTTGGATCCAATTTATGAGCTTTACTCTCAATTTTAACTAGGGTTACCAGAAAAAATTTCGCGACATTGCCAAATTCACATGTAGCGAAAAATTGCTTACAATGAAAAGTTACTAAAACGCGATAACTAGCCAGAAAAGACAACCATTCACCAGAAAGACGACTGCTCAAACACGAGCTGGATCCAAAGCGGTGAAACTTAATCTTGATGCGTCGGCTCGTCTATATAGAGGCCTTAGGTCCAACCAGGTCGATTTGCATGTGTCGGAATCTGGATAGCGGTAAGGTGAACTTCTTCAGTGGTGAAAGGACGTGTTGACCCACCTTTGCCTGTTGACATTGTTGACAAGCTCGGGCCCAAACTCGGCAGTCACTCTGGATGCGTGGCCACACGAACCGGGAAGATACTAGTCGTGCTGATGCACGTGTTCCTTGATGACTGAGGCTGTGTAGGGAGTTGAATACCTGTTTTCTAAGTGATGTCGGAACGAAGAGCCTCGGCTTTGGCAGCGATGTGTCGCAAATCAGCCTCGTGTTACTATCATGAAATGGTACAGATTCCAAGAGCAAGGAGGAGCTCTTTGATGACAGTAGTTCCTGTAGTTCAGGGTCGTTTGCTTGAGCGTTGGCCAAAACGTCGATGTTAACCGGCGAAATGTTAACAGCTGCGATCCGAGAAAAGGTGTCCGCAACCACATTATCAGCTCTGCTGATATGCTGTATGTCGGTAGTGAATTGCCCGATAAAAAACAACTGGTTTAACTGCACCGGTGGAAGTTTATCTCGTCGCTGCTGAAAGGCGAACGTGATGGGTTTGTGGTCAGTATATATCGTGCAATGATGAGCTTCCAAAAGATGACGAAAATGTTGCACTGCCTTAAAGATAGCCAGCAGCTCGCGGTAGTATGCTGGCCATTCAGCTTGCATGGGGGTAAGCTTTTTGGAGAAAAATCCAATAGGTTGCTTTCCCCCGTCCACGAATTGCATCATTGCTGCTCCGACACAATGGCTCGATGCATCGGTGAATAGTCCCAGAGGTGCTTCCTTTGCGGGATGATATAGAAGTGTTGCATCCGACAGCATCTTTTTAGTGTCTTCAAATGCTTTTCCCAGATCAGGGTTCCATGCAATTGGTTGAGATCCGCGTAGAGACTAAGCTACTGCTTCATGAAGCGGTGCCTGAAATCTTGCAGCGTTTGGCAGAAAACGCCTGTAGAAATTTATCTCCCCAAAAACAACAGTGTTGTAAAAAAATCCCCCGCCAAGAAAACCTCAAATACTCAGCCTTAAAAAGTTATGATATCGAGTTTTCCCGCCAAATTTGTGCCAAACTACAACTAACCTGTATGTATAGTTCTTTTAAACTGTTTTCAGTCCTGCCAGGCGGGAAGCTTTGTCTTGTGAGGTGGTTGCTTAATGAGTAAAAACTTCCCGCCTAGCAGGACTGAAAACAATTTAAAAGAACTATACATACAGGTTAGTTGTAGTTTGGCACAAACTTGGCGGGAAAACTCGATATCATAACTTTTTAAGGCTGAGTATTTGAGGTTTTCTTGGCGGGGGATTTTTTTACAACACTGTTGTTTTTGGGGAGATATCACATGTTTTTGCATTAATATTATTTCTTTGCCTGTTTTTTTTTCTCTTCAAAATTTACTTTGCATGTTTTTTTTCCCTTCAACATTTTTCTTGGCGGTCCGACATCTGTAGTTTTCTTGGCAGCATGCATTTGGTGCAAAAGTTCAAGGATCTTCTTCAGTCTAGGATAAATTTGAAATCAATCACAATCACGATGTACCACCCGAACCGACGCAAAACAAAGCTAGTTGCTAATAATACTACGATTAAATTAAAAGTTAAAAAAAAAAAACCCAACCCTTACTGCCGATCTCATATTAAAATGAACTAAATTGAAGATCCCTTTTAAAAGCCTTATGCAATAAAATCAATTACAAATATTTTATTTGTTAACAAATAGAAACTGGCAACAGATGAAATTATAAATCATTGAGTTTTCTTTCCTCGTGGCCCAACAATGAAAACATAAATGCTCAGATGTTGAACAGAGCTAGTAGATAGAAATCGGACCAATTTTAAGCATTAATAACTCCGGGGTGCGATGACCCCGGGGGGTGAGCTTTGGGAAAATGTCCTCAATGTCTCATCGAGAATATTCATATCAAAAATCAACACTAAAGACCCCCGGGGAAAAAAGATATGGAAAATAAAAACGAGGAGGGAGGGGGTGGGGGGTCGAAAAACACCTTATGCCGAGCTTTGGGACAAAATAAATGTGGGTGCAAAAGCAGAGCTCAATCCGAGTTACCGTTTAGTCTGGACCCCTGTCAAACAATTTTTAAAAAGTGCGAAAAATAGCGATTTTATAACATATATCACCCCTCCCCCTGTGGGTCCTGGATGTTTTGCTTTAGTATGTGCCGTCAGGGGCCGCTGGAGATTAAGTATACCAAAAATGAAATCTAAGGATCTTTATGGGGCTGAGATACAGAGGGGTGAAAACCCCGGTTTGGTTACTCGCGTAAACAGTCCTAGTCGCTCTTTTACATTTTTATTGGCGACGGAAATTTCTTGGCGGCTTGTATTTGGTTTTCTTGGCGGGGCGGGACGCTCCCGCGTCCCGTGATCATTCCCAGGAAACGGCGAAGATCTCGGGCTGATCTGGGCAGTGGATACTTTTGCAAGTCTGCGATGCGCTCAGGCAGTGGTCGAGTGCCGCTGACGGAAACCTCATATCCCAGAAAAGTGACAGTATGTTTCCCAAGACGGTTTTTGCAGAGTTTATTAATAAGCCATGTGCGACCAGCCGTTGAAATATCAGACGCAGATGCGTTTTGTTTTCTTCCTCATTTTTAGAATAGACAAGAATGATGTCGATGTAGGGATAGCAGAAATCTAGACCTTTGAGATCTTCGTCCATGAATCGTTGAAATGTCTGCCCTGCATTTTTTAATCCAAAACCCACGAACGGGAACTCGAAGAGGCCAAATGGTGTTGTGATAGCAGTTTTAGGAATATCCTCTGGGTTGATTGGAATCTGCTTAAATGCTTTAACTAGGGCTATAACAGAGAAAACTTTGCACCCTTTAATACCATTCGAAAAATGGTGTATATGCCTGACAGGATAGCAGTCAGTTATTGCACGGTAGTTCAAGGCGCCCCGCAAGGGCGCCATCCATTAGATTTCTTAGGAGCTAGGTGCAATGGCGAAGCCCATGGGGATTCGGAACGACAGGAAGTTCCCTCTTTGATCATGGTTTCGAACTCGTCTTTTACAATTTTTAGTCTATCGGGAGCCAACCGCCGTGGACGACAAGAGACGGGTGGACCAGGTGTGGTGCGTATAAAATATTTTGTCGAGTGACGGACTTCTCGAGGTGTTCCAGATGGGCGTTTGAGGTCGGGGAATTCATCCAATATTTCTGCAAATGGCGAAGAGCGGTGCTTCAAAAGCTTGATACTAAGTTGCTTTGTCAGTTCAGAATGCGCTGGAACATGTAATCCCGTGGCTCCATCCACTAATCTCTTATTGCGGCAGTCAGGTAACAGGTTGAAATGGGATAAAAAGTCGGACCCAATAATTGGAACAGAAACGTCTGCCACAATGAAGCGCCAAGAGAACGTTTTTCGAAGACCAATGTCCAGCGACAAATTGATTGATCCGTAAGTTCGTATTGTTGAATTGTTGGCCGCGTTGAGTTCGAAATTAGATATAGGTAGCCGTTTCATAACATTTGATAGTGGGTACATGCATAGATCGGATCCGGTGTCAATAAGGAATCTTATCCTAGAAGTACGGACAGTCACAAACAGGCGACTTCCTTCCGGCAGGCAGCTAACAGTCGCCGCTAATAGCTGCCGTTCGAGTTTTCCGACCAAATGCATGGGGACCTGCACCGATGAGCTCTTGTACCAAATTTTCGGTGGAAATAGCAATTAGAGGAAGTCTCCTCATTAGGGTGAGGGCTCGATCGGCAGGGGCTGAATTTTCTTTCACGTGCCTGGCGGTTACGAGATTTACTCCGAGAGTAACGACCTTCCTCTGTTGATCTTAACTCCGTTTTCAATGCTGTAAATTGTCCGGAAAGCTCTTGTATTTTTTTCTCTAAACGACTAGCTTTATCCGGATCCACCGCTTGTCCAATCGCGTTGACAGCTCCTCCGGGGGATGCAGCGTGGACCTCCAAAATGCGATCTGCCACTTTGGCCATTTCATCCGCCGAAAGCGACGGCTGCACCATTAAAACAGCTTGCACTTGCCCAGGCAAGCGTTGTAACCACAGTGTGAGAAGCAAGGGTTCTGTCAACACCATTGAACCAGAATTCAAAGATTTTAAGTGTCTAAGAAACTGAGGTGGTTTTATATCTCCCAGTTCTTCCTGATCAAGCAATTGTCGCAGTCGTTGTTCGGCGGACGATGAGAGTCTTAGTATCAATTCATTCTTCAAATGTTCATACATATTTGCTGTTGGCGGTGATTTGATAACGTCTTTAACTTCCGCCGCGTACCTTGAGTCTAAATTCGCTACCACATGATGAAATTTTGTAACCTCCTGTGTAATTCTAGATAAGATGAACTGCGACTCTACTTGGAAAAGCCACAATGCTGGCTTCTCCGGCCAGAAAGTCGGTAGTTTAGCGGCCACTCTGCAACTTGAGCGTTCTGCGCCGCTTCGGTAATCATATTTTCTAACCTCAGTTTGTCATCATTCATAATCAAGTTTTGTTTTTCGATGACTGTCTCTAACTCACTTATCTTTCGCAGTAATTCTTGTTGTTCCATCAGATCAAGTCTAGGGTCACCAAATGTTGGGTAATTACCACTAACATAGAATAAATAACACAACTTTATTTGTATCGAAACTACAACCCTAAAATTCAAACTCAAAACTGATTTTCCATTAATTTCACGTTCTTTCTTTTTGCCGCCACGAGATAAATATTAGCCAGCTGAGCACTTCACTTTACTTCATTCGGCCGCCACTATTGTATTACAGAATCTAGTTCAGCCTTCATAAAACTTAAGGCCACTAGAACAGACCCTAGCAGCACAATCTCATAAGCCGATGATCGGTCATTCATCGAAACCCGATGAAATTCTTATCGGATTCCGATAAGTTCTCATCGGGAATTGTTCCAATATGTCTCATCGGTCAAACAGAATCCGAGCAGCAAAATCCGATGAGTTTTGCTCGAAATACGATGAGATTTGGAGCAATTTAAGAGGAGTGCAGTCCCGTGCCAATGTATTTAGGATCAATTTTGGATGAAAATACGATGAGAGTTGGAACAATATACGAGCAGTGTAGTTCCGTGGCGATGAATTTTAGATCATTTTCTTTTTTTTTTTCTTTTAAATGGGGCTGCAGTAGAGGCACAACCTTTTGCAGATCTAGTGCGATCCCCCAATTAAACATCCATTCTTTCACGTTGCACCAGAATCGGCGGAATGCCATTACCACGAGAATTTTGACGCCCAATTGCCGCCAGATGGAGGCACCTGAGCTCTTTTTGATCCGAAAGAGCACTAGGATTTAATTTTGCCTAGTAATATTCAAAGCCAAACGAATACCCCAAGGGATCTTTTACATGTCGCATAATTATACAACATGGGCGCCGAGGATTTTCCGCATCTCGAAAATCCGCCGACTGGCCAACTCTAGGATAGAACCCGGGTTATCGGCGCGGAAAGCCGACGCTCTATCACCACACTACCAAGTCGACGATTAATGAGACCAACACTGCATATTGAATAAAAATTTGAAATTGGGAAAATTAACATCGGAAAATTTGATCATTACAACCTCTTTCCGATGAAATCTGTAGCTTGGCATATTTTCATCGGGAAATTTGATCGGAAGTATATAGTTTTCTGATGAAACATAGCTCGGCATATTTTCATCGGGAAATTTGATCGAAAGGATAGTTTTCCGATGAAATATAGCTCGGCTAATTTTCTTCGGGAAACTTGATCGGAAGGATATCGTTTTCCGATGGAATATAGCTCGGCATCTTTTCATCGGGAAATTTGATCGGAAGGATAGTTTTCCAATGAAATATAGCTCGGTTTATTTTCATCGGGAAAATTGATCGGCAGGATATCACTTTCCGATGAAAAGTAGCTCATCGAAAACCGTGCTCGGATACTGATCGGAACGATGTCATCGTGCGTTACGGGATCAGTTTACGAGGAGTTCGATGATCGGCCGAGCAAAATCCGATGAGTTGATGCTACTTGGGGAAGCACTAGCTTGACCTAGAGCCGCTATATAGACAGGCCGACGCATGAAGATTAAGTTTCACCACTTTGGAACTAATCATAAGAGCAGAGCAGAGTTTTGGACATCGCTAAGCTTTGCCAATTTTTTCTACAGACTCACACGCCATTTTTTTTTTTTTTTGGCACTACAAACTTTTTTTTTTTTAAATAACTCCTTTGCAAGATTCCTGAGCTTTCTTTCACTTCCAGAATAAGATATTACCATCAAAATACCATTGTACAGAATGATAAATCGTTGAGAATCACTAAAAGTTTTCCATTAGCTTCGCTAATGTCGTTTTATAGATAAAAATTAATGCAAATGAGCACTTTTGCTATCAGAAATGAACAATTTCGATTTTATCGTGCATAGTTTTTGCGATTCAGCGTAACTTTTGATACACTAGACTAGAAAGTTTTGACACTATAGACTAGATAAGACACAGGTTATTCGTAAAAAGGCTGCTTTTTCATCACGAGAAGAAGCCAATTTAATCCCGACCCCTTAAAAGACTGGCTTCCCCTTTAACCCAAAACCTTCTGCTCAAAGTTTAGGGACATTTTAATGCTTTTGTAGGAAGTGTCAGGAGTAATGTGTGACAAGTCGTTTAGCTGCTTCTTTCATTTATAGGTTTTATTTAGAGTTATGCAATTTTTTTCAACTAGCTTTAATGTACTAGGGAAAATATTTTTTGGCTAAAGAAAAAGAAAAAAAGCTTTGAATATGTACTATGAATCAGTTCTGCATCAGCTATCTTGTTTATGACACTGAATAATAAGTCTAAAAGGGAACTTCAATCTTTTTTGTGTTTTTTTAAATAACAAATGGAAACCCAGAGCCATGTCCACAAATATCTTACCGTGAACCGTGTAATATCAATATATCATACTGCAATACTAGAGCTTAATCTTATGATTTTTATGAAAACAAGAGCCTTAATCATTGAAGTAAAGTTACTTGAAGATCAATTAAGTAGTGGTTTCGGTTTTTCTGCTATCCAACATTAAAATAAAACCTCCTTTTATTTTTATTAGTAAAAGCCAGTAGATGGCAGCACCAGTCATACTTTCAGAAACGCACTTTTTCCTGCAGGACTACCAAATAAATTCTAAAAATTATTTGATTTGTGATAGAAAAACCGCTAAAATCTGTACACAAACAAGTTGATATGATGGAGAAGGGGTTGGTCTCTAAATTATGGTCAGTACCCGAAGGTTCGCCGGATCAGGGGCGCACTGAGCTAAATTTTTGGGAGGGGGAAAATTCTCAATTTGCCGAATAAATTCCGAAATGTACCGACTGATAAAACACGAGTATACACACATACACACACATACCTTATATCGATACTTTATGAGAAAAGACGATAGGTACCAGTAAAAATAAAATAAAATAATGAAAAAACGAGCTTTTTCCATCTTTTCTTCAGATGTCTGACAAATATTAGAGCTTTGATAAATAACAGCAGGAGCTTATATTGGATCGACAAAACGATTAATTGGAAAATTTATAAATCCTTGCTATATTTGCCTAAATACAGATTAATAAACCTGGGACCTTGCCAGTTGTTAAATATAAATGAAGAATAAAATGCAATCGCGAATGAAGCATTTTTGTTCCAAAAAAAATCGTCTGCCAAAAATGAAAAAAAAATAATAATAAATAAAATAAAACAAATGAATAAATAAACAAAAAATCGCCTGCACAGTCAGTCATTTTTTTTTCTGAGCCTGCATTTCCGCCATGTTTGCGGAGTCGGAGTCGGAATCAGAGTCCTCACAGAAGATTATCCAGAAAAGTACTTTACAAACATTATTTATCAAAACCATTTTCTTACAAAGTTAGTTTGAAGGAAATCCGACTTTAAGTTCAGGATCAACATTCAACTTAAATTCCCCGTAGGCGCTAATGTAAATTTTTTTTCTCAACGGTTCAATATTGAACGAAACATGGTTCAAATCAAAAAGCGAAATATGGGAATGAGCCTCTCCGAAATCTTTCAAACAAAAAAATGTTTATTCCATTCGAATGGTTCACTCAGAAGTTATTAGGCGGGGAAAGGTTGCTTGAACGGTTCAATGTTGAACGAAAAAATGTTCAAATTGAAAATTTAAATACGGTAATGAAGTATCCTTGCTGAGATCCTTCGAACAAAAAAAAGTTTTTTTTTAAATCGGACTGTTCACTCAAAATTTATTAGGAGTGACAGCTTGCTTGAGCGGTTCAATGTTGAATGAAAAATTGTTCAAATCGGAAATGTAAATACGGGAATGAAGTATCCTTGATAAGATCTTTCGAACAAAGAAAAAAGTTTGCTCAAATCGGACTGTTCACTCAAAAGTTAGCATCGCGGGACAGGTTGTTTGAACGGTTCAAAGTTGAACCAAAAATTGTTCAATTCGAAAAATCAAATATGGGAATGGGCTGTACTCGCCGAGATCTTTCCAACAAAAAAAAAGTTTGTCCAAATCGGAATGTTCATTCAAAAGTTATTAGGGGGGGGGGGCAGACAGACCGACCGACACACAAATTCCCCATCTCAATACCCTACTTTCAAATTTTTATCTTTTCGATATTCTTTTTACCTTTTTATTTTTTTAACTTGGCGATATTTTTTGGACTTGGCGATATTTTTTTGATGCATTAAGCTACTTTTAATACTTTTTTCGTCTTCCTTTTATTTTTAACGGGAAAGTAGGCTAAAAGCAGGAAAATATGAATTGAAATTTGAAAATTTCTCCAACTTTAAAGTAGGTGCTCTCCAACAAGGGCATGAAATATTTTGTCCAATTTGTGTTTTAATAACATTAATTTTGCGATTTATTTTACTATTGTTCCTAATGTTCTGTTCAACAGAATTACATGCGTTAAACAGAATCAGAAGAATGGACAAGCATTAAACGGTGTTTCTGAAACAAATTTGCAATAAAAATAAACAAAATTGAAGCATAAGAGAGTCCATAAACGTGACAAACGGTAAAATGGACATGTCAAAAAAAAAAAAGAGAATTAAAGAATTTTGTTCTTTTTTGATAATTTCGGGGGGCGGGGGCTGCAGCCCTATTAGCCAACCCCCTGAATACGCCACTGCCTAGACCATAGCCTTACTGATACGTTCGGTAGTGAGACTCTAAGTTTCAGTTACATAACAGTAAAATTAGATTTGAATTGAAAAAAAAGTATGCTAACTACATAAATTAATACATGAATTTTTATAAGAAGTTTTAAAAAGCAAATACATAAGTAAAAATATTAAGAAAATTGTATATATTCCGTATGTACCGTAATTGTTAGTAACCCAATTTATGTAGAATATTTTCTTCATGGTAGTTTATCTTTATATAAAGATATCTTAATATTTCCAGTTTTTTACTTGTTAATTGTAAATATATTTAAGAGAAAAAAATCGCTTCATTACTCTTAAAACCAATAGATGGCAGCAGCAGTTAAAACTCCGAGTGGGGATCCAAAAACAATCATAATTTTTCGCAGATAATCTGCTTGTGGGTAATTGCGGAAAATCGAGAGTTTGCTGCATTTCTCACACATTTCAGATCAATCAATACTAGAGGGTAAAGATGGTTGAAACACCATATTCTTAATGTATCCCCACAAGAAAAAACCACAGGGGTCTTGGAGGCCGTACTCGATTGCACAAAAAGCTTTCTGTTGCTTGGCATCATCAGACGTTAACGCATTGTCAACAGTGATCAAAAGAACAACTATACTAGACAGCAACTTAAGTTAACACTAAACGTCACAACGGGCGGAGCCAGTAAGAGCTCACAAACAGTTAGCGATCTCCTCTAATTCGCCAAGAAGGCTATGACGTTTTATCTCGCTCGTTTTTTACAGGCTAACGTCACGATGTTTTTATCAAGAAACCTTGCAGATTTAACTCGCGAGAGCTCGCGCCATGTTTTGTCACACGAGTGCTCGCGCGGGGTCGAAAACGACCCCAATGTGTTTTTCTTCATTTCTTTTCCTTTTTTTCATGACTTCTTTTTTTATTTTATTCGTTTATGTTTTTTCACTAACAGAGACTTCTACAGTGATTAGTTTTTGATTAGAAATGCATAAAGAAAGTGCTTTATGAACTTTACGAAAATGCTTCAGCTCTCAAACACATCAGTAACATTTTTTGCGTTTCTCTTTGGTGCAGGAAGAAAAATACTTGTATTTCGAACTGGAGTATAAACATTAGCTCTAATTTTATTTCTTTGCCAAATAGTTTCTTCATATCTTCCAATAAAGATGTCATCTGTATCAGGATTATCAGAATTTTCGCTAAAAGAAAATTTGCTTTCACTGTCAAAATCACTAAAGTGTTTTTTATGGCTAAACATTCATCGTCTGAAATGACACATATTCACCACTTTCTCCATCGGCTAGTAATTAGCTAAAATGCTTCATCCCTTGCTCATATAGAATCGGCATCTTTTCTTTGTTAAAAGTAGTGCAAAAGCAAATGAAAAATATAAATTTTGCAAAGACAGAACTACATAATCATTGTGAACGACACGTTTGTTAACTGAAATTCATGGCTAGAAGGAGAATTGCTGAAAACTACTTTCTCTTCACAAAATGTTTCGAAATTCTTTGAATGGAACCGACTCCAAACACCTGTTCTTTACTGACGTCAGTACTACTAAAAGACTCCAATCGCAAGAACCCCCCTAGTTTACAAGAATTAAAAGGATTATAGAAAATTCCAACCACACCCACATATCAATCAAGGACACAATGACAGCTACCCAAAATATGGTTTCCTTATCTGTTCATGAAATTCCAAGAAATGGAAACAAAAATGGCTGGGGTCGTTTTCGACCCCGCGCGAGCTCTTGCGTGTTAAAATTGTGGTATTATTTTTGAATCACCCTGTATATCTAAAAATATCGAATCTAATTACCAGTGGCGTAGCTAGGGGTTGGCAGGAGTGGCTTTTGCCACGGGCGCAGCAACCAGGGGGACGGCATTTTGACCGATTATTATTATTATTATTATTATTATTATTATTTTTTTTGTTCAAGTCCAAACCGACTAAATAATTAAAATTAGACAGACACCCCGAGCAACGTAAACTGCGCCCCCACGCTACAACACAAACCGTACAAAATGTTCAACTTTGCTTTGGTAGATTTCGGTTGGATGCAGTGATGTTAGCTTAAATCTATCTGACACGATAGAATTCAGTTATATGGAAACTGCATAATAGGCTGATCTGAAATCGATCGGTCTTATCCGCTAAAAAGAGATAGAAACAAACCTTTTCTCTCTGCTTCTTTCCTGCCGTTTTTTTTTTCTCGATATCACTATTCACCTACTTATCAATTACATACTATGCTTCGGAAATAACGTTCTGCTATTTTAAAAATTGGCGAGCTTTCGTTGAAAGCATTTCGGATACAGATTTTTGGAATGCAATTTTATGATGGCCTCTGTTGGAAATATTCTTTCTGTGGCGAAAACTAGCGAGAGAATAATATGTATATATTTCTCAAAAACGGGAGGGGGAGGTTTCTTACAACGACTGTTGCAAATTTCGCGATTTTGAAAATTTGTACCAAGAGCCTACATTCTACCTTTAATGAAAATTCCGAAAATGAGTAACACAAGTACAACTGCGCAAGATTTTGAACGAGTTACGTTTTCAAACGCTACTTGTGTTTCGATGGCTCAGTATAGAAGTTTAGAAGGTTTAAAAAAATTGATAAATAATTTTTTTTAGTGAGTTTCAATTTCGTATTTCGGAATGTTTTCTATTTTTTAGCCTACTTTCCCGTTAAAAATAAAAGAAAAACGAAAAAAGTATCAAAAGTAGCTTAATACATCCAAAAAATATCGCCAAGTCCAAAAAAAAAAGGTCAAAAAGAAATAAAAAAGTGAAATAAGTATTGAAAAATTAAAAATTGGAAAGTAGGGTATTGAGATGGGGAATTTGTGCGTCGATCTGTCGGTCGGTCTGTCTGTCCCCCCCCCCCCTAATGACTTTTGAATGGACATTCCGATTTGAACAAATTTTTTTTGTTGGAAAGATCACGGTGAGTACAGCTTATTCCTACATTTGATTTTTCGATTTGAACAATTTTTAGTTCAACTTTGAGCCGTTCAAACCAGTGTTTCTTTCAGACATTTTGCTCCGGGGGGTACTTTGAGAATCCGGAGGGCCATAAAGATAAATGCAAATCCAGCGGGTCACGGAGACCTAAGCGACCAAGAATAGCCTAAAACTGCATTTCGGGGGCTTTTTTCGATAAATTTGCCCCCCCCCCCCCACACTAAATTTGAGATCTAAAATTGTAGTTTTGCCCTTCCTTATTCCAAAAACCTTTTTAGACGAGCTCGCGGAATGGAGTACGAGAATTTTCCCTTAAGAACAATTTTCGAAACTGACGTTCTAAAAACAAAATTTTGTTAGGTATTTCAAAACGTTAAGGGGAATTCTGAGGTACTCTCCCAGAAAAATTCCCAACTTGAAGCCCTAAATGCTCAAGTGTAGAAGATCGTTGATGATGTTCGGTAAGGGACGCAGTTCAAGACACCATCCTCAAAATATTTCGATATTAGAACTCTAAATACGCAATTGTAGGTCATCTGCGATGGTATTTAAGGTAAGGCCCCTATAACTAGGGGAATGGTGTCACTGACTCTCCCCCAGATTTTTTTTTTTTTTTTGAAACTGAAGGCCTAAAAACGCAATTGTTGGTATCTGTGATGACGTTAGAGAAAGGGACAGGTTTTGAAACTCTCTTCAAGAAAATAAAATAGAAATGTAAATCCTAAACGTGAAATTGTAAGCTATGTTTGCATGAAATAAGGGAGATAAATGTGGCTTGTGAAGTGAAACTCTTTCGGAACTTTTTCGAAATTAAAGACCTGAAAATGAAATTATAAGCGGTCTCTGATGACGTTAGGGTTACAGTTCTGGTTTGGGGTCAAAATGTCGCGGCCGAAATGTCGCGGGCCAAAATGTCGCGGCCAAAATGTCGCCGAGCCAAAATGTCGCGGGCTAAAATGTCGCGGGCAAAAATGTCGCCGGTCCAAAATGTCGCCGAGCCGAAATGTCGCGGGCTAAAATGTCGCGGGCCAAAATGTCGCCGGTCCAAAATGTCGCCGAGTCAAAATGTCGCGGGCTAAAATGTCGCGGGCCAAAATGTCGCCGGTCCAAAATGTCGCCGAGTCAAAATGTCGCGGGCTAAAATGTCGCGGGCCAAAATGTCGCCGGTCCAAAATGTCGCCGAGCCAAAATGTCGCGGGCTAAAATGTCGCGGGCCAAAATGTCGCGGGCCAAAATGTCGCCGGTCCAAAATGTCGCGGGCCAAAATGTCGCCTGCCCAAAATGTCGCGGGCCAAAATGTCGCGTGGTCAAAATGTCGCCGGTCAAAAATGTCGCCGGTCAAAAATGTCGCCGGTCGAAAATGTTGCCGGTCGAAAATGTCGCCGGTCCAGAATGTCGCCGGTCAAAAATGTCGCCGGTCCAGAATGTCGCCGGTCCAAAATAACGCCGGTCCAAAATATATCCGTTTCAAATTGACGTAAGTGTATAGTACAGATTGAATGTTTCCAGTAATTCACAAATTCAATGCAGCTTAATTATGTAGCTCAATTTTACTAATAAGCTTGTCACGATATGATAAATACACCTCTTCAGTAACTTTTTTTGAACGTAGCAGTTTAGAAAATTAGCTTAAGTTATTAACAAAAATGTAACTAAATTGATTTCTTCTAAAGCTTAAATTATTTCAGTACCAAAATAATGCCATAGTTTTTTCAGGGCTGTACTTAGGGCCCAGGGCCGCTAAATTTCTTCCTTTTTACTTCTTTTTACGTAGTAAAGGAAGTACGAAAAAAATTTCACTCAAATTTCAGTCTAAATTTTGATTTTGCTCACCCCTGAATGAATGTCGCGTAGTTTTTTCGACCTGTCAGCACGTGCATATGTACCTAACAACATACAAACAGCCGAAAAATCAATTTCGACCACCTCCGAGTAAATTACGACGAGTTTTCTCGTGACGTCTGTATGTACGTATGTGCGGATGTATGTGCGTATGTGGCTCGCATAACTCAAAAACTATATGCCGTAGAAACTTCTAGCTTGGTATGTAGGCTCTGAGGGGGATCTAGTTGTGCACCTCCCCTTGAGATTGCATTCGAATGTTCCCAAAGGGGTCTTTTACCCCTTTTTTGGGACAAATCAATGTTAATTTCAATACAGACTCAAGTGATATGAATTGGCGCCACCACTTGGCGACATGTCGCCAAGCTTTTGGTCGCCGTGTTTGACGCCAACTTGGCGACATATCGCCAAATTGGCGACAAATTTGGCGAAAAAATTATTTTTTGAATTTGGGTTCAACTTGGCGCTATTGGCGATATTTTGCGAAAAATTCACTAAATGATATTAAAATCAGCAATATTTAGAAAAATAACCATTGTAAAATATTTTTTGCATTGTTTCGTGGTAGATTAGGGGAGTAAATATTTGAATGCTCATCTTGCTCACTCCAAGCACTTTTTTTAACACTTAAGGCAACTACTAAGAAATTTACACGTAAAAGGAAGTAGTGTGGGGTCCATACCAGATTTTTTAATACGCTTTTACTAGTTTCACAAGTAGGTTTTTTTGTTTGTTCGTTTGTATGTATGTAACTCTGAGTCAAAAATAAAATTCACGTTCTTTACAAACGTATAAAAGTAATATGTTTAATACCATTATTATTTCTAAAGGCTAAACTATATTGCATGTTGATGTATAATAAGTGCATTTGACATTAGTTCTGACTTGGGCATCGATCGTCCACAAAATGCATATTATAAGTGCATGTAAACTTAGCGGATATTCAACAGTTTTCAAAATCTTCTTTTGAATTTGATTTACTCTAAAAGCGTATTTTTTAGTTTTTTTAAACTATATTAAGGATTATTTCTTTTTTTTTCACACAAAGAAATTAAACAAATAAATTTGCTGTAAAGGCATTTTTTTTTTTTTTTTTTTTTTGCAAAAACGGAATACCGTTTAATCACCGCGTAGCCGGCAATTTTCTTATAGAACATTTTCTTTAAGAGTTGTTTGGGGACGTTTGAAATCAAATTAGTTCATGGAATTATTGCTTTCTTTGTAACAACTGAGTGGTGGAAGGGGAGGTGAAATGTCAAGAGAAAAAATGGTACTATATTCAACTCCACATTTAAATACTGAAAGTAACGAAGGTACAGAACCATGTCTGAGCTGATTAACGTCAGAAATGAATAAGCATCTCTCCCTTTAAGACCATTCTACAAACAAAATTTTGTCTGAATACTTGCATTACTTCTTGATATACATCACTCACAAACAATGAAAAATAAAAAGTTCAATTGCTCTGCTTCCTCGATGATGTGGCGTATCTTCTAAATGCTTCCTATGGGCCAATTTTTATTTTATTTCGTCTGAACCTTCTTCAGACATTAATCACGCTATGCTGAAAACGTTCCATTACATTCTTGCATGTAAAAACTTGGAAGAACTAGCGGCAAAAACCAATCAGCACTGAATCACATATTGGTTGGTACATGTATGTACCAAATTTCATTCTAATTCACGCACTAAGTTTTGTGGTAGAGTCGCCCCCAAAAAATGGGTCACGCAGATACACACTTACACATTTTCCCTTAAAAAAAATAAACGATAAAATTGAATTCCTCACACGTCAGAAAGTGTAAATTCTTCCAAATTGACAATTTTTCACTGAGCCAAATTTTCTTTTACACATTTTATGAAGAAGAAAATAAAAAGACCTCTATTATTTAAATAATATAGACTTGCTTTCGATCATGTAAGAAATTTTAACAGAAACCAAGTTTCAAACATTGTATATCTGTCTTATTCATTTCACATTTCTTCAACTTCTTTTTTAACACACAAATTTTCCTTTCGATATCAATTAAACTTGGCTTGAGCTGCTAATCTATTCGTTTTTAAGTTGGTAGATAGCGAGTTACGGTAAAATAAGCTATTGTAAATAAATAACGTACGCTTGTTTGAAAACTATTTGTTTCTTGGAAAGCGCTCGAAACAG
The DNA here is from genome assembly GCA_038373865.1 of Uloborus plumipes. Classification (NCBI taxonomy): domain Eukaryota; kingdom Metazoa; phylum Arthropoda; class Arachnida; order Araneae; family Uloboridae; genus Uloborus; species Uloborus plumipes. The sequence continues at coordinate 28,897 of JAXGGA010000143.1, forward strand.
TTACAAGCCGAAAGGGTAATTTTTTTTTAGTATTTTCAAAAATTTTAGTCCATACTATCGTTAACGCACACGTTCATCAACAGCAATTAGCAATTTTTTGCTAATTCGGTGTAAAAAAGCCTTTTCATATATTTTAATTTTTGATACTAACTGTATCAATATCGGTTTGGGGTCAAAATGTCGCGGCCGAAATGTCGCGGGCCAAAATGTCGCGGCAAAAATGTCGCCGAGCCAAAATGTCGCGGGCTAAAATGTCGCGGGCCAAAATGTCGCCGGTCCAAAATGTCGCCGAGCCAAAATGTCGCGGGCTAAAATGTCGCGGGCCAAAATGTCGCCGGTCCAAAATGTCGCCGAGCCGAAATGTCGCGGGCTAAAATGTCGCGGGCCAAAATGTCGCCGGTCCAAAATATCGTCTGCCCAAAATGTCGCGGACCAAAATGTCGCCGGTCAAAAATGTCGCCAGGCCAAAATGTCGCCGGTCAAAAATGTCGCCGGGCCAAAATGTCGCCGGTCAAAAAGGTCGCCGGGCCAAAATGTCGCCGGTCCAAAATAACGCCGGTCCGAAAGGCCGTAGGTCCAAAATGTTTCCAGTCCAAAATATAGCCGTTCCTAAATGACACTAAGTGCATAGTACAGATTTAATGTTTCCAGCAATTCAAAAATTCAATGCAGCTTAATTATGTAGCTCAATTTTACTAATAAGCTTATCACGATATGATAAATACACCTGTTTAGTAACTTTTTTTAAACGTAACAGTTTAGAAAATTAGCTTAATTTATTAACAAAAATGTAACTAAATTGATTTCTTCTAACGCTTAAATTATTTAAGTACCAAAATAATGCCATAGTTTATTCAGGGCTGTACTAGGGCCCAGGGACGCTAAATTTCTTCCTTTTTAATACGCTTTTATTAGTTTCACATGTGGGTTTGTTTGTTTTTTGTTTGTTTGTTTGTAGGTATGTAACTCTGACAAGGGGACCTTACAGGTTGTCACTCACCGATTTTGATGAGTTTTATATATTATGTAGAGGGACCCACCCTAAGTATTTTAGCAAAAGGATATGCCCCAATGCGCCTTAGTTTCCGAGATATAACGACGATCCAAAGTTCAGCTCGAAGTTATTATAGAGGTACGTTTGAGCAGTGGTCACAACAGCGGCCGTAGCCCAGTGAGCAAGTTCCCCCACTTCGACCGCTGGAGGTCTTGGGATCGAGTCCCGTGACGTATTTTTTTTTTCTTTAATATCGAAAAAAATTCGATAGTTAATGGAAAATCGTTTAATTATTCATTTTTATTTTATTTATTTATTCATTTAGAAAAAATTTTTTTTTTCAATTTTTAATATTGTTAATTCACGGGACTCGATCCCCAGACCTCCAGCGGTCGGAGTGGGGGACCTTGCTCACTGGGCTACGGCCGCTGTTGTGCCCACTTCTTAACCGTACCTCTGTAACAAGTTCGAGCTGAACTTTGGATCGTTATATCTCAAAAACTAAGGCGCATTGAGGAATATATTTTTGCTGAAATACTTAGAGTGGGTCCCTCTACATAATATATAAAACTCATCAAAATCGGTGAGTGATAACCTGTAAGGTCCCCTTGTGAGTCAAAGATAAAATTCACGTTCTTTACAAACGTAAAAGTAATATGTTAAAAACCGTTATTATTACTAAAGGCTAAACTATATTGCATGTTGATGCATAATAAGTGCATTTGCCATTAGTTCTGAGTAGGGCATCGATCGTCCACAAAATGCATATTATAAGTGCAAGTAAACATAGCGGATATTCAACAGTTTTCAAAATTTTCTTTTGAATTTGATTTACTCTAAAAGCGTATTTTTTAGTTTTTTTTAAAGTATATTTAGGATTATTTCTTTTTTTCACACTAAGAAATTAAACAAATAAATTTGCTGTAAAGGCTTTTTTTTTTGCCTTTTGCAAAAACGGAATACCGTTTAATCACCGCGTAGCCGGCAATTTTCTTCTAGAACATTTTCTTTAAGAGTTGTTTGGGGACGTTTGAAATCAAATTAGTTCATGTAATTATTGCTTTCTTTGTAACAACTAAGTGGTGGAAGGGGAGGTGAAATTTCAAGAGAAAAAATGGTATTATATTCAACTCCACATTTAAATACTGATTGTAACGAAGGTACAGTACTATGTCTGAGCTGATTAACGCCAGAAATGAATAAGCATCTCTACCTTTAAGATTCTTCTACAAACAAAATTTTGTCTGAAGACTTGCATTACTTCTTGATATACATCACTCACAAATAATGAAAAATAAAAAGTTCAATTGCTCTGCTTCCTCGATGATGTGGCGTATCTTCTGAAGGCTTCTTATGGGCCAATTTTTATTTGATTTCGTCTGAACCTTCTTCAGACATAGTAATCACGCTATGCTGAAAACGTTCCATTACATTCTTGCATGTAAAAACTTGGAAGAACTAGCGGCAAAAACCAATCAGCACTGAACCACATATTCGTTGGTATATGTATGTACCGAATTTCATTCCAATTTACGCAGTAAGTTTTGTGGTAGAGTCGCCACAAAAAAATAAACGATAAAATTGAATTCAGCACACATCAGAACGTGTAAATTCTTCCAAATTGACAATTTTTCACTGATCCAATACTTCCTTTTACACATTTTATGAAGAAGAAAATAAAAACACCTCTATCACTTAAATTATATAGACTTGCTTTCGATCATGTAAGAAATTTTAACAAAAACAAATGTCAAACATTGTATATCTGTCTTATTCATTTCACATTTCTTCAACTTCTTTTTTAACACATAAATTTTCCTTTCGATATCAATTAAACTTGGCTTGAGCTGCTAATCTATTCGTTTTTAAGTTGGTAGATAGCGAGTCACGGTGAAATAAGCTATTGTAAATAAATAACGGACGCTTGTTTGATAACTATTTGTTTCTTGGAAAACGCTCGAAACGGTTACAAGCCGAAAGGGTAATTTTTTTTTAGTATTTTTCAAAAATTTTAGTCCATTCTATCATTAACGCACACGTTCATCAACAGCAATTAGCAATCTTTTGCTAATTTGGTGTAAAAAAGCCTTTTCATATAATTTAATTTTTGGTACTATCAATGTCGGATCTTCTACATTTTTATCTGACGACATTGGAACTGGCGACATTTTTGCCCGCGACATTTTTGACCGGCGACATTTTGGACACGCGACACTTTGGACACGCGACAATTTTGACCGACGACATTTTGAACACGCGACATTTTTGACCGGCGACATTTTGGACACGCGACATTTTTGACCGGCGACATTTTGGACACGCGACATTTTTGACCGGCGACATTTCGGACACGCGACATTTTGGACCGGCGACATTTCGGACACACGACATTTTGGACCGGCGACATTTTGGCCCACGACATTTTGGACCTTCGACATTTTTGCTCGCGACATTTTGGACCGCGACATTTTGGACCGGCGACATTTTGACCAGCGACATTTTAGACCGCGACATTTTGGCCCGGCGACATTTTGGACCGGCGACATTTTGACCAGCGACATTTTAGACCGCGACATTTTGGCCCGGCGACATTTTGGATCGGCGACATTTTGACCCGCGACATTTTGGCCCGCGACATTTTTTCCCAGCGACATTTTGGCCGCGACATTTTGGCCCACGACATTTCGGCCGCGACATTTTGGGCGTATACCATCAATATCGGACCTTCTACATTTTTGTCTGACGACATTTGAACTGGCGACATTTTGGCCCGCGACATTTTGGACCGGCGACATTTTTGACCTGCGACATTTTGGACTGGCGACATTTTTGACCATCGACATTTTGGACCGGCGACATTTTAGACCGGCGACATTTTTGATCGGCGACATTTTTGACCGGCGACATTTTCGACCGGCGACATTTTGGCCCGGCGACATTTTGACCACGCGACATTTTGGGCAGGCGACATTTTGGACCGACGACATTTTAGCCCGCGACATTTTGGCTCGGCGACATTTTGGACCGGCGACATTTTGGCCCGCGACATTTTAGCCCGCGACATTTTGGCTCGGCGACATTTTGGACCGGCGACATTTTGGCCCGCGACATTTTAGCCCGCGACATTTTGACTCGGCGACATTTTGGACCGGCGACATTTTGGCCCGCGACATTTTAGCCCGCGACATTTTGGCTCGGCGACATTTTGGACCGGCGACATTTTTGCCCGCGACATTTTAGCCCGCGACATTTTGGCTCGGCGACATTTTGGCCGCGACATTTTGGCCCGCGACATTTCGGCCGCGACATTTTGGGCGTATACCACAGTTCTTAACTCTACCCCGGAAAAGTCTTTGAAATTGAAACCTTAAAACATAATTTTAGTGCATTTTGATGGCATTAGAGGAAGGGGTGGGCTGAGAGGTATCTTAGGACCTTTTAAACTTTTTGAGATTGAAATCCTGGAATCACATTAGTAACTCCTTTTTGGTCGATAACAAAAAGAAAAGGGTCCACGGACTCCCCTCTCTCATAATTTTCCAAAACTGAAGTCCAAGATTGCATTATAAACCATCTTTGAGAAAAATTAGAATTTTTAAATTTTTAAAAGTTGAAGTGCTAAAAACGCATTTCTAGACTCTATTTTATTACGTTATGAATATTAATGCAATTCAGGACTTTCCCTGGAAGTGTTCTGAAATTGAAATCCCCCACTTTCAAAACAAAAAGCGCAACTGTATCCGATTTTTGATGTCAAGGAGAAAAGAACAAGGTGCGCAAATTTTTTCCCGGTATTTTTCCGAAACTGATGGCCTAAGATACAATTGCAGGCCCTTTTTGATTACACCCCCCCTCCACACACACAAATACAATATATGTTTTAAAGTTTTCATTTATTTTTATACTTATTTAATACTTGTTTGTTTATTGGTTATTTTCACTTTATTTATTAATTTATTTTGTTATTCTTTTGTGAGTGTGTGTATGTGTGTGTTACCGGCGACATTCTGGCCCGGCGACATTTTGGGCAGGCGACATTTTGAACCGGCGACATTTTGGCCCGCGACATTTTGGCTCGGCGACATTTTGGACCGGCGACATTTTGGCCCGCGACATTTTGGCTCGGCGACATTTTGGACCGGCGACATTTTGCCCGCGACATTTTAGCCCGCGACATTTTGGCTCGGCGACATTTTGACCGCGACATTTTGGCCCGCGACATTTCGGCCGCGACATTTTGACCCCAAACCATCAAAAATGTCCGTACTCTACCTCAAATCTTATGGTCTGTAATGAGTTCAAGCTCGTATTTGCATGTACCCACCCGATTGGTTCGCGGCGTGAATTCACGCTGAGAGAGAAACAATTTTAAAATTTTCTAATTAAATTTTGAAATTTATTTTCACATGTGTTTATTCAGGTGTGAAAATGTGTGAAAAATGATCTGCTTCCTTAATTAATGAGCCGCATCTCTTTTAAAACACCAAAAATCTTGACATCTTGGATATTACGAGCCTCGCCCATACTCGAAAACCTTCGAATCGGACATTAATTGCGGCCTCTTTGGCGACCGCGCAGAGCTGGAAGGCAGCCAAATGAAGAGTTTTCAGAGCGCTCATTCGATTTCGTTAAGTGAATAAACACAGTTTCTAATGATGACGAGGGTATATTCGACGCTGGAGGGGTCCTGATAAATGGTGTTTGGAAGGAGCTTGTGAAAGGAAAGAGATTTTTATTCATTCGGGCTAGATCGCGGGCTGTGGTTGTTTGGAATGCGAAGAGATTTTTCATGACAATTTTTAGAATGCATGAAACAATGTAATACACATCAAACGACTTTTGGGAACTTGTTTTTAAGTGTAGGACATTTAAAAAATTGAAAAATATTAAAAAAAAAAAAAAAAAAGTGGTATGTGTGGGGTGCGGTGTTTAGTAAGCTCATGAGGAGAAAATATATATATTTTTAAAAATAGTATTTTATCTGATAACAAAAGTAACAAAACCCTTTGAAACTAATAAAATAATTGTTACATTGTACTCAAATCATTGGGAGATCATATGAGCTGAGTGCTTTTAAGCTCATCCTGATATTCTTGAAAGTAAAAAGGGCAATATTGTTGCTCTATGGAGTTCTGAACAAAAAGTTAAAATGAAAAGAAAAAAGAGCAGGACACGTTGCATATAGGAAAAATCCAATTCATCGAGGACTTCAGCATCATCGTTAATATCCTCCTTTTTTTTCCTTTTTTTTTTTGTCCAGTTAACCTTTTGAATGACATAGCTGTTGAGAATTTGAAAAAAATTTTTTTGCGTGAAAGTATTTTTTTTTTTTTTTTTGCACGTTTGGCTTCTCTCATCGTTACGATTTTAATTAATTTATAATTAAAAAAAAGCAATCATAGCAGTGATCGTTCCTATTATTCAAGATTCCGCGTTCGTAATCACAACCATCTAACTCTTTTTTAGACCGGGAAACCCACATTTTTTTCCCTATTACACTAACACGTGAAAAGAAAGGAGTTCGCATTATCTACTTATAAATAAAAACTGAGTATCTTTCTATCTATCTTTCTGTTTATGTCATGCTTCGTTTTCCTGAACGTAAATGAACTGAAAGTCGAACCTTCTATCGATAGATTCTAAAATTTTCAGGCCTCATTAGTTTTAATTTGCATAATTATGTGATTTTAATTAACGAATATATCAATTAATAAGAAGTCACATTTAAAGCGATTTGTCCTAAATGATAAATATGAAATCCATTGTTACAAAACGTGGTTCATATGAAACAGTAATAATAATGATAATGAGAATTTTGAACGGAGACTAAACTGAATCAAACATGAAACTCATTAGCAGGCCACGTACGTAGTATGTCTTGAAATCTTATGAACATTAAATTATATCAAATAATATAGCATTAGAATGAGGTAAAAGTTGGTGGGGGGGGGGGGGGACGTTATACATCAACATGCCGCAGGAAGCTAATCTAGCTGCTCTGGCAGCTAGTAAGTACCATAATTGTAAGTTTTGTTTGTAGATTGAGGCAGGTAAATGTATCAACATCTCTCTTTGATATCTTTCATCTAAATTGTTTCATTCGCTTAGACTATGTTTTCACCTTGAAATGTGAGGCCTTTAAAGTCCGCAAAGTATAAGTAATCTTGTTCAAGATATGATCAACAAAATCTCTCACGTGGTCCACTATCTACAAGTCAGAACAAATAGAGCTGCAACAAAGGCTGCAACAAACAACAAGCTCAAAAATTTCGAAAAGAGAGTCATGAAAACTGAAAGATTTCTGAAACGTCCCCTCTAGATTTCCTTCTTCGAGACATCTAGTTTCTCCACCTCTCTCGGAAAGTCGCATCATCACTGACCTTGACGCGAATCAACAGATAACGAGTTCTCACGCGAAACAGTGGATTCCACTCCCCGCACCTGTTTAAAACCTCATTGAACTCTGTAAAGTTGCTTATGTTACAATAGCCGTCAAGTTGCAGTAAAAGTAGTGACACTGCTCTGCGCACAGAGCACACAGAAGGGTTTTGAGTAAAAACTTAAAGCGTTGATTTTAAAAAAAAAAAATGATGGCTAGTCACTACGTAGTATCTTATGTTTCTGGATGTGGGAGGGAGGATGGGAGATGCGAACTAACTTTGCTTGTACTCTATTAAAAAAATATATTTATGTAACCACACAAAGCAGGTTTTGACCACACACACACCCTTTTCATGTTGGAAAATAAACTAATTTTACTCAAGCGTTAAAGAAGATTAAAAAAGCATGAGAAACATATTCCATTCAACTTGAGAGCTACGCTTCTAAAATGAGTTATAAATTTTTCAGAGAAATTTTTTACCACATAATCCTTTTTATCTAAGAAAAATATAAATAAATAAATACACGAAGTGTAACTAATTAAAATAACGAAAGTAATTAACGCAACAAAAAATTTTTCTTGAGGGCTCCTTTTTTTCGTTTTCAATGGTTTTTTCCATAAAATGACCAATTTGTTTCGAAGTTCTGTTCCTTTTATATCCTTCTATTCATTAAGCCGTAACCTATATATTTTATCCAGGTTTCATGTGTTTCTTTGTTTGCTTGCTTGTTTCCTTTCAGAAATTGTAATGAAACAAAAATCATTGATTGTTCAGTTTCTTAATGAATATTCAGCGTAATGAAACGGTCCTCTGTTTCAGAAACAGTCGGCCCTGATTCGTCAGTTAGAAGAAGAGCTGAGGCTTGCACACATGCGCAATCCGGACGCAGAAGTCCAGCAACATCTGGAGGCTTTGTACAACGAGAAAGAACACATGACCAAAGAGATCTTTCTTCTCAGGGAAACGATAAAGGTAAGCACTTGCTATGTTTATGTATGTAACAGAACTATTGTTCACTAATCGAGCAAGGATAATGTGTGAACAAATGGTCGCAAACGCAAAGCTTTTCACTTTTCACTCTAGGGTCCCCCGTTCCCACCACAACTTGTGGTTTAACCGGTTGAATGGGGCCAGTCCCCCTGTTCCTTTGATCCAGACCAGGAGCCGTGCAGTCCCCTGGTCCAGTACCTTCAGAGGTATTGATTCACTTCTATCACTTTGTGACCACGAACATTTTTACGTTCCCTAGCCACCATTTATAAAGAAGGTGAATCTTTGATCAGCTAGGATCGAACCCGGGACCCTCCAGTTACGAGTGCGACCCCTTACCGATCGGGCTACACAAACGCTAAGTTGAAACGTCACAGAATGTTTTCAGGTAACGTTCCGGAATTTCGCGGGTTTCCGTCAGTTTCCCGTAAAAAGCAAGTATTTGAGCAAACGTTTTTCTGAACTACTACAAGTTTACAAGAATGTAGACTTCTCACTGTAGTCGGAAATATTTTTAACTACCTTTTTTAAAATGAATTCAGCATTTTTTATTTATTGTTTACCTTTCAGCTCAGTTACGCCAGTCCAGATTGACAGAGTTCCGAATGAGGGTGAAGTGCAGTCCCTGTATACTGTAGTTTTGCAAGAATTTCAGGCCAAGGAGTTGTTCGATAGAAAATCATTAAGATAAACATTTCCAAAAAATTTTTTTGCATCGAGTTCATCTTGAAATTTTTAAAGCGACCCAGTTACCAACTCGAGATTATCAAATCATTTCAGCAAATGTGAAGCCATCAAAGCAAACAACGAAACAAAAGATATTTCACTGCTTTCCGCATTGTTAGTAAAAGCTTAACGCGTGGAAAAAGTAGATGCAATTGAAACTAGCTGTCGTGGCCGTCACGAAACTTTCTTCTATATCTATCTTATGAATTCCGGTTACAAAATAAAATACGTACTCGCCCGAGTAATTGGAGACAGCTCCAATTTCCCAATTATCGTAATAACCCTGCAAATGCAGAATCAATGAGCGAAATTGGAAATCATTGGAAAAGCCTTGTTTAGATAAATTGCAAACATTTTATTTGTTAGTAAAAAGAAATTGGCAACAGTTAAAAATTTCAAATCATTGAAAGTTTTCAGCTGTTTTGATAATTAAATAGCGTGAAAGCGATTTTTTAATGAATTAATTTTTCGCATTGTTGACTAAGCGCAAAAATCACCCCACCCTCCCCCTGTAGCGATTGGCGCCAAAATTTAATCGATGCTTGCTTCCATATTGGGTTAGTGTTATTCCAAATTTCATTCAAATCGCAGCAATATTTCCCGAGATACAGTAGGTGCAATGACAAAATAAGCACTTTTGATTGCTCCACCCCCCTTTGAGATATTGACACACAAATTGAATCAGCACCTGTACTCAATAGGGTCTACCTATGGACCAATTTTCGTTTGATTCCGCCGGTTACTTCCTGAGATATAGCAGTCACCCCCGCGCAGAACACGTGCGATTGCACCACCTCCCTTGGAGATATTGACAAACAAATTGAATCAGCACCTGTACTCAATAGGGTCTACCTATGGACCAATTTTCGTTTGATTCCGCCGGTTACTTCCTGAGATATAGCAATCACCCCCGCGCAGAACACGTGCGATTGCTCCACCCCCCTTGGAGATATTGACAAACAAATTAAATCAGCACCTGTACTCAGTAGGGTCTACCTATGGACCAATTTTAGTTTGATTCCGCCGGTTACTTCCTGAGATATAGCACTCACTCCCGCGCAGAACACGTGCGATTGCTCCACCCCCCTTGGAGGAATTCGCTAAACAAAGTCAGGTGCACCAGTTCACATGGTGGTACATATGTGCAAAAATTTTTGTTCGATTTCATGCAGTAGTTTTTGCTCTAGCGCGGCCACAAAAACTGGTCACACACATACAGACTCACACACAGACAGACACACACACACACACACACACACAGACAGACATTTTCCAAAAATGGTCGAAATGGACTCAGCGCACCTCAAAACGTGCAAATCCGTCAAAATTCGACATTCGAAAATTTTCACGAAACCAATACTTTCTTCTATATATTAGATATAGAAGAAAGTAAAAATGTAGCATAATCTTATAATCGCTAAATATCGGTACGGTGAACCCTTGACATTTAGATGAAAAGACAGGCAGGTTGCAAAAAAATCTCCTGTCGTGAGAACTTGAATTAAAATAAGTGTTTTCATACACTCATTTGTAACGCCAAATTTTTAGATATTTGTTTTTGCAAATAATTTTGAAGTACACTGTAAAAATGAATGTTGTTTTTACAGTTTGATACAACTATTTTTATTGTAGTAAACTATAAAAATCGCAAATTTTTAAGTTATAAACTAAAAACATCGCAAATTTTACAGTAATAAAATACTATAAAATTTCTAATTTTACAGTTTATTGCCTTCCATTTTACAGTTTTAGACTGGAGCATGAAAGTCCTTCAAGTTCCCGTTCCAAATCAATACCTCTGTATGTGCTGAACCAGGGATTGCCTGTCTTCTGGTCTGGATCAAAAACCAGAGCTCTCCCAGGGCAAGGGCGGATCCAGAAATGTTCAAGGGGGGGGGGACAATTGGTTTTTTTTCTACTTCCCCCCCCCCCTTTTTTTAACCACATATGCTGGTTAACACGTGCTTATTACAAATCTCGGTCTTTAATTTCGAAAAAAATTTAGATCAGAGCCCGGAATCCCAAACACTTCTCTTTGTATCATCGAAGATCATCTAAAATAGCCTTTTCAGTACTTCAAAGTCGAAAAACTGCTAGAGAAGAATCCCTCAAGGGAGGGGCAATCGCCCCCATCGCCCCTCCCTTGTATCCGCCCCTGTCTCAGGGCCCCATCCAAGCGTTAAACCACGTGTTGGGTAGGTACGAGGAACCCTGGAATGTGTGTGTGTGTGTCACCCATTTACTTCCATAAAATTTTATTTGAAGCAAAAATTTGAAAAAAAAAAAGAAAAAAGAAATCAAACATGAGTGCCTGGTTGGCACTTTTTTAGAATTGTTGCAACGCCGGATCCCCTATGTTCTCTTTATGAGGAACATGATTTATGGATAGTCAACATTCTTTACTGCTTAGCGTTCCATCGGTATTCTTTAGTGAAGGATACTGGAAAGTTAGAAGCTGTATGAGTTTTTTTTTTTTTTTCGTAGTTCGTTTTTGTTTTTTTGTTTAATTTTTTCTTATATGTTGAGTTCTCCGACATGTATTTTTTTTTTTAGAAATCAAAATAGTGTATGTTATTATTTTCCTACGATTCTAAAAACTGGTCCCAATTTATACTCTTCGAATAAACTCTCAAATTTCATCCAACATCTCATTGCACCTCTTTGGCTTTCGTTTAACACTCCTTCATAATATGCCATCTTTTCCTCAGCAGTATGAGTAATTGTGCATATTTAGAATTCTTACTTATCTTCCTCCATACTCCTTTCGTTTTCATTCAATGTTCCTTGATTTTAGTGCAGATGTCTGATGTGAACGTACTTCCGTTTTCAGGAATTGGAGCTGCGAATCGAAACTCAGAAACAGACATTAGCTGCTCGTGATGAAAGCATCAAGAAGTTGATGGAAATAAAGGGAGTAGGTAAAGAACGCTTCTTCTTTCTTTCCCTCATTCTCTCCCTTACACATTTCTGTGATTTTGAACCATTCAACCGTAGAAGAATTTCGGGTATTATGGAGTGTCATTTTTATTTGAGAGCTTTGCTCAACATATATTTTATTTTAAGACTCAAAACTAATGGGACATTCCACGGTAACTTACGTTACATTTCGACCAACTCTTATGCATTTAGCATCTTAGCACAGACAAGTATTGTAATACAAGCCTTGTACAAAAGCATTCAATGAAAATGACAGTCAAAAGCAAAATTAAAATGCAAAAATATTCGATGCACTTAAATTTTACAAAATTTAGCAGTCGAAAATAAGGCAGTAACTTACGTTGCACAAAAAGGGAATGACATAACATGAAAATTGGTTCTACGCAAATTTCTGCTCTATTACAGCTATTTTCTTGTTTAAAGTATAATTTATCAATTTCTTACAATATTTAGGAATTTATTTTCATAAATTTAAAATTTTATTTAAAAAATTGAAATTTAGGGAAATTTTTAACTGGGTAACTTACGTTACAAAATTTACTTACAAGCATATCTTTATTACAGAAATTAATGAATGAAAATTACAGCTTAGTTTAGATCAAAATACTGAAAATTAACAATTATGAGTTACATTTACAGAAACTTAATGCCAAACTCAATGATAAATCAAAAATATTACAAAACATAAGACTTTTAAATGCATACTGGCCGCTGGTATTAACAAGTTCAGGTAATTCTATTTTTCGAATCATGTTGTCTCTTATAATAAATGTCATCTGTTGCTTCTGGACATTTCTAATTGGTTCCAACTGCAGCCATTACTTTTACTTTAAACTCGTTTTCTTCAATAATCGTCACAACTCAAGGATACAATGTATTTTTGTACTTCACCACCCACCAGTCACCAGCTTTTATCTCTGTTTTTTCTTCTTGTTCCTTAAAATACTAAATAAACGGAACACTACAGTTTGTTCATTTCTAGTTCTTAAATGGTCATTGTCAATATGCGGATCTTCAGAAAATATTTTTGATAAATTTTGCTTTTTCTAACATATTTCAATACTATCAAGAGTGACTTTTATTTACGAATCTAAAATATCCACATGACTTTTTTATACCCCTTCTACAGCGCATCTTTTCTGCAGAGTTCAGTGGCATTTTAGTGCAGAATAAAATATATTTCAATTGAAAGAGATAAAATATTTTTATATTTGTTTTTTCCCAAGCATATTTGATAACTTCAAATCATAACAGAAGTCATTTTTGAATAATTCATCGTACATTACCTCCATAATATTCTGAATGCAGTGATATTGTTTAGAGAGAATTAATATCTTAAAAGCCAAAAAAAAAAAAAAAAAACTTGTAATTTATAGAAGTGTATTGTAATCTTATTAACAAATAGTGACATTTTAAGAAATATGATTTATTAAGTAAATACAGTACAATTAAAAGAATTCTTAAATAAATTACTCCTATTAACCACATAGGTTTTATTCACAATTAACTTTTTTTCTAAACACAAGCATTTAAGTTCTACTAAGGTAACGTACGTTATCTGCATATGTGGGTAACTTACGTTACACGTTTTGATTGTAGCATAAGAAATTAAATAAACAATATTCAAAAGAAAAGTACCGTTATTTACTTAGTACACACTTATAAGATAGAAAATATAACATAGTTGACATTGTATTGCCTTTTCTTTATTTGCTTTAAAAACTTTAACATGTTTTTGGTAACTTACATTACATGGAACAGAGTCTTTTGGAAATTGACAAAAATCATTTAATTAAATTGAAAACGCTTATTTCATCAATTTACAATATTAATTTAAAGTGTAATAAACTATAATCTTCCTTTGTCACATTTATTTAATGGAAAAAATTGAAACTTATCAATGTTGAAAGTTTGACCATTTGCTTCACTAAAAATAAAATACTCTGATACCAACTTCAAAGTATTGCCGAAACTAAAAAACTAAATTCCTGACAAAAAATTGGTATAAATAAGAAACTTCTAACATTTCTAAACCAAAAAATATGCAGAACAGTATCATTGCTCGCGTTTAATTTTTTCAACACTTTTCCACACTTGCATGGAATTGCCCTAATAAGTTAACAAATTTTTCTCACTAAGTTTTCCCATCTCAATAAAATGAAAAAAAAAAAAAAAAAAAAATGTTTTTGAATTTAATATGAAGAAGCAGGGCCGACGAGAGGCCATGTCAATCTGGTCAGGAAAACTACACTGTTAAAACTACAGGTATCACAAGGCATCTTTAGGGGGGGGGGGACGTTGTAGCACCAGTGGCAACCTTGAAGGGTGACACGTGACTCCCTTGGCAACCTTGAAGGTGCCATTTGACTCTAAGTGGCATCCTATGTGTGTCTTATGGTACCCCATGGGTGATCCATGGTACCCTAAGGAGCCAAATGGCACCTTCGAGGGTGCCCAACTCTTGGCTCAGTGGTTCCCAACCTGGGGGCGATCGTCCTAAAAGGGGCGATTTGTCTCCTGGGGGTAAATAAAGGGTAGTAAATTCTTAAAGGGTGATAGGGGGGCGAAGGGTATTATAAGAGAAAACAGTCGTAGTAAAAGGGTAGCAAAAACCGAAATTGTAAACATGTACGAAACCGGTTGTTCAGAGTTCAGACAATTATTCGAAAGTTAAGAAAGAAACAAATTAAGGTTCAAGAGCTTCCTCCTGTCACCTCGGTTGAACCTTAGGAGGTATTTTGTCGTTCATTGTCAATTTTATGAATTTTCAGGTCTTCAATTTATTTACCTTCAATTTTTTTGTTTCAATGATTTTAATTCTCCCAGATTCCAGTGTAGAAAAGAAACTAATTTCTTGAAAAATGTAGTCCTGTTTTTTGAAATTACATCGATGATATTTGTTTAATGTTACACTTCAAATGCTTATATCAGTTCGCTTTGTGAAAAAAAAGGTATTTTATTCATTTATTAATATTTTTAGTTTAAAAGTGATTAGTTTAAAAGAAAGAAGGGAGGGGGCGATAGGTGTCAGTCAGCGTCTTGAAGAAGGTGATGAGCTTAAAAAGGTTGGGAAACACTGGTTTAGCTGATACCATTGTACAGAATTTGTTGTAAGACCAAGTGGCTTCCTTTTAAGACAATAATTGTAGCCGTTAGTACCACGCTACATCTGATGACTTAATTAGAGTGGTTCTTTGTAGAAAAGTAGCTGAATGATGTATCTAAAAATGTACTGAATAAAAAAGTTTTCATTTCCACTGTGGTTTTTAATTTGCGAACGATCGGACCTTGGGTTTAGAAAAAAGAGCCAAGTAATTGCTTTTATTTTTTAAAATGGGTGAGTAATTCATCAGCACAATTCCATCCGCAGGTGGGAAGATTATGGAGGAGGAGCGGATAGAGTTTGAGAGAGTGAAAAGCAAATTGATCGAGACTGAAGCCCGTTATAGGCATATGGAGTCCATGTTAGAATCCAGAGACAAGGACCTCAGCAAGGTGAGACCGACGTTTCTTGTTTTAACCCTTTATGCGCCGGTGGGACTCAGAAGTCCCGCATGTATTAATTCTGTATTATGAATCCTAAATGGCTAGAATCATGCTGGTACTTGAAAGTACCACTCCTCGTACTTTACTGAGAGGTCGACAGATGGTGCCTGCGATCGGAAACAGTTTTATTAGGGGCCCTAAGGCGTAGGGGCCTTAGACCCTACTGGTTGTCTTTTTTTATTCGTTATATATGCTATTTGATGTATTTTTAACTTAAAAAAACAAAAAATATGAAAATTCATTGCTAAATTAATTTGAACATAAAGGGTTAAATGCTGCTCCCCCCCCCTTTTTTTTGAAATAGAAATGTTTAAGCTCAAAAGTGACATGCGAAATGCACTGTGACAATTTTTGTGACTTATGGAACTTGGAACCTTCAATAGGGTTACTGAACGGTTGTTTCAGTTTCGCCTCTTTGGAAAATCTTTGACTTTGCAAAGGGAATCATTGAAAATTGTGTTATAAAGCCGTTAACTACCGCTCCACTTACAACTAAACAGAAACAAATTTTAAATACACATATGGTATGGTTTGACCACGGAGAGGTGACTCGTGAACTGGGAGAGGAAACGGACCACTTCATTTTGTAATAAGTAAGATCGGTGAGAACAGGCTGATTGTGAAAATTTGACTGCATGCGCGTTCTAGCTGATCCTCTTACAAAATTAAGTGGTCCGTCTTCTGCTTTCAGTTTACCCGTCATTTCTCCGTAGCCACGCTGTAAAGTACAATAACAATTACGATAAAGTTTAACATAGCCTAAATAGCCTTACAAAGAGGACTTTCGTTACAGGCATTTTTGCAGTAATTTTAAAAGTTTCTGAAATCTTAGCAAGAAAGTTTTTTGAATGGTACTGACTTATCTCGGTAGACGAATCAATTTGGATTTTTCACCTTTCCAACTTAGATACAGTTTCGCTTGACTTTATAGAATACAATCATTGAAGGTCTCGTGCTGTATTGCCAAACACTATTATTGAATGAAATACAAAAAATAAAATAAAATAATAATAATAATAAGACAGAGAGAGAGAAAAGAGGGGCGGGGGGGGGAGGCGAAACTCGATGTAAAAATGTGAGCAAAAAACAAATACATACATATATACAGGGTGTCCACTCCAATCGTGGACCAATAGCTAATTTCTAAACCGTTAGAGATAAGCATATAGTTTATTTAGGAAAAAATCTCCAAATTACGAAAGGAATTTTGGGTCTATTCAATGTTTTTCAAAAAATCAAATTTTGAAAGAGTTACGAAATTTAAATTTTTTTACAACCCCCCAGTCCTATCAATCATATTTAGTAAAACATTCTTGACACTGTAACGTTTAAAACTAAAAAAAAATCACTCTTCTACTACAAAAATTGACCGAGTTATGACGTTTTGAAAAATCAAGATTTTGAAAGATTTCGCATACGGTCCCTTAAGCGATCGCTCGATGACGTCATGAAATAATGCAAAATCTTGATTTTTCAAAACGTCATAACTCGGTCAATTTTTGTGGTAGAAGAGTGATTTTTTTTTAGTTTTAAACGTTACAGTGTCAAGAATGTTTTACTAAATATGATTGATAGGACTGGGGGGGCTGTATAAAAATTTAAATTTCGTAACTCTTTCAAAATTTGATTTTTTGAAAAACATTGAATTGACCCAAAATTCCTTTCGTAATTTGGAGATTTTTTCCTAAATAAACTATATGCTTATCTCTAACGGTTTAGAAATTAGCTATTGGTCCACGATTGGAGTGGAAACCCTGTATATATAACTTAATTTGATAGAAATTTCCTTTTTCTGTCTTAAATTATCTTTCAAACAATATTATTATTTTTTGACATGGTCGATTGACGACGATTCTGAAAATTCAATTACTTGACATGGAATGACTTAGTGGTTATAAAGAATAACATTCACGTAAAATTATTATTATTTTTAACTCCGCATTTTTGTTTCCTATTACATTTCATTCTTATAAAAACGTATAAGGGTGACATTAATTTACATCATTGTTAAATTTTTATCAAATTCTCCTATAAGGTCCTTTATTAGAGAAAAAGCGACCAAGTGTGCGTAAAGTTTTTTTTCTTACACTAATAGTAATTTCGCAGTGAAGCTCTATGTACAGATTTCCTGAATGTTATGCATATTTCACGTATTATATTCAAACGTATTTAGTTTTCGGAAATTTTCGCATTATTTTGACTTGTAATCATTTATATTTTGAGAGTGAAGCTTCAAAGTTGGTTAACTTCATATAAAATGTAACTTAATTTGAAATATATTTATGCAAATTCAGTTTTTTTATTCACTGCACAGAATCAAAAGAACAGAATCAAAATTTTAGAAGCTACCTTGGAAACAAAGGTAAATTTATGTAACAGTTACAGCACTTTACATCTGATGCACACGCACACTTACTAATTTAATGAGTTTAACTTGTGCGGTTAAGGTAGGGTATTTTGCCTAGTTGCATAATGTTGATTCTTTTGGTTCTAGTTTTAAACTAAACACCCTGCATGCTTGTGTGTAAATAAATCTAACTTATTCATATTGTTTGACATGTTTTGCACTTGTTATCTGTTTATTTATTTATTTATAAATTGTATTGCATATTGAGTGCTGTGACTTTCAACAAAGGATTTTATTATTTATATTGTAATAAATTTTAAGCATACACTACAAAAAATAAACTGCTGTTTTTACAGTATAATACTGGCAGCAGAGGTTCCAGTTTAAAACTGTAAAGTGCACAATAATTAACTGTAAAACTAGCAAATTTTACAGTTGATTACAGTAAAGCAGCAATTTTACAGTTTATTACCACAATTTTACAATTTATCATCGCAATTTTACAGTTTATTGCCATAAAATTAGATGTATTATACTTTAAAAACAACAGTATAATACTGGTAGCAGATGTTAGGGTTTAAACTAAAATAAAGTAATAAAATGTAAAATTAGCAATTTTTACAGTTTGTTACTATGCTGAATTAGCTTTTTAATACTCTAAAAACAGCATCCATTTTTTACAATGTATTCGCTATTGCACTGGTTTTTCAGAAATACTTTTCCCCAAATCTTTTCAGTGTTGGGATACTTTAAAATAGGAAACTGATTATAAAATGCTATTTAAAGCATAGGTTGTAGGTGGAGTTCCTGTTTAAAGAAATCATTTTGCATGCTTTCCCTGAAGTACTAAATTATAGCATTCTTTCTTACGCATACAAGCTTCACATTCATTTGTAAGCCTATCTCTCTCTTTTTTTTTTTTACTTAAATTGTTTTGAGAATTAGAATGACTTTAAAACCATTTTTCTTCTGAATTCCCTTGAAAATACGATCTTGCTTGGTTATAGAACATCAATAGCAATTTTATACACTAAAAAATAAATGCTGTTTTTAGTCTAGTGCAGCTAATTTTATAGTAACGAACTAAAAATTGCTAATTCTACAGTAATAAGCTGTAAAATTGCTAATTTTCCACTAATAAACTGTAAAATTGCTGATTTACAATCATAAACTGTAAAATTGCTAATTTTACAGTTTATTACTGTACATTTTAGATTTAAACTGGAAACTTCTGCTACCAGTATTATACTGTAAAAACAACACTTTATTTTTTGCAGTGTATAATTGAATGATGCTTTTGCTCTGCCACTGATATTGAGTTCGCAATAAGTACATGCATCAACTAATAGATTATTATTTATTTATTTTTTTAATTTATTTATTTTTAGTGATTTTAGATTTTTTAATTTATGTTGCAAAACAATTGCCATGCGCTAGTGCACAGAAAAAATGTATATTTTTTTCCAACATTCTTTACAACAGCATGAATTTGTTTATTGCATGATATTATAATCCTGATTTGTTTTCATTTTAAAGTTCGTCAACATGTTTGGTATGTTAGCATTGCATGATATTATTTTGCTATGTATTACTGCCTTATTCTCTGCATTTATCGGATTATAGATAATTTATACACTAAAAAATGAATGTTGCTTTTACAGTGTAATACAGCTAAATTTATATTAAAAAGCAGTTTAAATTGCTAATTTTGCAGTAATGAACTGTAAAATTGCTCGTTTTTAAGGACTAAACTGTAAAGTTGTTAATTTTACAGTTTATTACCGTTTAACGGGTTTATACTGGAACCTCTGCTGCCAGTATTATATTGTTGTTTTTACAGTATAATACAGCTAAATTTTACCACAATAAACTGTAAAATTGCTAACTTTATAGTAAGAAACTTCACAACCGTGTAAATGTATTGAGCACTCAACTATAATAATATAATATGCTGAAACTGAGCCGGTACAAAAATAAAAAAAAATTAAATGGTCCAACCGACGTTTAAATAAGAAAGCGCCTAAAGAAGTTTTCCGTTCAAGATAATTAAGCACCTTTGCATGAAACAATAACGATAAATCCCAGTTCAGTGCATTATGGTTTTGTGTATAATTTTACCAGAGCCGCTTTGCTTTATTTATTTAATTTTTTTGTTTATTTCTTTTTTTCTGTTAAAAATAATATGCAAATTCATCTAAATTTTGCTAAACGTTGAATTTTCTCTGATGAAAAGTTTCGTTGTGACATTCACAGCATCGTGAATAGTTATTCCATTGTGCGGAGAATAAGGCTCAATTAGTTTGTGCTTTTTTTTGTTATGTTCTGCACGTGTAATGTCTCACTTGACTAGGAATCTAGAATCAACATTCTCGAGGGCGAAATCGAACTGCTAGAGGCTAAACTTTCAAAAGAAAATGGTACTTTACAAAATGGTATGTGTGCTGCAGAAGAATTGGCAAAGAACCAAAACACAGATGCTACTGCTCGTGAGGTACGTAATTGGAGGAATGCTAATTAGAGATTCTTTAATTACAACTCAAGATAATGAAAAACGTAATTAAAGTCCATTAGAAAGTGAAACAGATTCTGAGAGTTATTTATTGAATCATTGTGAAATTAAGATAGCTCTGAAGATACTGCTTCGCAGATGTGCTTAAATTTTTATTTTGCACTTTATAATTCAGCAAATTGTTATTTTTATTTTCACATGTAAGTTTAATTCATATGAATAGAAAACCTGTGATAGGTAGAGAGGCAAAAAAAAAAAAAAAAAGATGCCGAAGCTGGTTTTTGGCTCGTAAAACCAAAATATTTTCGCCGACTGCACATCTGATATTCAACAAACGTAAACTGCAGCATAACTCTAGTTTAACTTTGGGGTCATTTTCGCGTTTTAAAAATGTGAGGGTATGAGGCTCCTATGCTTGGCTTCTTAGGCCTAGTGGAAGTGGATAGTAAAAGGACGTTTACGAAACTCGACGCAATCAGATCAAGAAAACTAAGAGTAAAGAAAATAATTTGAAGCAGTGAGCAACTGTTGTGAAACAGATTACTTGAATATTGCATGAATAGATTTTAGGATCTTAAGTGACTTAAAAAAAAACGTGACGTTTTTACTCAATCTTGCTAATTTAATTGTTACACTATTTTGGAAAAAATAATCATTTGTTAAAGAGCTAAAGTTGGCAAACTTGTAAACATGTGATTACCTTCTACTCATATTAAATTCTGTACTATCGAAACCTAATATTTTAGAAGTACCAACGTCTTAAATTACTTGCTTGTTTTAATTTGTGTAGTGCTTGCTTTTTCTGCCACTAAAATGCTGTAAAGGTTCGATATTTAAAAAATTATTTGGTGTTCAAATATTTTATCACTTCAAATTCTTTCAACTAGCTTTAACTTCTAGTAGCTAAAATCTGTTTCAACATTGTGGGCAGTCTCCCAAACCCCATCCATTTATTCTTTATTGTTTAACACCCCAAGTACCATCAACTCATCGGATTTTGCTCGGCCGATTATCGAACTCCTCGTAAACTGATCCCGTAAGGCACGATGACATCGTTCCGACCAGTATCCGAGCACGATTTTCGGTGAGCTATTTTTCATCGGAAAGCGATATCCTTCCGATCAACTTTCCCGATGAAAATAAGCCGAGCTATATTCCATCGGAAAACGATATCCATCCGATCAAGTTTCCCGATGCAATTCATCGGCACGGGACTGTTCTGCTCGTAAATTGCTCCAAATCTCATCGTATTTCGAGCAAAACTCATCGGATTTTGCTGCTCGGATTCTGTTTGGCCGATGAGACATATTGGATCATCGGAAGATGAGAAATTCATCGGGTTTCGATGAATGGCCGATGAGATGATGCTGCTAGGGACTGTTCTCAATATATGTCAACGAGTAATTTTCTGCGTTCCTCGTCATTGTTGTTCTGTACTTCGTTACTTCTTGAAAACTTCGTAAATAATTTTCATGTCTAGCCTGCCATTAAGAAGTAAAAACAGAAGGCACTATTTTCAAGAATCCAGTGTTAAAAGTGTAGTCTACTTTTTGTTCTTATACTGTAAGAGCAGGAAAGATTTTATTGAAGTTTTTATCTACCCGAGCCCAACGAGCTCAATCATTTCCTGTTGAGATTAAATTAGGCATAGCTCCAATACTAGTAATTCCGACGAATGCCTGGTGGTTTTTGTTGCAGATGGAAGAGTTGCGGATCGAGTTGAATCGACGGGACCAGGAAATCATGGCCATGAGTGCTAAGATGAAGACCTTAGAAGAGCAGCACCACGACTACCAGAGGCACATAGCTGTACTCAAGGAGTCCCTCTGCGCCAAAGAAGAACACTACAACATGCTGCAAGCTGATGTAAGCCTTTTTTACTTTTTATTTTAACCTGATATCAGTGTAGATTTTTATGTGTTTGTAGACATTTTGATAGACTTAAGCCCCGACGGGATTTAGAAGTACCGCTTATATTAATTTAGTATCATGAATGCTAAATAGCTGGAATCATTCTGGTACTTGAAAGTACCACTCTTTGTTCTTTGCTGAGAGGTTGACAGATGGTGCCTACGATCGGAAACAGTTTTCGTAGAAGTCCTAAAGCGTAGGGGACCTTAGACCCTACTGATTGTCAAAATTTTTATACTCAGTATATATCTGTACCTCAGAACCAGGCTAACGTAAGTCCATTTTCGTCGTTTTTCAGTTGAGGGCGAAAACAATTGTCGGATACATGCAAAGGATGGAATTCGCGCTCTTTTCCCTCTGCTAAATAATTCTGAAGGAATTTGTTTTATAGAATACTGTTTTAATGGGTCGATGTGGAATAAGATTCTACATAAGATGAAGCAAAAAAGTTAAAATCACCATTTTTGGACTTGGGTCGTTCTGATTCTGAGGTACAGATATGTCGTTTGATGCATTTTCAACTAAAACAAAAAGTGTGAAAATTCACTGCTAAGTTAATTTGACTGCTAGTGACTGGTCATTTGGTAGTCATAATACTGCTTCACTTATTTGCAATCTGGAGTAGTTACGCAACATGTTCCTCAACCAGTCAAAAGTTAAAAAAATTTTGGGTAATATGGAGCTAGAATGATATAAAATATTTTAACCTTTAGCTCCAAAACAATCAATGTACGAAATTGGTTTATCTTTACATATGAGTTATAATCCTACCAAAATTTTTTCAACCTTTCATGAAATTTGAGAAACAGTAAATCAACTACAAAATGTAATTCAACATAATGTGAAACAGTTAATTGGTAATCTTTCTGAAATCAGTGTGGTTATTTTCCGACTCAATTTTAGTATTTCCTTAAAGATTATTTAAATTTGCATGGATTCGTTCATGCTGTAAAAAAGTGGAAAATAAATTACCCCTGCATATTTAATGTTACGCCCATTACATGTTCACATCATATTATATTTCTGGTGATAAGCAAGCAGCATGTTTTGAAGTAATTTATGTGTATTGAGCTTAGATCGTTTTATTTCATTTACTACTTCTGTTTATGTTTTAATAATGAGGTTTTTCATATTCATCGACATTTCCTGAAGTATTCTACATCCTCTTTCAAAATAGTTTCATTTTTACCTATAGTGATACTATGTTTTATTTCACACAGGTGGAGGAGTTGAGAATTCGTTTGGAAGAAAAAAATAAGTTGATTGAAAAGAAGACACAACAGACCATGTCATCAACACAAGAACGCAACAGACTGACGCAGGAAGTCCAAGAGCTAAGAGATCACATGGAAATTAAGGACAGGAAAATTAACGTTCTTCAGAGGAAGGTGCTGTTTCCGCCTTTTTTTAAATACTTGTATGTATCTTTATGTGCTGAAAAAATTAAAATTGCGCAAAAGTAACACCAATGTTGAACACTAAGGTAGGTCACTGTATCATGTCCTCCCATCACAGAAGACTTTGTTGATTGCAAAAACTAAGACATAATTGAAATGTTTGATAGATATAGCTTTTTGTTAGGTTTTTTCAGCAAAGACAAATTAAAAAGGAACGTAATAGAAGCATTTTTTTTTTGAAAAATTATGGTATTTTCTAGGTTGATATTTTATTCTGTATATTTTCGCTTT
The DNA here is from genome assembly GCA_038373865.1 of Uloborus plumipes. NCBI lineage: Eukaryota > Metazoa > Arthropoda > Arachnida > Araneae > Uloboridae > Uloborus > Uloborus plumipes. Next base: position 52,928 of record JAXGGA010000143.1, read on the forward strand.
GTGCTCAAAAACTTAGACTCTCTGTGTCAGTCATTCTTCTGAATGAGCCTCAAATTTTCGCTTATGAATTCTGTAAAGAAGACACTGAGGTTCCTGTTTTTAATTTGTATTTAAAATTTGCATTATATAAAGATCTTAGCTTCAATTTTTATTTTTTGTTGGTGCGCTCGTAACATTTTTTATGGTTTCTTTAAAGCATGGACCCTAAAACTTTAAGGACATTATTTACTATTGATCGTTTATAACTTCAAAGACATGATCTCATATTTTGCCTCTGGGATTACATATTTATCACAGCTTTTTCACTACAGACTACTTATTCCTTTCATAGAATCAGCAATAATTTACCCAGTCTACTAGTTATTTATTTATTTAGACTCCAAAAAATGCGGAATTTCACAATTCTTGTTTCCCCCCCCCCCTCCCTTTTTAAGAAGATTTTTTTTTTCTTTCAAATATCTTGTCAGTCATGCCTCCTCCTCCTCCCATTTCAGATAGAGAACTTGGAGGACCTGCTGAAGGAGAAGGACAACCAGGTGGACATGGCGCGGGCGCGCCTGACCGCCATGCAGGCGCACCACTCGTCCTCCGAGGGCGCCCTGTCCTCCCTGGAGGAGGCCATCGGCGACAAGGACAAGCAGATCCAGCAGCTGCGAGAGCAGCGCGACCGCGCCGAGCAGGAGAAGGCCGAGGAACGGGAGCTGCACGAGCGGGAGCTGGCCGACTACAGGATGAAGATGCACGGGCTGGAGAGCGAGATGGAGAAGCTGCAGGTGAGGCTGGAGAAGGCGGCGGCCGAGAAGGACCGCGTCGAGGCGAGGCTGGAGAACTCGCAGTCGGAGCTGGGCCAGGCGCGGGCCGAGCTCGAGAAGACGCAGGCCGAGATGGGCCGGCTGGCCGGCGAGACGGAGCGGAACCGCAGTGAGTTTGCTAGGCTTGCCCTGGAGAACGAGCGCATGCGGGAGGTGCAGTCGGAGCGGTACAAGTCGGACCTGGACCGGGTGTCCTCCCATCACGCACAGAACCCGTTCGGGAAACCGACCCTCTATCAGTCGGACGAGCTGGAACGGATGCAGGACCGCCTGGAAAAGGCGCAGGCCGAGCTGCGCAGGGTCCAGGCCGAGTACCGCATGCACCAGGCCGAGCAGGACCGATCCCGGGGGGAAGTTGAGCAACTTCAAGAAAAAATTGAGCGCTCACAGGGGGAGATCTACCGTCTCAAGGCAAAGCTGGAGAACGCGCAGGCAGACAAGGAGAGCATCCAGGAGGAGTACGACCGGGTACAGGCCACGGTAGCCCGGTCGCAGAGCGAGCGGGACTCGGCGCTGGCCGAGGCGGAGAAGCTGAGGGGCGAGCTGGATCGCCTGCAGACGTCTCTGTCCAAGAGCCAGTCCCAGCACGAGAAGACGCAGTCGGCGCTGGACAAGGCGCAGATGGATTGCGACCGGATCCAGGAGAAGCTGGACAAGGCGAACGCCGAGATCCGGCGGATGCAGGCCGAGCGGGAGAGGGCGCAGACGGAGCTGGAGAGTCTGCAGTCGCAGCTCAGCCAGTCCCAGATGAGCGCCCTCAAGTTCCAGAAGGAAAAGGAGATCATAGAGCTGGAAGCGGAGAAGAGCCAGGAGAAATACGAAAAGACGTTGGGCTCTTATCAGAGGCTCCAGAAAGAGAAAGATTCTTGCAACGCGGAGCTGGAGAAACTTCAAGAAAAGACTGATTCTCTCCAGGCTCAGCTGGCCAAGGCCCTGAAGGAGAAAGAAAATTGCCAGGCCGAGTTCGATGTCATCAAAGACAGGTTAGACAAAACTCAAAATCAGCTGGAGAAGTATTATAACGATTACGATAGTTCTCAGAAAGATGCTAAATCACTCAGGGAAACTGCTGAAAAACTTCAAAATCAGCTTCAGAAAGCTCAGGAAGACAGAGATGCATCGCGAAGAGAGTATGAAAAACTCTTAGAAAAATCAGAAAGATCTCATTCGGATATTTACAAATTTCAAGCAAAATTGGATCAAATGCATACAGAAATGGAAAAGTTAAATTTGGAGCTAGAAAAATCGCAGTTGACGGGCAACAAAACGAAAGAGGAGTATAAAACTACTCTTGATGAACTCGAAAAGCTTCGAGAACTCCATACAAGAACTTCGAATCAGTTATCTAAATCTAAAGAATCGGAGGAAAAGTTAAGGAGTGAGTTAGACAGATGTCAGATGGAGTTAAATGTCGTCAGAGAACAGTATGATAAATCACAGGATTCGCTGCGGAAGGCCCAAACTCAGTTAGAACTTCTGCGCACGGAGGTGGACAGTTTGAGAAATGAAGTTAATAGGGTGCAGGCACAGGTCGGGAAGACGCAGACGAGTCACGAGAAATCGCAAGAAGAGCTATCGAAATCGAGAACCGAAGTCGAAACTCTGAAAGAGAAGATCGAAAGGCTTCAAAGCGAGTTGAATAGATTACATACGGAAAAAGATAGACTCATAATTGAAAATGGCAACTTGAAATCGGAGGTAGAGCGCTATCAAAGTCAGATGCTGAAGCATCATACTGCCCAAGAAAAAGCTCTTCTCGAAATCGATGGCCTGAAAAATGAAATTGATAAGTATAAAGACAAAAGTGAAAAAGTCGCACTGGAATTGGATAAATGCTCGAGGGATAAGGAAAAATCAAATACCGAGAATCTGAAGTTGCATGCTGAGTTGGACAAGCTCTTGAATGAAAAGAACAGCATTGAAAGGGAGAAGGATCATTTTTCGGACGAAATATCTAAATTGAAGAACGAAATAGATAAACTGAAAAACAAACTTGAATTATCTAAGGACGAAGTGAAAAAACACCAGGATATGAAGCATCAGCACAATATGGAATTAGAAAGAATGAAACACGACTTAGAGGTTGCAGAGCTCAAAGCTGAGCGCCACGCTACATCTGAAGACAGGCAGAAACAAGAGGTGGAAAGAGTGAAGTTTGAACTAGAGAAAGTTAAAGATAGGTACGATCGGACACAAGCGGACTTGAAGAAAATACAGGAAGAAAGAGACACTTACGAAGGCGAAGCCAAAGCACTTCAGTCGAGTCTTTCTCAGCTGCGAGCTCAAATAGATAACTTGCAGTCCAGCCACCAAGTATCTGACACCGATTTGCAGCGCGCGAAAGCGGAAACGGAGCGCGTACGCGCCTTACTGCATAAAGCGGAAGCGGAACTACACAAAACTGTGGCCGAGAACAGTAGGCTTCAGATCGAAGTTTCGAAACTCAAACAAGAAATTGAGGATTCAGAGCAATCGCTGTCGCGACATTTCAAAGATCAATCGAGCAGCAAAGGGGACATGGAAAAGCTGCAAAGGGAAATCGATAGGCTTCGCGAGAAATACGAACGGGCTCAGGCAGATGCTCGTAGAAGCAGTGAAGACAAGGACCGGCTAGAAATCAAACTGCAAGAAGCTCTCGGAGAATTGGATCACCATCGAACTGTGAGAGGGAAAACGGAGGAATATCAACAGAAATCACGAGTGGAGCTGGATTATTCGCACATGGAGCTGCAGAGAGTGAAGAGAGAATTCCAAAGACTTGAGCAACAGCTGGAAGAAGCGCTAGGAGAAAATAAAGACTTGAGGAGAGAGCTCTCGAAATCTTTGGAAACTATCACGAACATACAGAGACAACTGGAAGATTCGCAGGCCGATTTGAAGAAGAAAGAGGAGCAGTATCGCAAACTTAAATCAGAGGCCACTTCTCAAAGAACATTCGAGACAGAACTTCTGAAAGCAGAGGAAGAGCTTCTCAACGCTAATTCTGAAATTCGTGATTTGAGAGTTGAACTTGCCAAATCTTACGAAGATGCATCAACGTTGCAGAAGCAGTTAGACGATCTGCAGAAGGACGTGAAACTCCTGATGGAAGAAAACAAAGTGTTACGAAACGAGCAAATAAAATCCCAAAAAGCGGAAAGCGAATTGGAAAAGATTGAAGAGCAACTTTTCAACGCAAACGCTGAAAACAGAGAGCTGAGGATGGAATTAGCCGAAACTTATGAAACTGTTTCCAATCTGCAAAGACGATTAGACGATCTTGAGAGGGAATTAAAAATTGTAGAAGATCAGAACATAAAAATGAAGACGGACCAAGCTAAATCTCAAAGAACAGTCGAAAGTGAATTGATCAAAGTAGAAGAGGAACTATTAAACGCACATTCTGAGAAGAAGGAGCTTAGAATCGAACTTGCAAAATCGTACGAAACTGTATCTAGTATTCAGAAACAGTTGGATAGATATCAGAATGATCTTGCAAAAGCAGAAGATGAAATAAATAAGCTGAAAATGGATTTGGAGAAAAGTCAGAAAACGCAAAACCGTTTGTCTCTTATGGAGGATAAATTATATCAATCCAATTCGGAAAATTCTGATCTGAGAGCAGAGACAAAGAAATTGTATGAAAAGGTTTCCAACATACAGAAACAATTAGATGAATCGAATTCTGAGTTAAAGAAGTTCGAAGAGAATAACCGTATGCTCAGAATGAAGCTCGAAAATTCTCAAGAGAAGGACAAAGAAATCAAGAAAATGGAAGATCAGCTCCAGACATTGACTGCAGAAAATAAAGAATTAAAATCAGAATTGAGCAGTCTATATGAAAAGGTTACTAGTTTAAAACTTCAGTTAGAAGACTCTCAAAATGATTGTATGAGTTATGAAGAAAAAAATCGCAAACTGAAGTGTGAAATAGATTCACTCAAAGATAAATTAGACAGTGAAATCAACAAATCTTCAGAACAGCAGCAGAATTCTGCTGCAGAAAATAAAGAGCTTAGGATGGAATTGGTTAAAGCTTATGAAAATCTATCGAATGTCCAAAAACAACGAGATGACTTGAATGTTTCTATCAAAAAACTTGAAGAACAGAATGCGAAATATAAACGAGATCTAGAACACTCGGAAAGAAAGATTACCGATTATAGCAAGAAAGATTCTGAAATCAGAAAGCTCTTCCAAGACAATGAAGATTTGCAAAGCAAACTGCAAAAAGCGTATGACACAATTTCATCGACTCAAAAGAAATGTGATGATATTCAAGAGAAAAAAGAGACGTTAGATTCGTTAAATAAAAAGCTCCAAAGTGACCTGGAGAAGTATGCCCTGGTTGATACCGAGAAAGAGAAGTTTAAAGATATGTTGGAGAGCAGTCAGACCGAGAACAACGAATTGCGCAAAGAACTGTCAAGACAATATGAAGCCATCAGCAACTTGCAAAGGGAAGTAAAAGAATTCAGTTTGCAAGTGGGAAGAAAAGAGGATGAAATTCGAAAATTACGTTCGAGTGCCGAGAAATCGAAAAAGGACGTGGAATCAGAAGTAAGCGATTTGAAGAATAGGCTAGATGAGGTGTCTCAAGAAAAGGACCAACTACTGGAGAGGATCAAAAGTTACGAAGCAAAAATAAGAGACTTACAGAAGCAGCTCAGTGATGAGTCTTATGAATTGAGCAAATGCCAAGAACAAAATAAAAAGATGAAATTTGAACTAGAAAAGGCCGAAAACAGATTGCAAAGTGAGCTTCAGAAAACAGAGAGCTTGTATGATATTAACGAAGAGAATAAGGCGTTGAGAACCGAACTTTCCAACTGTCAAGAAACTATATCTGATATCAAGAAGAAAATAGATGATATGGTTGTTGAAAATAAAAGGTTGAAGGAATGTGAAAATCTTCAAAAGATCGAGTCCGAAAAAGCTAAAAAATTGGAAAACGAATTGCGCGAGCTGAAGAGGAAATTTGAAACTCTGGAGAAAAACGGCAAAGAATATGAAAACCAAATTGCGGAGTATAAAGAAATTGTAGAGCAAACGCAGAAAATGTACTTAGATGCCCAAACAGAACTGGGAGAAGCACGAGATGTTATTAACAAAAATCAAAGGATGCTTTCTGATACTCAGACGGAACTTGAGAACTCTAAAAAAACTGTATCAGATACTGGTAAAATGTATCGTGAAGCTCAAAAAGATCTCTCTAACGCAAAAGATAAATTAGCAGATTCTGAAAAAATACTTCAAGAAACAAAGGCAGAACTTCAAAAATTTAAAGAAAGAGCAAGAACTCTGGAGGAACAACAATCTTCAACTCAAAAAACCATTTCGTCGGAATTGCAAAGGTTGGAAGAGGAATTGCAAAATACTACACTTGAAAATAAAGAATTACAATTGGAACTACAAAAGTCTTATGATGAAGTATCGGATATGAAAAAGCAAATAGAAACGACCCAGTCCGATAATCAAAAACTGAAAGAACAGAATAAAAAATTAAAGGGTGAAGCCAAATCTAAAAAGACTTTAGAAAGTGAAGTTCAGCGATTAGAATCTGAAATAAAAACCGAAAGATCGGAAAATCAAAAATTAAAATCGGAACTTAGCGAATACCATGAAAAATTATCTGCCTTGCAGAAGAAGATTGAAAATATGGCAGTTGATCTAGATTTTGCGAAAGAAGAAAATAGAAATTTGAAACAATCTCATCATTCTAATCAAAGAAATATGGAAAACGAGATAAAAACGTTGAAAGACACAATCGAAAACAAGACATCTGAAAATAACGAAATCAAAAACGAACTTGCGAAAGCGTATGAAGCTGTGTCCAATTTGCAAGAAGAAGTTGGAAAATATATCTCTGAACTGAAACAGTTGAGAGAAGACAATCGAAAGTTGCGAACGGAGAAGTTACATTCCCAGAAAACAGTCGAAAGTGAATTCCAAAAAGTTGAAGATCGGCTCGCCGCTGCTGAAAACGAAAATATCGAGCTCAAATCCGAGCTAAATAAAATGGCTGAGAGCCATGCCATTTTACAGAAAAAAGCGGATGAAGCTCAAAACGAGAATAAGAAACTCAAAGAAAGTCTGAAGGTTGCCAAAGCAGAGCAGATGAAGGTCCAAAAAAGCTCAGAAAGCGACACTAAGAAACTGGTTGAGAGAATGGAAAGTCTGCTCACTGAGAACGAGAAGCTTAGCTCCGAGGTCAACCAGCAAGCGGAAGCAATGAACGTCTTGAAAAAGAAAGTCAGCGAGGATCAGAAAGAAATGAACAAACTGAAGGCAGAGAAAGAAAAATTAAGTGCCGAGCTGATGGCAGCCAGAAAGAATATGGAAGCAGAGCTTAATAAGATTGAAAAGCACATCCAGACTGGAGACGTGGAAAAGCAAGAGCTGAGATCCGAGCTGGCCAAATCTGTCGACACGTTGTCTGCATTCCAGAAAGAATTAGAAGAATGTCACGCCGAACTGATCAAGGTGAAAGAGCAGAATAAACAAATGAAAGCCGAACAGCAAAAAGCTCAAAAGAATGTCGACAAGAGCGTATTAGTGGAGAAGGAGAGGCTAGAAAAAGAAGTTCCTACTTTGAAAAAGAACATAGAAAAGCTTAGAGCCGATAACCAGAAGATAGTACAGGAGTCTGAAAAACTGAAGAAACAGTTGGAAAAAGCTCAAGGTGAAGTTCAAGCGTTTGGGGTGGAAAGAGAACGATTCCAATCACAGCTAGAATTGCTTGTTCAAGAACTTGAAAGGAGGGAGGTCAGTCTCTCAATGCTTGTCAAGTTTTTCGGCTGCTTATTTTTAGTTCAAGTTTCGCACTTGCGTTGTGGTTTACTTTCGTTACAGTTTGGTTCAACAGCATGAAGTTTCGCTTTCTGTTTATTCGCTTGTATATGTGTAGTTTTATTTTTCCCATTATTTTCGTTTCATGGTTTTATTTCTCATATGCTTTATTTTCAAAATAGCAATAAAGCAAACAGCCATTCATTTGTGTCTTGTTGATTTTGATTAGTTGTTATTTATCTGTAGTCAACGTAAGTCGCTCTGCTAAAGAAGTGACTTCGTTAGCAATATTTTATTGAGTTATTATTATTTTGTTTGTCAGAAAAATATTTGCATGAAATGTATTGTATTTCATTTATAAAACTTAGCATCTTTATTTCTTTTTTGATTAAAACTAGAATTTTTACTGCTTTATAATTTCGCAAAATATTATTCTTTTAAAATTTTTACTTGTGCAATATAAACTGTGAAAGATAATTTAACTCTTTAATGGCATAGTTCACAATTCAATATAAGTTATCATAAGAAAAATAAACATATATCAAAGAGCCATCGCTCATCTTTTACATGGAAGTTAGTCTTCCCTAAAAACTACATAATACTCAATAAATATAGTCATCCTATTCCATTTAAAATGTATACGCCTCCCCCCTTCCCGTCTTATTTCAATCAACGGAACATGATGTATGCAAAATATTAGCCCAATCGGACAACTGCAAGAAGTGCCTCAATGGGCATGACGTTTTCAAAATTTCACCGGGAAAGTCATTTTTAGGCTCTCTTTAGTTCTTTTTCTTTTCTATCAGATATATATATCTTTGATAAATTAGAACTTCTGGAGGAATTAGCTCAAAGGAACGAAACCTAGGAAACAGAGCCCTAACTACAAATAAAATAAATTTTTAATTATAAATTGATGATATTAAACTGAAAAGCTAAAGCACCCTAAAACTGCACGTTAAAGAAATAAAAAAACTCTGTGCAAATCAAACAGTGACTGTGCAAAACTTTTTTTTTTCAATGTACAATTTTTTTCCTCCTCCTTCTTCAAAAAAATCTCTTTTCATTCAAACATGTATTCAATTGATGTTTTTTTCCACACCAATTGGGAAATTGCAAGCATTTTCATCATTTTGCAGTCTGATCTGCAGAGCTTACGCCAGCAGAAGAGGCCGAGTGTTCAGGAAGGTCCTCAGCAGGCAGAAATGGCTTCCCTCCGGAAGCAAGTGGAGGAAAAGCAGAAGAAAATGGACGAGACCGAAAAAATACTTAAAAAGTGCCAAGAAAAATTAAAGTTTTTAGAATCTCAACCACCCCCACAGGTAAATATCACATGTATATTTTTTTTTTTTTGAGTGATACGCTTTGGTTTATGAAGATTTTAGCTTTTCTCAAAATTTTGGTGATCATATTATTCAATTTACATATTTTTGCTTTCCAACCCTTTTACACTGGTATTTATACATTATTTTTATCTTTCTGCCATCTCAATTTAATTTGAACAAACTTTCAATCCGATGAGACTGTAGTGTTCGCGAAAACGATTTACTGATGCCCATTACCAAAGGTTGGAAAGTAACTATTTTGAAAAAATAATTTAAAATCATTTTCTGTCAATTATTTTTATCTAGTACTGAGATTAATACGTTACATTAAAACAACTACCTTTTTATTAATTCATTTATATTTTTCAAATAGGCCGCTGGGGCAGGTGCTGAAGGTCAAAAAAGATTGGCAGCACTGGAGAAGTTATGTGAAGAACTAGCAAAAGAAAAAGAAAAAACTGAGCAAGAAGCTGCAAAATCCAAAGAGGATGCAAAACGTTTGCAAACAGAGTTGGATCGCCTTCTAGAAATGATGACTTCTGTAGAGAAGGAGAAATATTCGCTTAATGAGCAGATCAGGGAACTGCAAGAGTAAGTAGCAACTTTAACAGTTGAATTATGTCTTTCTGGCTCTTTTTTTTATTTTTTTTATTTTTAAGTACAGTACAACCTCGATTTAAAGATTGCCTAGGGACTAAAAAATTATCGTTAAAGTCGAGGGTATCATTAAATCGGGAAAGCATACAAGTTAACGGATTGAACTATTTATAATTAAGTGAATGCTTACTCAAGGATACGTTCTTTTGCTTCTTTAAGAAAACCAAGCACTTATATATTTAAAAAATATATTTCATTGATGTTTGTTGTTTTCTCGGATTGAGAAGAACGGTTTCACTTTTTTCGATTGATCCATCTTCTCTCAAGGCGCAAAAAATTTTGCTTGGAATGCTAGAAGTTTGGAAGTTACTGAAGGATGAATCTTACTATTGGGACATGAGGTCTAATGATTTTGTAAGTAAAATATAATTAAAAAAAAACATATACTGCTGTATTTTTGATGAGAGATAATTTGGCCATGCCTGATATCATCGTTAAATCGAGCAAAGCTATCGTTAAATTGAAGTTTCAACATTAAATTCAAAGCATATGAATCGGGACCAATGAAATGCATCGTTAAATTACGGAAATCGTTAAATCGGATATCTTTAAACTAAGTTATACTGTAACTGAAATTAGTTGAACTTAAAAAATCAGAGTGCCTCCTGATTTGGTTTATTGGATATTTATCGTATTGCGGTTCATTTTTAGAGCCATGAAAGACAAGGACTCAAAGTTGCAGGGTGCAAAACGGGGCCAACAAGCAGATAGAACCAAAAATGCTCAGATGCTGGAAGAAGCCAGGAGGAGAGAAGCCGAGGCGGCCAAAGAAGCAGCGAAAGCGCAGGTAATCCCGCTTTCCAATTCATTGCCTTCATTGGCAATGTATTATGTGTTCTTTTTGTTTCAACTTTAAGTAGAACCATAATTACCATATTTTCGCTACTATGGTAATTATGGTAAAGAACGCTAATTACTTTAAGCCCATGAGTGAATTCCGAGACAGTCGCAAACAACGTAGTGTAGTGCAGTGTAGCGTAGTGTTATATCGTCTGTAATGTTGTTTATTTTATGCAGCATGGGATCGCGGAAGTGGGGATTCAGGCTACGTAAAATAAACAACATTGCAGATTCAGGCTACGTAAAATAAACAACACTACAGATTCAGGCTACGTATAATAAGCAACATTGCAGATTCAGGCTACGTAAAATAATCAACATTGCAGATTCAAGCTATATAAAATAAACAACATTACAAACAACGAAGTGTCACTATTGATAAGTCCTACTGTAAATTGAGAAACAATAGGTCGCGTTAAGTGTAGACATAAAGACATGCATAGATAAAACATGCAACAGCGTATTCTCCGTTCATAATTAGTTTTACACTTTTTCAACAGATAATAAGCATTATAATACGGGTACTTAAAATTAAAAAATATTTTATGCCCCAATAAGTAATTGGGCCAAATATGTAAATCAGAGAAAACAAATGATTTTTAATTTTACTCAACACTGGAAAGACTGAAAATAGCTTTGTGCCTGGAAAGACTGAAGGACTGACTCATTCCTATTTTATGAGTAAACTCTTTAAAAATTTGTTCCCTGAGTGGCAGATGCTAGACTCATCTTCTGGAAATGGCAGGCCTGTCATTTCAAGTTTTTCTAAGTATTTTCAAATAGTGCAAACACAATGTAATTTCATCAAAAAACAAAACAAAAACTATGCTCACTTATATGTAAATACATTGATTTCTCAAAAGCGGAGGGGGGGGGAGCAGTTGACCCTTAAATAACGGGCCTGTCTAGTGGCCAAAAAAAAAAAAAAAACTGAACACATGTAATAATGCTCTCAGTGATGTTATCTGTTTGCTAAAATGCAGAGTTAGTTTCTTCTTCAAAGAGTAATTAATGGCTTCCTTATTGTTCAGTAGTGTTTAGCATTTAAAATTCAAAAAGCTTTCACATGAAACTGGAAGGAGTAGCATTTTTTCATACTGCACCAAAAAAGAGAAAGGAAGAACAACATAGGGCAATTGCGTAGCCCAGCCTTTCATTGCTCATATTTACATTGCTATAAGGCTAATGACCAAAGGATTAAATAAGCACTCAATTGGGGTCACATTGTTAAAGATCAGAAAGTTCCATCACATATTCTTTTAGTTATTATTGATTTAATGAACCACAAACTAAGACCACACTGCTCCCTTCTGTCTTTCTAGTGTTGAACTAATTTTTACAGATTCTCTCTGGCTTGTTACTATTCAGATCAGTTACATACATTTAATGAATTTGAAACACTTTTCTCTCTTGCAGTAGCATAGAGTTGCAGTGTTTTTTTTTTTTTTTTCTTTTTTTTTTTTTTTTTTTTTTTTAAGAAAAACAAGTTTGGCAATGAGTTCCATCAAGCATATTTGCTGAGTTACATGGAATCCATGTAACTCTGGAACCATGTCACTCATGGAATCCATAAGCCTCTGCAAATGCATCCATTTTATGCACTTGTAAAGGCTGAGAGAAGTCATAATTATTACTATAAGAGTTTCTTACATTTAAAAATGAATTTTGAATTACTAAGTATAGAAAAAAGCATTCTGTTGAATGAGTCACATAAGTAAAGTATGTATGGAAGCAAAAAACTTCTAAAAGCCATTTGTCCTGTTAGGCTCAGCTGCAGACACCACTTTTGTTCTTAGCTTGGTTGTATACTTTTGTGTAAAAAAAGGGAATACAGTGGATATTAATTCAATGTATTTTTAAAGGAGAATATAAACACTTTTTTTACGTGTAATCACAGTAAGATTCCTTATTAAAAATGAAATATTTTATTGCAATTAAATTAATAAAGCAGTGAGTAACCGCCCCTAAGCAAAGGCTAGGGATTTTTGCTTCCAACTCGGCTAGTTTTGTATTCCATGCTGATGAGTGCATACTAAGCACAAAACTGCAGTCCATGGATCGAAATAGCCGAGTTGGCGGTGTATTGCATGTTCTTGCCTTAGCCCTTGCTTAGGGGCAGTTACTCACTGCTTTACACCCGAGCTCTGCCTTAAAAAAATTACGAGTTGTACCGTACCAAGTGCGGTCGCTCGCTGGTATTCTAATTTTACATTAGCTACCGGTTTTTTTCGGCTCTCTTTGCTTTATAAGAGGTTTTTTGCCTCCAACTTGGCTAGTTTTGTATTCCATGCTGATGAGTGCATAATAAGCACGAAACTGCAGTACATGGATCAAAAAAGCCGGGTTGGCGGTGTATTGCAAATTAAGTTCATGTTTATCATTTTCTAGTTTATAATTAAGTAAAATTTACTAACTTCTGAAATTAAGTGCAATTGCTCTTTGAACTAACCATGATTGATTCTCCTTCCTCTTCCTCCTCATTTTGCTTTTATCATGATTATTTTTGTTATAATTTGTTGTTTTTTTAAAATTATTATTATTAATTTGCTTGTTTGTTTGAATTATTGCACAAAGCCATCTGGGCCAGCTGGTTTCTTCTCTAGCTTCTTTTAAGACTCAACATTTTAGCATACCAATTTTTTCATTTTCATCATCGCAAGCGGTCGGTTCTTCAATTTCATAGTTTTATGTTTCTGTTCATTTTCTTTCTGTTGTTTTGGTGTTTTTCATTTCTGCATCGTTTCGTTTCGTTTTTGCGACGTCCCCCCTCTGCCCCCCCTCCCCCAGGAGCAAGTGCTGCAGCAGCAGGAGCGTGTGGAGGAACTGGAGGAGGCGCTGCGGGAGAGCATCCGCATCACTGCTCAGAGAGAGGTGGCAGTGGCGCAGAAGCAGTCACTCGTGCAGGCTGCGGAAGAGAAGGTGGGTGTCACATTTTAAAAAGGAGGTCACCGTGACCTTCCAAGGGGGCCATGGGAGGTCACTGTGACCTCCCTGAAAATTCCTTATACGTCAAATTTTCGTCTGTCAATTCAGCACATTTGGAAACAGCATTTGTTAAATTTTAAAATCTTTTAACAATGGTGCTTTTTGTCTTTTTGCATTAGATGCAAGTATATGTATCTGTACAAGTATGATTTTATTATTGTAGTAAACTGTTATAATGCACATCTTAGGACCAGATGTTTTGCATCATAAAGATTTTTGTGTTCCATAGATCATTTCATAATTTCGTAAAGTATTATTCAGAAAGTATAAATATATTTTCTAATCAGAGTAAGTTATAACTAAATTGAGTATTCAGATTCAAATAATGCAAGTTAATCATTATTCATAAGAAAATGAGCTTCATTATTATTATCCTACACTTAATGAGTTGCAAAACAGCTGCATTTTCAAGAACACTTTTTTAGTATGCAGCGGCGTACGCAGACAAATCATTTCAGGGGGGGGGGGGGGGCTAAGCCAAGACTCTTTAAGAGGAGCGGGTCACCTCATGAAATGTAGCTAAGAAAAGTAAATGTTTCGAATTTCTGATATCAATGCTGATTTCATATGACAAAAATACATCATAAAAATATTTTTTTGTCATTACAATTATTGTTGAGAAGTAAAGCGTTTTGATGGAAATAGAAAATGATAAAATTGAAAATTTAAAAATTTTCTTTATTGAAGGTGTTTCTTTTCTTAAACAAGTGCATGCAATATTTTTGCAAATTTGAGCTTTAATACCATTTATTTTACTATATTTTTAATATTTGGTTTTCAATTACACATTTCTTAAAATTTATTGAAGAGAATTAGATGAATGAACAATCGTTTATTGGTGTTTCTGAAACATATTTGGAATAAATGTCAACAAAACTGAATTATAAAATAATCGTACACGTCACATACAGTAAAATGGAAAGATGAAAAGAAAAGAAGGAATTTACTTTTTCCCTTTCTTTTCATTTTGCCCCATACTTAATTTCCTTTTTTAAAAAAAAAGTTATTATGTCTTTATTTCAGCAAGAAAGCTAAAATAAATTAATAAATAAATAAAAATAAATAAACGATTTCAGCTTAAATTTTTAAAATTTGATCGGAAAATTTCGGAGGTAGCCGCCGCCCTATCAGCCCACCCCCTGAGTACGCCACTGGTAGTATGTATTCTGAATAGCATTTCTTTTAAAGCTTTAAGTTAGGATAGAATGAAGAAAAAGTTTTAAAATATTATTGCCAAAGAATGCTGAAATGTTTACAATGACAAAAAAGATTTTTAAAACTATACACAACTTATTGCTTACTTCTGAAAAGTGTAGTTTATAGAGAATTGTATTATACAGATCGGCGTTATAAAAGTAGTCTTCTCTCATTTTGACTATCATTTGTTAAAATTCGAAGTTTTATCCCTGCTAATGCGGGAAAATAATGTAATGTTTTTCAGTTATTTGAAGCAACGATAAAGTAATATTTTTAATGATGCATAATATGCCTTCTCCTTAACCCTTTGAAGCAAAAATGGGACATTGGTGTCCCACTGAACGAAACCCCGATTTCCCATGAATATTTTACCTTTTACACAGAAAGGGACACCACTGCTCTGTGCTGTATTAAATAATAAGAAAATTATTAAAATGCTAAATATAATATTTTCCCCTTATTTTGCCGTAAATTAATACAGAGTAATGAACAAAGTATGAAAAATACGTTGATAAAAATTCTGCGTCAAAGGGTTAAATGTAAGTATGTGTGCATGTTTGTAATTAATCACTCAGTAAAGTTTGGAGTTTCATTTCTTAAATTGGGAATTTTTTCCTCTCCAAGTTTTTTAATTTGGGGGATCTCTCTATCTTATGTTTCATTTGCTGGTAAATAGAAAACGTTGAACTGCCTGAGAAAAAATAATGAATGATATCTATCTCATTATTTGAAATAAGATTCTGCCTTTCAGTTAACAGCATTCATGATTTTTGTGATTGATACAAGTGGTTCGTGTTTCAGATTCGCAGCTTGCACGGTGAAGTCAAGGGCCTCCAGAAAGGGTACAATGCTCGGTGCACTAACTGTCCACCCCTGAAGGTGAGACTGACGGAAGTAGAAAAGAGCCTGCAGAAACTGGTCTCAGAACGAAAAATGCAACTGGAACAACTGTTCGAAATGAAGTATTTTTAATATTTTTTTTCCATCTTCAAACTAACAAGCAAGAAATCTAAAATTATTTTCTTGTGCACAAACATGATGATTTTCAACAGTTTTCACATTTTAAGCACATGAAACCAAAATAATTTAATCACGCCATTATGATTTAAAAATTTTCATTTTTATTGAATTTCACTTTTCGCTTTTTAGTTTTAGCAATTTATTTTACAAGATATTAAACTCTCACTCATACGTTTATTTTTCTTTCATTTATATTTTTTAAAAACTTCTGTGGGAAACTTAATTTAAAAGTGGAAAAGAAAAAACATTGCAAATAAAAATAAAAAAATAAATAAATGCAAACCTTACACAAAATTACAAAATTAAATAAGATTGCAATAAAATGTAACTGCGCTTCATTTTGCATGTAATGTTGTATTTTTGCCAATTCAATTTTAATTAGGTACTTAAAGTTTTCTTTGGCATATCTAAAACCTATTAAGATTAATTATAGAAGAATCAAACATTATGAATACTATTTAAAATTTTATTATTAAAATTGGTATTATAAGAGTTGCCTATATTAAACTATCATATTCAAACTAAAAATTAGGTGTAAAATTCTGAATCATCAGGGTACAATGTGGGATAAGTGCTCCATAGGAAGGTAAAGAGCAGTAATTGCAAATTTTACGTTTTTATTTTTCATTTTTTCATTGATTGTACTTTATCTTCATTGTATAGCCTCACTTGTTTGGTTTCAATTAAAAACACAACGCGAAAAAAGACTTCTAATTCCAACATTTTTCCCTTGCCAGTACAGAATTCAAAAGGCATTTCTTCAAATATCTCAAACATTCATTAATGCAGATACTGCCCTTTACCTTCCCATGGCAGAGTAATGCTCAGTATATTATTTTTAAAAAATAAATTTAAAAAAAATGAACAAAAAAAACCCCCTAATGATGCATTATAAATAGGCAATAAGTAAATGTTATTTTCAGTAAGTTTGCAAATTAAATTTGGCTTTTGGTCTATATTTTTTAATCTTATTTATTTATTTTTTGTAGGCAAGAAGCACTTTCTGCAGCTATAAGTGAGAAAGACTCCCACTTGGCATTCTTGGAGATGTCTGGCATCAAGAATGCGAAGGCTGCAGAACAAGTGGATAAATTAAAAGCAGAAAAGAAGAAACTTGTGGAGAAAATAAAAACAGAGGTCAGTTCTATGTTTAATGTTTACGGTTATATATTAATAGATGGAGTAGATTATCCAGCAACTTTAAGTACAAAAAAACACCCCTGGCCAAGATTGAGTTATCATGATCCTGCACTGTTAAAACTGCAGATTGTACAAGGCACCTTTAAGGGTAAAATGTATTATTATGTATTGTTAAATGTTAAGGGTAAATGTTTATGTCCTGGGGGTTGCCACAGGACTCCCTATAGCTCCATGTGGCACCCTAAGGGTGTCTTGTGGCACCCCATAGATGACCCATGGCAACCTAAGGAGTCAAACGGCACTGTCATGGGTGCTATAGAGAGTTAAGTGTCACACTTCAGGGGGTGCCGCTGGTGCTACAAAGTTTTGATCCTTAAAGGTGCCTTGTGCAACCTGTAGTTTTAACAGTGCGCACAGTTCCAAGCTGCCATGTTGGATCCATGGCTTCATTAGCCTGATGCCCCTCATTATCAACTGTAAATCTGTGTTAACTATTTCAATTAATGAAGATTGAGACTCATCTCTCTGTGCTACTTACTGATTGTTTCCAGCATCCTTTATCAATGCTCTGTTGCCTAAGCAAAAAGTTTCCATTGAGCAATGGTGTTTTCATAGGTCCGGGACTTCTCAAATCCAGACGGTGAAGCTGTTCCATATCCCATTTACTGACTGTACGATTGGTAACTCAGCTGGGTGGCAATTAATTGATTTTTGAATTAATTTGTTCCTACATCTAGTTAGAACATGGCTAAGTCCCCCAACACTGCTTATTCAAGACTTCTGAGCTTTGCAGTTTGTCTGATTCCCAACTGTTCTCACCATCACATAATCTCAGTATTATTTTGATACTGTTGACCTTGAAATCCCTTCTGACTTATATGAGGATTGTGTTGTAAAATTCAATTGCAATTTTGTTTCAGCAAGAAGTATGTTTGTTTTTCATTGTCTTGAAAGAAATATTATGTTTAAAAATAATAATAAAAAGTACAAAACATTCTGACTTACTGAAGTGTTCTTTTCTAGAATGAAAAACGAGTCAAACTTTTGATGGAATTGGAAAATTCCACAAACAACAGCTTGGATACTGCTTCTTTATCCATCAAGGATTCTTCTCAAGTAAGTATTCATCTTAACCAAGTAGATAATTCTCTAGTTAATGAAAGATGTTTGAATACTATGTTATAGCCAATTAACACAGTGCGTGGTTTGCGTAAAAGTACATAGGCTCAAATGTTTAAATTTGTACTTGATTATACTCTGATACTTTAAAATAAGCGTATCAAGTTTAGAAATTTTGCGTTGTCTCAATGGACACCATACAAAAGAAAATAGCACCACTCTTTTTTTTTTATGTACTGCTGTTGAAGCATTTCATTTATTTTATGTTTATGGAATTAGGTTTACCATTTTAATTGTATCCTCATATCTCAGTCATTTCTAAACTTTTTCTAACAAATCTAGGCATACATAAATAAAGCAACAAGTGTTAAAATTATTTTTCCTTTGAGGCACCAGCTCTCATTACACAGGGTATAATATAAGGGCTTTGCAATAAAATACTAACTCCTTTATCCCTCAATTTTTTGGTGTTTATTAACTACTTCAATAGGGTTGTAAGTACTTCAAGCAGTTTACCAGAAATAGTTGTTACTTACCTAGTAATTAATAAGATAATAATTTGTACTGGTAGTTGATAAAAATTTATTGAAAATGTTTATCTATTTATTTATTTATTTTTAGGATGCTGAAGAAGATGGCTTACGTTCTATCTCATAGGAATTCTTTCCATCAACAAGTAAGTGTGTTCATTATCTGATGCAAAAGGAAACATCATAAACTTATTTGTTTAAAATTATAAATATTCTTGAAATGTGAAGAGAAATAAAGTCATTTTTGTCCCACAAAATAAGTTATTAGTCTAGTTTGCTTTGTTTGCATTTTAAAGTCCCCTTAGATCTCATTTTAATGAGCTTCGATCGTATCGGGGATTTTCTTCATTCTGACTCAGTTTATTCTATTTCCTAAAACCAATATTTTTACATCATACACAAATGCTTCAAATTACATCGTCTCATATCTCTCCCTCTCTCTCTTCCTGACAGCGATGGCAATACTGAAAAAATACAAAAAAACAAATTCCCAATTCTCAAAGAGCTGCTTGCCATCACGACCCTCTCTCTGGTTTTGTCTTCCAGTTGGCTGCGACTCCTCGGACTTGCTCTTCGATCTCACTCCCTTCAGACGAGCAAGAGGTCCTCTGCATACCCACTCATATCACCCCCTCCGAACGGGGAGGAAACTGTGCGCATTAACTGCCATGAACTATTCTAGTGAATCAATTGTCGCTTTGCCTAGTCTGCTGTGTTGCTCTTTGCCACTGGTGCCATACTCTCTGTGAAAGTCATGCAGTTGCCATACTCGCAGAAGAAAGTATTTGTGTAAGTACTGTCCAAATATAGAATGACACTTTTTCCAGTTCTTCCTCTCAGAGTGGCTGAGATAATACAATTTATTCTGATAACAGCTACTACAAATCAAATAAAACTTTATTTGCATTAACTTAAATGGATATACATATATAATTGATTGAATTATAATTTCCATCCTCTGTTTATATAATTACTAAGAAAGACATGTAGGATTAAATGCCTGTTGTCTTTGCAATTGAGCTATGCAGCATGTGTTTTTATTTAAAAAATTAAAAGTCAAAAAAATTTAAGATTTTTTGAAAATTTAAAATTAAGTTTTCAACTAAATTCATCAAAAATATTTAAAATTTAATCTTAAAAAATTTAATGATGGTGCATATTTGATGTGGATTTAAACCATTTAATACGAATAATAGTTATTTTACAGATAAAAGTGTGTCATAATGTTACTAAAAATGAATTTAAAAAGGAGATAGTGTTTTTCAATCATGCATGTTATTGCCACTAATTCTGAAATTTTTTTTATAAAAAAATGTAATGAATTTAGCATTTATGCAAAATTTTTTTCCCATACAATGCACTAAATAGGTTATCATTGGTCTATTTTCAAGTACATTATCTGTATTTGGTCAGTACTTAAGTTTAAGTGATAGTATCAGAATTGTTCTTCATTGACTTCAAATTATAACTCATGAATGTAAATGATGTTAAACGGATATAACTAAAAATATATTCAACACTTGTCACAGAAGTATTTTACTACTTCTGAGTGGTGACAGAGTGCTAACAAAAACTTAGAACACTACATTTTAAAGAGTTTTAATAAATTCTTTTAATAATCAAACCTGAGACACGAATGCCCGATTTTAATTGATGCCTAACATTCTTCTGTAATTGCTTGCTTCTATAAGTTAATTAAGAAAGAAATAGTTTTTTAATTAACTTGCAACGACTGTAACTAATGCAATGGCTTGTAAAAAAATTATACTTGATAACCAAAATTTATGATCTAAAATTAAGCAAGTAAACTTCTAAATTATTTTTAATAACATTTAGTTTTTTAATACGCATTCACTTATGAACACATTTTTCTAGTCATAAAATCTTGAATCTTTCAAAAAGATAGAGTAGAATGTATCTCTTCACTTTTTCTCCAGTTTTCTTTTATGGCAACTCATGAATAAGCTTTCTTTGTAAGACAATTGTAGTTAACTTTTCGCTGCTAGCCAAGTTTGTCTCCAACGTGATTTTATAATTAGCAGTACAATCATCTTCTTCAATATTTTTATTTCTCTTTGAATAAATTACATGAAAAAATGGATGGAAATTTCTGAGTGACTTCCAGTCATGGAAAATTTGATTAAATTCTGAAAGTCGCTATTTTTTTCTCTCCTTTTACAAGATTTATTGATGTAACCTATTTAGCTATGCTGGCCTGTTATCCTACTGGAATGCTTTTGTTTAAGGATGAAAAAAAATATTGGGCATAAATGTTGTTAAAAACTTCCTTAACCAAAAATCGTTTGAATTCACTTATGATAATGTTGTTTAAAATTGAAAAGTTGAACTATATAAAGTAAATAGTCAGCGAGTTTATAGCTAATTTCGTGACAAACTTGGCAGTCATATATGTACTATAATTGTCCCTATTTTAAGGACAACTTCATGCTCTTATTTAATTTACAGTGCCATATATTTTAAACATAGTTATTTATTCAATCATAGTCATAATATTTCTGCATCTCAGGCTCATTTTATTTTGTATCCAAAGATTATTTGTTGCCTTTTAATGTGATCTGCAATAGAACTCGCTTATCATGAATTATATGTAATAATAAGTTAGTTTATCCAAGAAATTAAACAGACACACACTAGAATGCAAATTCTGCCTTACATGCACCTTCAGTCAAAATGTGATTTTCATTACTTGAATTTCAAAATCCTAAGTATATGTATGTTGATTCATGAAGGTTTTTCCAATGAATTTTTTTCTGCAATTCATTCTAATTTGCTGAGTAATAAAATGGTAGTATGAGTTATCAAAGTAATTTCAGGACTAAAAATCGGTTAAGACATTGTCTGACCATTTGAAGTATATTTATTCCAGTAAAAAAAATAAAATAAATAAACGTGTCAAAAGTATATATGATCTTAGCTATTGTATGCTTCTTTGGAAAAAATGATCTGGTTTAACAGCTGAAAATAAAAGGGGCAGATTATAGTTCTGTGTAATATTTATCAATGCAATTTTTCTTTTTTTTGCATAGTTTTACTTTAAAAACGCATGAATCAATCATGATGCAAATGTAAATAGTGAGGGAGGATTAGATTATAATTTGTAAGTATAACTTTTGTAGATTGAATTTTGAGTAAATAAAGTATGTCAAGTGTAAATAAATGACTGACACATTAAAGTTTAGTACAAAACACTGCAAAAATACTTTAATAACAAGGAAAACCTGAGTCTTTTATGATAAGCGAGTTACATTGCAGTTAAACATTAAAATGATTTTAAATAAGTCACATTAGTGCAGTATATATATAAGTTAGTTCTACCAAAAGTTATATGTTGTGATATTTTTTAGACGTTTTATTTGCTGTATGTTTGCACATTTGAAAGTTCATAAATTTGAAAAAAAAAAAAAAAAAACATTTATCATACATTTTTTCAAACAGCAAAGTTCTTAGCATTTCAGATACGCATTTTGAACTGTACAATAGAAATCATTTAAAATTTGACTTTCAAGGAAAAAAATCGTTATTTTAAAGATGTTTCACTTACACAGAATTATTTCCTTACTAAACAGTTATAGAAATTCAGTGATAAAATACTTGATGCTGCAGTGTTAAATTTTCTAGATACAAACTCGGAAATTCTAACATTCATGTGACAAGTTATTCACTTTATAAACTGTGCTTTGGGATGGATTTAACCTAATTTTAAAAAACTTTAAAAATGGTCAAATTTTAAACTCATGAGAAAAAAAACTTAGTTTTTTTCAGTATAAATCAGTACTCCTTTTTGTGCTTGTAGAGCAATTATTTCAAAAAGGGAAAGATATATTTTCTTATAATAGCTGTAATCTCTTTTTTGAACTGTCAGTTCAGTTTCATTGCATTAACTTTATTTTTAGTCTAAAAATTAAACACACATTTTGGTACCTTAACCCTCGTGGGTTCCTTGGGGTCATATGTGACCACAATGCAATTTCTGTTTAATATATCTTGTTAATCAACCATTTGTTTTTAATGGCATTTTGTGGCTTTTATTCTTCTAGTTTTCTATTCAAAATAATACTATTATTGTGTTTTATTTTTCCCGAATTGCATTTTTTGCACACAAGACCCTTGGGGTCACTTCCCCAGAATGCCAAAAAAAGAGGACGTTGCAACTTTTGTCCAAGAGAACTGGACAGAAAATGCGTCGAAAAATGTCATAAGTGTTTGAAATCCACTTGAAAAAATCATGTTTTTTCAGGTCTGTAAGTTGTAAATTAATCTAGAGTTATTGTAAGTTTTGCTCTAAAATTTTAATTTTTAATGCATAAACTACATTTTACTTTGATTGTGTCTTTTTATTTTTATTTTTTTAGCATTAAAAAGTGTGTGAACTTAAATTATGCATGTAACATTCAATAATCATAATAAATTAATTAAAGGAAGCATTGGGGTCGTTTATGACCCCAAGGGTCTTGAGTGTAACTGAAATGGGAGGGACCGACGAGGGTTAAAACAATTGCACAATATGTGTGTTTTCATACGAATGGATTGCATTACTTTTATTTGGTATTAGTATCAAATAGTGTCATAGTCATATAATGAAAAGAACTCGAGTGCTACGAGAGTAATATTTCGCTTCAAAACAGTATTTTTTCCCCACAGCAAATATGTCCTTGATTGGTTGCTTTTCTGACATTCAGCTTGATTAAGCTAGGTGCTATTTGCAATAAAAAGATGTGTATTCAAGTTTATTTTCAGTGTTTCAAAAGAGTTACTATGTTGGAGTGTATGAAAAGTAGAAACTTATGTAGTGGAGTAAAATAACGAAACATGTGTAGTTGTGTTTTTTGAGTACTTCAGCTGAAAAGTTGTTGTACTACCATGTTGTCAATTCTAATGATCTACACTTCTGCTAAATATGTGTGAACTTTTCTTTCAGTTTATTTATGTTTTAACGATAAAATAATAGAGTGAAAATCAACCTAATTTGGTTTAAATTCTAAATAAATATTTTAAAATTCAACATGGGTGCTCAATTTTAAAATTATTCATTTAGATTGTTGGATTGAAAAGGTAGATTTTATAAGTAGGTATTGCTTTTACTCGGAAAATTATTCTGCAAAATTTCATTTTCACATTTCAAACAAAGGATAAACAAAAGTGTTTAAAGCAAAAAAAATTGTTAAAATTGTTTCTTAAAAATTTTTTCGCACATTTTGAGTCTACTTTTCGCGAAATTGGCATGCATCAACCACATTAGGCTACCGAATTTTCTACTTTGCATTAGTTCTGAAGATAAATAAGAACTACATGGAGTTTAACTGGTAATATCAATGAAAATCAGAGTGAATTTTGTTAATCACACAAGTCATGTAGTATATGAGAAGATCAAAACATGCAAACTTATCATGTAGGTTCCACTAAAATGTTTTTTACACATGTATTACATGTGTGCGTTGCAAAATTTAAAAAAGGAATTAAAAAATACATTTTGGTCATAATTATTTGTGCCTGCTAAAGCTGAGGTATTAAATAAAAGAAAAGAGAAACTGACCAAATCCTAAAGTTATAAACTAACTTTATAATTTGAGCAGTTATCATATAATGAAATTAAAATAGTATTTTAATGCTTAGATATAATTAAGTCAATATCTCCACTATGGTAATTAATGTGTTGATGTAGTTACACTCAAAATAATATGAAATGTATTGTTGACTGTTTGAATCAATATTTGGCTGTTAAAAGTTTCATAGTTTAAAAATATATCTATGTAATATGATATAGTAACTGTTTGGTGCTTTCACTTTTTTGAAATGTTTCAACTTTTTGGTTGTTTTTTGGCATTATAGAAAACAACAAGCAGAGAAAATAAGAGATGCAAAGTTTAAAATGCGACTGTATTTTTTTTCTTGCTTTTTGAATTAATTTAATGTGCATTAGAGACATAAAATGTCTTTTTGCCTAATGTCCTCAAGCAGAGAAGTGATTTTAATGAAATTTATGTTTTTAAGACCGATTTGCTTACACAAAAGGTACTTCTATTGAAATAAGAAAAAAATATATATATAAAGGGGAACAACTTTATAATGTAACCTAAAATATCTTTTTGTAACAATAAATGTTATACACTACTTAGTTAATGATGACATTAAAGTTATGGTTTCCTTGCTCCATAAAACTTCGAAAAATTCAAATGTATGCCAAAAATGCTAAAATAGTCAAAAAAAAAAAAAAGGAAAAACAGAAATCTTTTTAATTATTATGGTTTTAATGTATACAACATGAAATGTAATTTTAAAACACCTACTTTCTTTATTAAAAATGTATTGCAGAAATTGAAAACAATTTGAGTGCCAAGAAAGAATAAGCTTAAATATTAAAAAAATTCATCTGAGATTTTTATAATTTTAACAGATCAAATCTTCTTTTCTTTGTTCAAAGAATCACAAACAAAATCAAACACATGTTTTAAACCTCTGATTTTAAGTGAATGATTAGCTGAATTTGGAAGGTTAGCCTATGCAACTAATTTTTCTCAAAATAGAACTGATTAGTTTCAAAATGCATATTTGTAGCTTTAAATTGTGCAATACATTATGCTTAGAGTAATCTACTTGTATTATATGTTGTAAATATTCATTTATGTGTATGTTGTGATTGTATGCTTAAAATAAAGAATCATCGTCATGTATCTCAACATCTTGAATGAAAACTGTCACTTGGAAAACATGTATTATCAGTTTTACTTTGTATATAAAAACATTTGTTCCTATGCTTAGTAGTATTATGCAAAGACTGAAAATTTCAATTAGTATATTACTATGATGATAATTATTAAGAATTACTCCCTCTTATTTTTTTTCTTTTTGTTTTTTTTATTTGTGAAAAGAAATGAAGTGCCTGCAATCCCAAAGTTACCATTTAAATGATATTCTTTAAAATACTTGAAATTCAAAATTTAACTTTTCTGCATCATGGAATGGTTTCATTTTAAGTAATTTCTTTCAAATTTTACATCAGTTAAAACTCATACCTTAGATATGATACAAATACCATTATGATTACAACTGATAATACATTCAAAAGTGTTAAGAAAAAATACTAATTCAATTTTTAATGTGTCTAATTAAATTTAATCAGTCATAAAAGACTTTGAAGAGAACTAAATCTCTAAAGTACACATTAGCATTCAGAATTATTGACACATGTGCTAGAAGTTATAGGAAACCACTTCTTCAGCGTTTAGAAATTTACTTACAGAGCGAAACACATTTACACAATTTCTATACATTTACAAGAGTTATATCAGTACAGTTTTCCTTTTCCTGAACATAAAAAAATAGAATAAGGCAAAAACTGATTTAAAAGGAAAATCTTCACTTTAAATTCTGAATTATCCGGGATGTTTGGGACCACAGCTATCCCGGATAACTGAATTTCCCGGTTTTCTGGATCTCTACGAAGCGATATTTGCCAATTGTTTATAAAACCCAAGTTACTATAACAAATAAATGCATCCTGAAGAGAAAACGATCCAGAAGTGCTTATAGATATTACAATATTAAAAATTTCTGAGCTATATGCCACTTATGGTATTTATGAAGAAACCGTTCATATTCATTTAGGTATTTCAAAAGAAAAACAAAAAAAAAAAGCTCTTCACTTTTTAGAAATTGCCGAAAATGAGTATTTTAAAAAGTGGCGGAAAAATCTACAAAATGTTGCCGGTTTTCTGGTTTCCCGGTATTTTGGTTCCCGGATAAAAGGTTCTGTACTGTATTTGGAATGATTAAACACTTATTTAATGTACTTGAAAATATTCAACAGCAATAAGTAAATGATTTTTATTATAATTCATAATTTTTTAAGCTTCATATATGAGTATGTAACCAAAAGAAAGTTTATTGAACTAGGATTATTTTGGTTCAATTAAATACCATTTTCCCTTGAATATCTTATTTATATAAGTGGATGAAAAGCCTAATGTCTAGGAAATTTGTACAGTATGCCTGCAAAATGTAGAGCTCAAGGTAAAATTACAAAGAAAAACTTTGCATTAATGTCATTCTCCCAAACTGGCAGCAAATGAAGAATCTTTGCTATACGTTCAGTTCTAATTAATTCTTATATTTTCTAGTTTTTAAATATTATTACATTTTTATCTTCAGTTTCAATTGGGAAAGTTAAAATTCATTAAATAGACGCAACATTTCATTTTCAATTTTAAATCTTTTGGAACTTTTGGCTATAGTGTGATTTATATAATTCCATTCCTATGAACTGAAGCTGACTTTCCATGTAACCATGATTTGGGTGTGTATTTTTTAAATTTTCTTATACATTGCATTTTCACAAAATCTAGTTTAATAAGTGTTTTAAAGGAACGTGTTGATTCACATAAAGCCAAAAATTTTAAGCTCATCTAGTATTTCAGAAAGCATCACCTTATGGAATGAAGCGATAGAGTATGCTGCATGGTTCAATAGATTTAAAAAGGTTATTAAAATATGAAAAATTATTTGACAATGTAATACTATCTACGTTTTCAAGTTATATAGGGAAAATATTTGAAAAAATTATTACATGCTGTTGTTAAAAAAAAGCATTTATATTAGTTACCTTGTACATTCAAGTTTACAGTACAGTTTTAAAAAATGTTTAGTATTGAACGCCTTTGAGAATGTAATGTTACAAAAATTTGTGCTTAGAGTCATCTAATAAATGTATCATTGGTTGAGAAATTCGACTATATTATACTCACTTGGAAATTTTAATTAAAGATGGCATTATCTATACGTTAAGATGTATATTCACACACAATGTTTCTTAACACAGTTGAACACATTACATTACATGTGAATTGTATATAATAAATATTTCAAAGTGTGTAAAAATTTACAATCATTCTAGAGTATATTGTTACATAATAGTTATTTGCGTAGATGTCCTACATAGTTATGTATTGAAGAATGTAAAAGGAGGGGGAATAAAAGTAACGACACACAATGAATTGTAAAAAAAAAGGTTGCTTTGAAGTTAAGACATTTCAAGTTATAAGCATATATTTGTAAATCTAATTTTAACTAAGTTTTTTTTGCAAAAATTTAAAAAGTTGAATTCTTATGAAGTCTTCATGTACAGAAAATGTATGTAATAGTATAATAAATGCATTTATAAGATAATATTTAAAATTGAAAAATACCCTTTAAGGTAGGTAACATATCCTTGACACTACTTCCTTCAAAAAGAAAAATATATATTGTAATTTAAGACAGCTATTTAATCGTTACAAATCTTTATGAAATTTACTTTAAACAAAAATCATTTTATATGTACGATAATATTTAACATATCACATTAAAAAATATTTTTTATAAGTAAGAAGATATTTTCTTTTTGGGTTGCAATTTAAATTAGCTTTCAAATACTAAAGAAAACTTAGTAACATAAAACAAATGGAGATTTTCAAGTTATCTAAAATAATGTTTTTATGGAAAAATACATTTTCAATAAAGCCTTAGTCTAGTTCTAATTAAATATCAAAATCAAATGGTAAACGTGGAAGGATTTATAGGTAGTAATATGTCATCTTTCAAGCTAAAGCATACAAGGACATCAATCCTACTTAACATCATAATGTAATTTTATTGCTTCTAACATTGTATTTAATGAAAATTCTAATAGTCAAACAGCAAACTATAAGTTAGAGCAGTAACTAATTTAGTTGGGTCTAATTTTTCGTCACTAGTGGGCTGCAACTTGTGAGCACTCATGTAATGAAAAGATATTGTAGTAGTAATCAATGTTTATTGAACTACTTTTTAAAAATCTTACTACCGTTTGCAGCAACATACTTAGCCAAAACTGGCTTTTCGACTCTGACTGAAAATGAAAATAAATACAGAAATTGATTCAGAGCACTGACACAATGTTGAGGGTTGTATTAACTGAATCAATTAAAACAGGAACAGCCAGTTTGGTGAATGAAAATGAGGAGCAGAAGAGCCATTAATATATATTAGTAAGAAATTATTACATGTTATTAAAACAAATTAGTGTCCTGCACTATCATGATTTGTTTCTCCAACATGCATGGGGTCCTCTTATGAATTTGTCATTATTTTTGAGTTGACTGAATCCAAAAGTAGCAGAATGCCGAGTTGGAGTGTGCTTATCCTAAACAATTTAAATTATAATTTGCATGTGGTCTACTAAATAGAAATAAAACATTTACATAACAATGATTCACATAACAGTCATAAGCTAGTGTCAGATAGTTCAATCAAATTTGTAAAAAATAATAATAAACAATACTAATAGTAATAAACAAATCACTTTTCCAAATTTCAAATTATATTTAATTATAAGAAACAAAAACTGCATGTTTCACGAAACTAAACAAAATAAGTTTCAAAATTCCTCCCCTTCCCTTTTTTTTTTTCCAAAATCATATTTCAATGCAAAAAAAGCTATCAAGTGAAAATAAAAACAATTCTACAATACAATGTTGAAGCAATGATACTTAATATCAAGTTTATGGATTGTGAATGTATACAATCAGTTGTTGGTATATTTAAATAATTATTTTTAGTACATATCAAGTGACTTTATTACAATTTAAATTTTTCACATGTATTGTGCTTTTAATTAATCACGTGTGATCAAACTAACAATGCATTTTTATTCTGCCAATTTGCATGAATGAAATGGTGCAATGCTATGTCAAACAATGTATAAAACTACTATTTGTGTGCATGAAAAGATTACTTGGAGACAAAATCTCATAGTTATTATGTATTAAGATGGCATAAGTGTGAATCTGTAACTAATCTGTGAAATATTAAAAATTTTACCCCAATTTTATATTTTATTGTAGAATATTTTTTTAGAAATAGTGATATACATAAAGTTACCTGTTTTATCTAGGATTAGGATTAATGTTGATTGAATCCTATCTGAATATGAAATGAATGCACTGTGTAAGAAGAGGATATAGAATTGCATAGTAAGAAATTCAGATTGTAAATGCAATAAGCAAATGATACTTCTTGTCTTCGTAAATATGATCTTTTTCTTCTGTTTGTTTTTTTTTTTTTTCTTCTTATTTTAACTCTTATCACATAACCAACTCGATCCTTTTGCCTTGTGATTTACGGTACTTCTGATAATGCAGTAGTTTTCATATGTTTCTTCATTGATTCAAGTTAAATTCATTTCCCACTCTTTTTTTTAAATGATACAAAAAAGGACCCCCCCCCCCCCCATCCTCCTCCCTCTTCATTCTTGAAAAGGATAAGAAATTATTCTTTTTCAGCTCGATTTGGAAGCGATTGAAGTTCAAAAAATTACTTAATATTAACTAAAACTTACATTTTAAAAAGAAACAAGAGGAACTGAAATTTCAATGCATAAATAAAGACGTTAAATCAAATAAGGCAATTTTATCCATTACTTTTATCATCTTATGCAGGTCCAATACATACTGAACATGTATAAGTAAATGAACAAAATCTTTAGATTTGTATTAAGTAAAACACTTAGTAAACAAGAAAATTCTCAAAAAATTTGAAAAATTAAGGAAAAAAAAACCTCAGATTATTAACAACATTAACTATTAACAATATTCACTATTTGGAAAACAAATAAAAAATATACAAACAAATAAAACGGTCACTCTTCAATTGCTAAAAGTTTAGGTATAAATCTGAGAAAAAAAATGTATAGAATTATCTAACAATCTCCTTTAACCAATAATATTTGTTTAGTACTAAATTAAGATTTTCTTTCCTAATAAATAAATTTCTTTATTTTAGTAAAATGATTGATTAGTTTATTATCAAATTAATGAGCAAAATAAAATTTTATAAACGAAGTATACATTTTATTTTTTCTTTCAGATTTATGTACAGGTGTTACGATAGTTTTTCAAAAACATTTTTTCAAAAGAAGAAAAAAAACTGAATTTTTTACTTTTTTGGCATTTTTATAATCACGTCTGCGCTGCAGCATTATTTGGCTTCGAATGCCTCGAAATAAAAAAGTAAAATGCAAAAAAATCAAAAAATATGATTCCCACCGGACTCTCGAAGTCTCTGCCAAAACTTTTTTTTACAATACTCCACGAGGTTGGTCACTCTATTTGTGCTCGCTCATCCGAGCTTTTACTCCAATCACAACAAGTTACTATTTTTGAACAAGGTAATATGATTTTGTTGGAAAGTTGCTTCATGTGATAAGACCAATTTTAAGTAAGTACACTTCTTCTTCTGAGTTACTGTAAAAATATTTTGTTTACTTGTAAGGTTTTTGTTTTAACAGCAACAACAACAAAAAAGCTGTAAATAGCTTTCATGGCATTCCAATGTATTTAGCCATAGGAATTAAATAAATACTATCACATTGTTTTGTAATTGTCAGCTTCTTTTATAAATGTTTTTCTTACGCAAGCATTTACTATACATGATTATTTTTTACAGAAAAATGATGTGACCGATATAGCATTATATATTTTGCCTAAAACGATTTAAACTTATTATTAGGAATGCAGTACATAAAGTTGTTGTTTTTAAGGATACGTAATCAAAACTATTATGCATTAAAATCATATTTCTTTAAAAACTTGCACTTTTCAGTTAAATGCTTTTCTTTTCTCACAAAAAATCTTATTTTGAAATACTACTAAGTAAGAAAGATAAAAATTTTCCATAATAAAGAAAGTTTTCTACAAGGCAGAAAAGTTTTCTATGGAAAATAAAATTTTAGCTATTGAGCAGTGAGCATTCCACTATGGAGCAAATCGGAAGCATTTACATTAATGTTTTTCGTTATAAACCAAGAATGAACTAGCCACTTCTCACGTGCTTAGTAGTAATCCTAAGACTTCATAATAAAAGTACAAAATGGTGGAGATAAGTAAGTCACCATAATACATTTATATTGAGATGTATGATTTACAATTAGTACAACAGACCAAAAAAAAAAAAAGCAGTTCAAAACTATGATACTTTAACAAAATCATATTTTTGAACTGCTTTCAAATATTTATATAATTAAAAGCTTAGAGGACCTTTCGAAAATCACTATTTTACGAGGACAGAGAGAATATACCTTTTTTATGGAAATTTGCATAATATGTACAATGCACAGTTATTGAAAATATTTTATGACACAAGATTATGTGTATGTGTATTTTTATTTTTTTTTGTTCTATTGATAATAAACAGGACTTTCTCTAAACAGTTTAAAAATATTTTTGTGTTACTTTAAAATAAGTAAAATGACAGAAGAAAATGATTCAGGCTTCTGTGGCTTTTATCACTTTGATAGTTACTAGTCTGAATAGCTCCATTTTGTATTTACTTATCTTCATCGTCATTTTTTAAGCATTTAAAATTAATATTTGATAAAACTTGCATTGATAGATACTTTGCTGTTCTTTGTGATATCATTAATAAAGTAAGTTAAATAAGAAAAGAACAAGCCATCTCTTTTTACGTGGAGTTCTACTCTCTATAAAAAGGCTTTATTTGGTTTGAAAAACTTAAGAGTTCTTAAGAATTTTGCATTTTTTAGCTATCATGTTTTGAACCATAAATAACATGTCAATCAATTGTTGAAAGGAACAGTGTTCTTTTTGTTGAGTCACAAAAAAGCCCAGTAAGCAGAGACTCACTGGTCTTAAAAAATGAGTATGTACAGGTGACTGAACTAAAGCAAACTGTAACTATTGTTTAAATCTACAGATAGAATAGGAACATGATAACAAACAAATATCATGCATGAAGATAATTCTTGTATGTTATCATGCAAACACAATGCTAACTCTACACATACAAACAAAGCCTACATTCACTTTTTAGCTAACCCCGTGAAAAAACTCAATAAAGCAAACTCAAGTAAGATGAGTGGATTTTTTTTAATGTTCACTTTTTTGCATGAGTTTGACACATTTCGAAATATTTAATTATTTAATAAATATCAAAAGTAATTTTACGAATACATATGAATATCTATAGTTGCAAGTTAACACTTTCAGATCTGAGCCTTTTCGACCCAACATCTCCCTCCAGACGGGGTTTTTGTTGCTTTTCGTGATTTTTTAAAAAATACTTGGAAAAAGTTAATGTTGATAATTTTAATTTTATTAAATACTTCAAAATGTTTTCTTTCTTGATGATAGACCTATTTAAGTGAAACAACAATTAATATTTAGTAAGAAATTGTCGAAAAATGCATGTTTGGAACTTGAAAAAAAAAGTTCCGCAGAGGAAAATATCATTTTTGACCATGAAAATAAGCACAAATTTCATTAAAAACTTACCCAAATCTTGAACAAATATTAAAAAAAAAGATATAATTTTCAAATACACATTATTTTGCAAAATTTGCTTTGGTGTAGTACATTCCAAAACACGGATTTGCTCAAAGAGCAATACCACATGGTTTGCAATAAGTTCATATAAGCCTCGATTCTATAGCATCTCCTGCAGTTAATTCTGATTGGTAGTGCCATCTATATTTTTTTTAAGAAAGTAAAAGGTCCATAGATAATAACTAAAAAGGATTGAAACTAAAAAAACCTGCATTTTCATTGCTACAGTAGCTCAAACTTGACCCTGAGCTGAGCTCGGGCTTAGTCATCTTCAACAAAAACGACACCCCGAGCTGAGCTCGGGCTTAAACCGGTACAGGGATGCCCATCCCCCCCAAGCTCAATGGTGCAAATTCCCCCCTCCAAAATTTTCACAACCCTATTGTTATTTGTATCCCTCTTTTTTATTTATTTATTTTTTTAATATTATTTATTATTTAAATATTATTTTTTTATATTTTTTAATATTTTTATTTATTTTTTTAATTTATTTTTTTTTTGTATATTATTAATATTTTTAAAGTACTAATTATGCACAGAATAGAATCGCTTTTTTTTCTCCCTTTCAGAGATTCCAAGCACACACATACACACGCAAAATAAATAAATAAATAATAATAAAGAAATAACTTAAGTTAAAAAAAATTAAATTAATGAATAATTTACATTAAAAAAATCAGTAAATAATTTAATTAAAAAAATTAATAAATAATTTAAATAAATAAATAAATTAGTTTAAAAAAATCCCCCCCCCCCCCCCAAATTTTGATGGTGCAACTTGCACCATAATCCCTCCCCCCCCCCTGTGGGCACCCCTGGATCGGAAAGTGTTAAGAAAAAGGTAGTGTATATCACTGAATTAATGAATTATTCCAATTATAGAAAATTTTAAAGTAATATTTCCTAAGGGAAAAGTGCAGAAAAAATTAGCCACAGCTATATATATACACTTAACTATTATTGTTACTTTCTTTTTTACTTCAAAACATGTGAAATTTTCGGGTATTTAACTAAGTATAATTCACTAAAAAACCAGGAATAAAAATCATCAAAAGAATTTTATCGTGAAAAATATGTGAATATTTATTAAAATGATCTTCATACACTTGGAAATAAATATGCCACACTGAATGCACAGCTAGCTAATTCCATTTCTTTTATCAGCATCAATATCTACATTAAGATCACGATTTTCTTCATCAAGTTTCTATTAAAAGAAAATAATATATAAGTGCATACATATTGTGTGTATCAGTATGGCATTTACAAACTTTCAAGGGAGAAAGACGATGGGAAATCACATAATGTGCATGGTCAAAAATGCTTTCCTGATGCAGTACTGACAATACAAAACACCAGAAAAGAAGGACACGAGCAGGTAAAGAAAACATGTTTATTATTCATGCATTGTCAAATTCCTTGATTACTTCATCTGGGGGTACATGCAATTCTCATTAACAATGCTAAAGACCTTGGGGCATGCATGTGGCAGCTGCTGGAAAAGTCTAAATATACCAAGTACCTCAAAATTTTTGAGTTGTTCAGTACCAAGTGCGGTCACTCGCAGGTGTTATAATTTCGCATTAGCTACCAGTTTTTTGACTCTCTTTGCTCTATAAGAGGATTTCTGTGTCCAGCTCGTTTAATTCCTATTCCATGCTGACGAGTACTAAAAAGCATGAAACGGTAGTCCATGGATGGTATAAATGAGTTTGTAGTGTATTGCATGTTTCTGCCTTAGCCTTGGCTTAGGGGCGGTTACTTACTGCTTTATACTAAGTAATTTTGCTAAAGTTAAATCTTCGATGCACCAGAAAGGCAAAGTCTACATCATAAATGAACGAAATGAGAGAAAGGGAGGGAGGGGTCAAACGAACCAAGCATCGTGACCAGAGCTCTATTGTAGTCCCGAACAAGGTCTACATCATGGACCCTCAACACATAGTACTTGGTTGGCGATCATTGTCTCTTTGTGTTTCTTTTCTATTAATTTTTTACAGTGTTTTAGCTTTTCTCTTAGTTAGCTGTGGAAAGAATAATGACATTTTTTTCTTACCCTGTTTGTATTAGCTAGGTCACTGCCACAGCAACATTTAAAAGATTTTTGGGCGGTGGAAATGTAAATAGAAGTTTTGAAAATTTTTTTTTTTTTTCAGCCACTGTATGACACTTCTATTAATTCTCATTATTGAGTAAAATTCACAACCCGTGATCATAAAAAGCATAGAAGATGGGTTAAAAAATCATCGAAATGTGTCACAACATTGGCAACTTGGAAGTAATTGTCTAATAATAATATATAATAACTATATCCATTATAAATATTGCACATTGTGCAGTGTTTAATTAAAAAATTAAATAAATTTGTTAATTAAACACTGCACAATGTAAACATTAAATTTCCAGAAGTGCTAAATATTTCCCTCAAAAGTGCTTCAGACTTTTTGTTTGCTTAGTATTCAGCTAGGTTTGTTATAACTTGTGTTGAGAATCACTGACCTTATTCTATCATACAACCAAACAAAAGAAAAAAACATGAAAATAAAATTAGTTGAAAGATATCATTATCAATCATTAATCAATCAATGTCATATACTCACTAGACGTATGAGATCCACCAACTTCAAGCTGTCTTGGCCAGTGCTGATGTCGACTATGTCCCTGGGTATAGCATGATAACTGAGGGGCCTTGGCTGAACCCCATGGTTGGTTGAAATAAACCTGAATTCAGGGCGCTGCAGAAATTAGGTGAATTTAGAAAAATATTGCGCTGAACTTTAAATAATATTAAAATATGGTTCAATAACATTACAGGACTTTATAATCAAATTTTCAGAACAGTTAACAAGTGACAATTAATCAGTTGTAGCCAGGGCTTAAAAAAAAAGTTTTTATTTTTTTGAAAAAGCTCCACCCCAAAAATCATTTTAATAAAGTTCTCTATTCAAACATTGTGCACTTACTTTTACTTTTCATAGAATTAGGGCTCGCTTTGGCGAACCCTGGTTGTAGCTGAGGTATGCCTTGACATTAATTATAAATTCATTATAATTGAGCAATAACTAGAGATCAAGATCAGTAGTCCCCATTCTGGGGATTAAATAAAAAATAGCTGCCACTAAAATATTACAATCCTTCGCGATCCAGAGCTAATCTCCCCATATGTGTTATGACTTTATTTATTCCAAATTATACTATTCATGTTCAATAAGCTTTGTTTTGTATACTATTTAGGAAATAATAAGAAATAACGTACACCGAGAGCAAATGATTAACCAATTAATGTCAGTTGGTACGAAAATATACCAACACGGAAAAGAAACATAACTTGTCCATACATGGCTCTATCAGTCTAACAGTTGTGCATTTCACATGGTAAAAACTCACAGAAAGGATACTATATATAAGTTTCGCACCCTTGTCGAAAACGTGTGAGATAATAAGCTTAAAACTTGAACGAATGTCTTATTGATGTTTTCGAAGTCGGCATTAATGGGTTAAATTTTGCTGCACAATTACGGCAAAATGATTGCATTACCATAATTAGGAAATACTTTTCACACTAAAGTACGGCCCCTCCCCCTTTCTGCCTCAAAGAAACATAAATACAGATTCAAAATTGGTTAATGTATAAAAATACACTTACACCATTACTGTCTCTAGTGACAGATCCATTGGAAAGTTCGGTCCAGTCATACATCAATGGTTCAGTAACTTTACCAAAAGGATTAAAATCTATCAAATACACTTTACCCTTGAAAAAAAAAGGCAAAATCTTCATATACAAAGCATCAGTTAGAAATCCACTACATTTTTTATGAAAGCTCCAAAACATAAATGTTCAAAGGAAATGCAATGAAACTATAAATATAAAAGTTTTTATAGTGTTAATTACAATTCAAAGTATACTGATCTTCATTTCTTCAAGATCTCACAAAATTATCAAACAAATCGATTTTTTAAAAAATATACAGAACTTACTCAGTTTAATTTGTTTGGAAGTTATTTTTTTACAAATTAAACTTCCAAGCTAAAACAAGAAGTTCTGTCAAGAACTAAACGAGCCTACTTTCCCGTACATCGACATCGGCATTCTAGCATCTGATCATTATTCTCTTGATCATCTGAGACTGAACATTATGTCAAACATACCTTTTTAGCACTTAAAGCTGATTTCTAAAAGCAAAATATACCCCTCTCATCAGATGAAATAGAGACATAAAAAGTAAATAAATGAATAAATGAAGTTTTGTCGCACCTTTTAAAGAATGTAACTGTTACAGTTCTTCCGTAGAAAAATTCCTCAATCGTTTTCAAAAAAAAAAAAATAAATAAAAGTACAAAGTACATCAAAACACATTTTATCAAAGAAAGGAAAAAAAACTCGTCCGTCGATAAAATGTCTCGATTTTCACTTTTAAACCGTTGCCAGTTGTTAAATCTAAATAAAGAATAAAATGCCCTCGTGAATGAAACACTTTTGTTACAAAAAAAAATCGTCTGCCAAAAAAAATAATAGTAATAAATAAAATAACACAAATGAATAAATAAACAAAAAATCGTCTGCACAGTCAGTCATTTTTTTCTGAGCCTGCATTTCCGCCATGTTTGTGGAGTCGGAATCAGAGTCCTCACAGAAGATTATTCAGAAAAGTACTTTACAAACATTATTTATCAAAACCATTTTTTTACAAAGTTAGTTTGAAGGAAATCCGACTTTAAGTTCCAGGATCAACATTCAACTTAAATTCCCCGTAGGCGCTAATGTTAAATTTTTTTCTGAACGGTTCAATATTGAACGAAAAATGGTTCAAACCAAAAAGCGAAATAAGGGAATGAACCTCTCCAAGATCTTTCAAACAAAAAAAAGTTTATTCCATTTGGATGGTTCACTCAGAAGTTATTAGGTGGGGAAAGGTTGCTTGAACGGTTCAATGTTGAACGAAAAAATGTTCAAATTGAAAATTTAAATACTGTAATGAAGTATCCTTGCTGAGATCCTTCGAACAAAAAAAAGTTTATTTAAATCGGACTGTTCACTCAAAAATTATTAGGGGTGACAGCTTGCTTGAGCGGTTCAATGTTGAACGAAAAATTGTTCAAATCGGAAATGTAAATACGGGAATTAAGTATCCTTGATAAGATCTTTCGAACAAAAAAAAGTTTGTTGAAATCGGACTGTTCACTCAAAAGTTAACATCGCGGGACAGGTTGTTTGAACGGTTCAAAGTTGAACCAAAAATTGTTCAAATCGAAAAATCAAATATGGGAATGAGTTGTACTCGCCGAAATCTTTCCAACAAAAAAAAGTTTGTTCAAATCGGAATGTTCATTCAAAAGTTATTAGGGGGGAAAGGTTGCTTGAACGGTTCAATGTTGAACGAAAAATTGTTCAAATCGAAAATGTAGATACAGGAATGAAGTATCCTTGAAAAGATCTTTCGAACAAAAAAAAGTTTGTTCAAATCGGACTGTTAACTAAAAAGTTAGCATCGCGGGACAGGTTGTTTGAACGGCTCAAAGTTGAACCAAAAATTGTTCAAATCGAAAAATCAAACATGGGAATGAGCTTTACTCGCCGAGATCTTTCCAACAAAAAAAAGTTTGTCCAAATCGGAATATTCATTCAAAAGTTATTAGGGGGGGACAGACAGACCGACCGACAGACCGACACACAAATTCCCCATCTCAATACCCTACTTTCAAATTTTTAATTTTTCGATATTCATTTTACCTTTTTATTTTTTTAACTTGGCGATATTTTTTTTAACTTGGCGATATTTTTTGGACTTGGCGATATTTTTTAGATGCATTAAGCCAATTTTAATACTTTTTTCGTCTTTCTTTTATTTTTAACGGGAAAGTAGGCTAAAAAAGGATCACTTAAAAAGAAAATTATATTTCTTTTACAGTGATCTCTTACTTTGTGTTATATTTTTATGTTTTTATGCAAAAACAAAGGAACGGGAGAAAATTCTTGTAATTAGTAAAAGTAATAAAAAGTTCAACATTTAAATGCTGGGTATTCTTTAAAAACATAAGTTACAATAACGTAAGTTTATTATCTAACCATTTGCATCAATAACTATATATATATACATAAAGTTGGAGTCAATGAAAAAAAACCGTATCAATATAAGAATGTCCCCATCCTGCTTCTCTTCAAAACTAAAAATGAATCACTTGTTCATTTAAAGCAGTGGTTCTCAACGGGGGCGATACCGCCCCCCTGTGGGCGGTGGGAAGATGCTGAGGGGCGGTGAACATGTTTTGGGCAGTAGGGGGGCGGTAGGTATATTTTGGGCGATAGGGGGGCGGTGGGAAAATTTGGGGTTAGAGGACAATAAATGTATTAGAATTTATTTTATAATTTTAAAAATCAAAATTAAAATTTGCATTTAATCAAGAATCCAATTTAAAAAAAAAAAAAAAAAAACCAACTGCAAAAATACTGTCCTGCATCTGCAGGTGAAAATGGTCAAATTTAGCTTTCAAGTTTCAGTCGCCTATTTTGATTGTTGCCAAACTGGTTTTCAGACTGAACAATTCCCCATTTAGGATGCCAGATTTCAATGTCTATTTTGGAAATTTAATTGGTTATTCAAAATACTGAGAAAAAGATTCACAATTGCATTTGAGTGTCTCCCATAAATAGCGTTTTTGGTAGAACATTAAAAGCCATCGATTTTGTTTTTTGCTTTTTTACTTTTTTAATTTTCTTTCCCCGTATTTTCATAAGTTAGTTTTGTACCTGTGAGAAAGTAAATCTACCTTAAAGATATCCTAAATATCTCGATGGGCCGGGGCATTCATGCAATTTGGCTATTTTCCTCGGTTTGATTATATATTTCCCTAAATTTTCACCTGGCAATCGTATTTGCAATGCTTAGAGGGCCCGCTCAGTTTGACTGTTTTGTTTGACCTTTGAAACTTTGGCTTTTGCTCACTTTATATTAATTTACTTTCATGATTTATTTTTAGTGAAATCTCCCTCGATTATGTTCACGTTGTTATCAACATCTTCAGTATTTGCACAAAGGCTTCTCTGAGCGTTTTGAGGATATTTTGGTCTCTGAAATTTCCTCAATGGGTCATGAACCCGTTTGAAAATATTGAGACAGCAGATGTTCATCAGTAAGAATTGGTATAACTTTTAACCACTGAAACTTGAAAAGCTGGTTCATAAAATGTTAACAATCTTACAAAATTTTGGCTGCAAAGAGACTCCTAGTAGCCTTTATCCTGGACTGAGAGCTATTGCCAACATTTTTTAATCGTCTTCCCCTCTTCCTACCTCGTCGAATGAGGATTAAGTGTTGTCACCGACCTAGTAACAAAGCAGAGAAATCGACTCCAAATCGTCCCAATAGGAGACTTGCGTCTTCACACAAAAAATATTAAACCGATTGTGAGGAAACTGGCTTTAAATCACAACCACCAAGAACAAATATCTCACTAACATTATATTTCTGAATGTTCCTTTTATATTTTGAATGGGAAAAAAATGCTTTGCGTGTTTATTTTTATTGCATCTAATTGTTTCCTTCATTTTTTGAGTAAAATGTTTTTTTCCTTGTTTATTTCTATTTTATTTCATTTTACTTTGTTATTATTTTTTAAACAAAAAAAAAATATTTTTAAAATTAGATTTGTGTTTTTTATTTCTACATTCGTATTTTAATTCTAATAATGACTAATGAGG
This sequence comes from Uloborus plumipes, assembly GCA_038373865.1. NCBI lineage: Eukaryota > Metazoa > Arthropoda > Arachnida > Araneae > Uloboridae > Uloborus > Uloborus plumipes. Next base: position 93,395 of record JAXGGA010000143.1, read on the forward strand.
AAAAATATATCTTGTTTAACCGTTTTATAAAATTCTGGAAGAAAATTATTTTAAACTTTAAACCTCGTTTCGCACACCCCCTCACCTTTAATATAAAGGGGGGCGTTGGAAAAAATTTCACTCGTAAAGGGGGCGTTAGCCGTGAAAAGGTTGAGAACCACTGATTTAAAGTATTTGCAACAAAAAACATACTTAAAAGCATACTGTTCATACCTTCTTTTTACGATACACATCAAAGACATCTGAAAAGGAAAAGAATTTAAATCATTAATGACTAATATTAAGCATTTAAAAGTGAATAACTACTTAACAGAAACAAAATATTTATTATGAAAAAATTCTTAGATTTTCACAAGCAGAATACATCTAAAAGTCAGCTTAAAAGACAGAAAAAAAGCCTATTTCCCTAAATTTTCAGGGTCATAGTATGCATAAGGAGTACTTTTTTTTTCAAATTTCCCACTATAATACATCAATCTTCTCCACTTCTAGGTATTTCAAGAACAAAATGCCAACAAGCATGTATTTACACTCTCAAGCAATAGCTTATTTGTGGATTTTAGTCGTATTACTTTGTAAAACAAAATCTATTCGAAGATGGCTATTGCATTTTAAAAAGTGTCTTTGGATGCCCGGAGAGTTATACTTGTTAAACTTTTACTAGTGCATAGATATACATTGGTGCATCTTCTGGTATATAAATGTGAAAAAACGCAATAGAACAAAAGTTATATAGGTAGCCTTCTTCACCCCTACTCATGCTGAATGCTATACCTAAAAACCATATATATATATATATATATAAAGGGTGAGTTCGATCGAATCTGCCATAGGAAAAGGGGTGATAGAAGAGCCCAAGTGGAGTATAGAACCACCCGTTAGCGGTGTCAATTCGTAACCGTAACCGAGTTATGGTACATTTAAGGAAAATTCGCAAAAAAACAAAATTCTGAGAAAAAGACCAATTTCTGAAGTTCCTGTTGAGTCTACGCACAAAATAAGCACATATTTAGAAAGAACAGAAAAAATCCTTTAAAATGACATCTTTTTCATCAAGATAGTCGCACTTCATAGCGAGTTACAAGCTTTCAAACACTGGAAACACTCAAAAATGAAATTTCATAAAACTTTTCAGTCAAAAATTTCAGAAACAACCGTATGAGCTACAACCGGTCAAATACACTAAAAACTTTCCCATTTCACTAGCTTTCAGATGATACAACAGAAAATCATACTGGGCTTCAAGTTCAGCAGATATTCTGGCTTTTGTTTGAAACTGTATGAAAATCGTCCTTTGTCAGAATATGGAAACCAGCAAAGAGTCAGACTTTTATGTTCTAAATTTTCCATTTCATGTAAGTGTACTGGTTTATTTATTCGAGAAAAGGAAAATTTTATAACTAAATATTAAATTGTAACACTTTATTAAATTAATAATCACAAGAGAAGATAACAACACGTAGAAACAAAGGCAGCATTACTTTAACGCGCTTTTCACAAAAAAAAAAAATCACAATTAAATGAGTTACACTAACATCTATGAGTACATTTACATGTAAGCAATCCTCAAAATTTCCCAGAGCTACATGAATTATCATCTCCCACACCGGATAGTTGCCCTTGGCCTTTTAAGAGCGAGAACTACCGTCGCTCTCTATGAAATTTCATTTCATAGAGTCCATTCATCCTTTCATTTGGGTCCTATTCCTTGGCCACCTAGATCAACAGACCTGACGCCAGTGAACTTCTTTGTTTGGGGATTCTTGAAACAAGCAGTTTACTGCTCAGATGCAACCAGTTTGCAGGACTTGCGCATTTGGCTTGATGGAGCAGTAGCAAAAGTGAGAAATGAAATTTCATTGAGAGCGACGGTAGTTTTTGCTCTTAAAAGGCCAAGGGCATCTATCCGGTGTGGGGGATGATAATTTCAGTAGCTCTGGGAAATGTTGAGGATTGTTTACATGTAAATGTACTCATAGATGTTAGTGTAACTCATTTAATTTTGAATTTTTCTTTGTGAAAAGCGCGTTAAAGTAATGCTTCCTTTGTTTCTACGTGTTGTTATCTTCTGTTGTGATTATTAACTTAATAAAGTGTTACAATTTAATATTTAGTTATAAGATTTTCCTTTTCTTGAATAAATAAACCAGTACACTTACATGAAATATAAAATTTAGAACATAAAAGTCCGACTCTTTGCTGGTTTCCATATTCTGACAAAGGACGATTTTCATACTGTTTCAAACAAAAGCCTGAATATCTGCTGAACTTGAAGCCCAATATGATTTTCTGTTGTATCATCTGAAAGCTAGTGAAATGGGAAAGTTTTTGGTGCATTTGACCGGTTGTAGCTCATACGGTTGTTTTTGAAATTTTTGACTGAAAAGTTTGATGAAATTTCATTTTTGAGTGTTTCCAGTGTTTGAAAGCTTGTAACTCGCTATAAAAGGCGACTATCTTGATGAAAAAGATGTCATTTTAAAGGATTTTTTCTGCTCTTTCTAAATATGTGCTTATTTTGTGCGTAGACCCAACAGGAACTTCAGAAATTTGTCTTTTTCTCAGAATTTTGTTCTTTTGCGAATTTTCCTTAAATGTACCATAACTCGGTTACGGTTACGAATTGACACCGCTAATGGGTGGTTCTGTACTCCACTTGGGCTCTTCTATCACCCCTTTTCGTATGGCAGATTCGATCGAACTCACCCTGTATATATATATATATATATATATATATATATATATATATATATATATATATATACATATATATATATATATATATTAATATATATACATATATATATATATATATATATTAAGTAAAATACTTCAACCATCACAAGTTTGTGCACTTATAGAGTTGAATACAGTTTAAGTAAAAACAATAAACAATGGCTTTTAGTCTAAAAAACAACAAATAATCTCCAATACAATAAACGCTCTAGAATTGGCCACTCCCGTCAACAGTAACTTTCACATTAGAGGGATTTTTCAACACATACAAATACATGCAATATTAAAACAGTCCAGCAAAATTACTTATATATACATATAAAGCACAGTCATGAAAGTAATGAAATCTATTTACAAAAGGTTCATCATTATTATTTATTGTTTTTTCTTCCCAAATTCACATTTTAAAGTTGATACTCACAGTTGGGGCTGGAAAAATTGAACTGAATATGCTGGTGGAAAAAATCACAAATATCTTGAACAATATCGTTCTTTTCCACAGCTATGTGTTCAAAATACAAACTGTGCTCTCTTTGACAGATGCCTAAAATTAGTGAAAAAGAGTACACATCACATTAAGAATTCCTCAAACTTAATAAAATAGCATTGTCCCCATTTGTCAACAGGGAAATCAATTATTAATTTAAAAAAAAATCAACAAAATGAAATCAATTTAATGATGAATTAATTGATAAAATAAACATAAAATCACACACTAACAGCTAAGAATACCATTACAGGTAATATTGCACTGGAAATGCAATTAAAAAAAAGAAAAAGATAGAAGAGTTGTAAGAACTGAGGATCACAACAACTAAAGACATCAATATTAAAAACGTAAAAAAAAATATTAAAAGCTATTCTTAAGTGTACAACAATTTGGGAAGCAAAACCCATTTACAAGAAAATTATGAAAATAAACTCTAAATAATGTATTTTATTCAAATAATAAAACTGCTTATTGGTTAATTACTACTTTAAAAAGTTTAATCAAGCATGCCCTTATTTTTATGCAGTTGTATGAGTACCTACATAACATAATAAAATAATTAGTGTATGATTTAAAAGAAAAGTTACACACACACACACACACATATATATATGTGTGCGTGTGTATAATTCAGTTTTTTTTTTAAATATTAACTTGAACATTGGACATCAATAAATAAGCAGATATTATACTGTAAACTCTATTTTTCTGTATTTTCAATATTTTGTTGGAGAGGTCTTCATAATTGTGCACTTCTCAGAACAAACACTTCCTAAATACTGTGCTAGCAGGGGTTGATAAGAATTTTACTAAGCAAGAAAGTTTTGAAAATTTGTTGCATTTTATTTTGTTCTATATGTTTATTTACAATTATGAATTTCGAAATGTTATGATATTTGGTGGCCAAGTAATTGGTATAGGGATTAAGATAATGGTTGATCTTGGCTAAGAAGAAATAGATGATATTCAGTACTTGGTCAAATCAGTATTTAAATCCACAATAACTATACTTGAAATACTGAATAGCTTCACCACAAATATAAGACCTTTCATAGTCAGATATATTTTCCTGGAATTTTAGGTAACCTTAAATACAATATCATAAACCACATTTGAAAAGTTTCATAGAAAGAAGCTTACCAATCAAAACAGTATTCTTCACAAAACATCTGAACTCTCCAGCTGTGTCTATTTCCACCCATTTTCTTAGGACAAGGTAAAAATTCTCATTGGTTGCTGTTAGCGGAGACTTTGTATCTGCAGGTACATAGTCTTCACAAAAATTGTAACTAAAAAGCATAAAATTATAATAAGAGTTCAAGGAGAATAATTCGAAACTGATTTGATCTAACTGCAGTGTTTATGAGTGTGCCTACTCTCCTTACAGTCTACACACTTTGGAGGTTATTGTGAGAGTAGGCACTCCTACAATAATCTATACTATATATTTTCATACATAGTTTTTTTTTTTTTCTAAATGGGCTACTACTACCATTCTCAAACCTAGTGCAGCCCCCTCTGTCTTTCATGTGCCACCATAAAGCATAGATGTCATTGCACAGATAATTTTTATGTCCAGTTTCCATTAGATGGAGTCACCTGGGCTTTCTTTAATGCAAAACTTCAGTAAGATTTTTGTTTTTCAGGCAATATTGAAAACCAAACAAACACCCAAAGGATCTTTTACATGCTGCATGGCCTTTAAATTATGTTAATAAATGTTTTAAGTTAAACTGTACAAGTTATACTTCATATATGAACCAACATGAAATACTTTTCTTGGTTATACACATTTTTGTACAAGATTTACAGATTTTGAAAGAAGGGTCATTTTGACTGTTTCCAGCCCTTCTAGGTATAACAGAATATCGGTCTTCACGGTATTAACAGTAAAGTGTAAAAGCTAGAGAAGCTGTACTCACGGTTTAGTCAAGTCATGAACAATAAAATCAGAACTTTTCAAAAGCAAATAAACATCTGACACAGAGGTACAGCAACAACTGTTGTTAAACGCTATCCAGGAGGCATCTTTTGGGCTGCTCCAATTCAGTTTTGGGAAAACTTTTCCTGATAGACAGTTGATAGCACTTTTGATTTGCTCATCAAACTCTGGGAAATGAGGTGCCTGTGAAAATTTGAATATCATTGTAATTAACATTCTATATATATATATATATATATATATATATATATATATATATATATATATATATATATATATATATATATATATATTAATATAATATTATATTATATATACATAAGTAAGAAAACTGCTGTATGGAGCTTTTATTTAAAGAATCTAGATGGTTTTTTTTTCATACTGCTACTTAAGCAAACTGCTAAATGAATGGGTATTTGTCCCTGAAGCAGAGTATTTTATCAATGTTCTGCGAAGCGAAAAACATATATTGATCTGATTGAAAAATGATATGCAGCATGGTCAGTGTCAGACAGGGATGACCAGGGTGGAAACTTTTGGTAGGTGGCAAGTTAACCCTATTTCTGCTTTTTTTTAAAAAATAGAAAAAATAAAACTTCTGAGAAAAGGTGAAAAAATCTGTACCTCAGAACCAGACTAACATAAGTCCATTTTCGTCATTTTTCGGTAGAGGGAAAAACGATGTATTCGTCAATCGTTTTTCCCCTCTACCGAAAAATAACGAAAATGGACTTACGTTAGTCTGGTTCTGAGGTACAGAAATATGTTGGTGCCTCACACACTTTGTTCAACTGAACAAGTTTGGTTTCTCTTCATCGCATGTTTCAACTTTATTATACCCTGTATAACGAGAAAAGGCGGCACAAAACAAAATTAATTTCCCACTTTCCACTCTTTTCTCCTGATGGTTGTCATAGTTACGGCGCTATGAACTTTTTCCCCACCTAGCTTTTGCAACAATGGTTAAATGCAAACGGTTAAAATTGCTTTGTGCATAAACTAATATTCTATTGAAAAATCAACTTTAATAAAACACAACATTTTCTTAGAAATTTTTGCTGTATTAATGTATGACTAGATTTGTTAGAGGACGTTGCGAAATAACTGAGGCATGAGGATGTAAATAAAAGCCTAATTCCATAAACATAAAATAAATAAAATGCCTTAACAGCAGTGCATAAACAAAAAAGAGTGGAGCTGTTTTCTTTCAAATGGTTTCCATTGAGACAATGCAAAATTTCTAAACTTGATAGGCTTATTTTAAAGTAACCAAGTATAACAGATAAAGACTCTGTACTAAAAGATTTTTCATTTAATATTAGAACAAAACTGAATGCAAGACTGTACCTAGCTGGGGAGCTCATTTTAAAATTAAGAATAGTAAGATCAACATTATATAAGAAAATAGATAAACAAATAAAGATGCTGGAAATTATATTCCCAAGTCAATAAGGGACTTAATAAGCTTAATATAAAATGTTTCTAACAGGTAATGAATACAATTTCTCCATGAACAGTAAAATAACGAATGATTACTTACAAAAATTTCTATGTCATGGAGATTGGAGCTGGTGTAACCCAATGACGAAAGAATATTAGTTCTGAGATTGTTGAGAAATTGTTTGATTCTCCGTGTTGACTATTCCAACATTAGGGTCACAAAAACTGAAGATTTATGTACAAAATTTGAAGTATATTTTTTAATTCTAGGAGCACCATAATAATGTTATATGAAAAATATAATTATTCCTTTTTCCAATTAGTTATAATACAAAACTTGTCTGTGATTTTGAAATATATTTTGTATGGAGAGCTATCTTTATCTTGGAATAGGCTAGCGAGCTACGAAAAATGTTCAAAAAAAGCCTTTGGCCAAAAAGTTAAGAAACTCCAGTTTGAGAGGGTTAGCACTTAAACAAAAATATGGCGTAAATGTAAAAATATTAAAGAGGCACACCAAAAGTTTGAAGTTTTCTAATGAGGGTGCATCTTGTCTGTAACAGAGTATCATTACAATTTAAACATTTGCTGTCCTAATAAATGTTATTTTTCATTAATTCAAAAATTACCTCAGCCTCATCTTGATCATCTTCAATGCTATCCCAGTCATCCTATAAAAGCAAAACTATATTGTAACAATAGAAATTATAAAGGATAAGAAAATTATGGAAAAGACAGAATAAATGATAAATACTTCTGAATCACTCCCACTTTCTTTCACTTCAATGGTACAAGAAGATCTACAATATTGGCAAAAATTTAAAAAACAATAATTGTAATAACATGTTCGTAAAAAGCCACACTACAGGGAGAACTACAATGAAATTTGTAACAAAAATGATTGGTAAGCTTACAATAATATCTTATCGCTAGGTTCATATCAATATTCTTTACAATAATTAAATTAACAAATTTAAGAAAGAAAAATCGTAACCAATATTTAATTTTGAAAAGTCTCAAAAGGGGAGGCATGTATACTAATCCCTATACTCTTTTTTTGATTTAGTAGTAGCAATGTTGGTATCCCGTCTACTAACTTAAAAAATAGCTGTAAAATAACTTACCTTTTAGGAAGTACAATTCCATCTTTTAATATATAGGACACAAAACCATCAGGGAGAGGCAAGATGATGCTAAGGGGGGAAAAGTTTACTTTTATAGATATTAAATAAGGTTACTATAATCAGTATAAATGTGAAAGCAAAATTAGTACTGCGAGATAAACTCAGCACAGCTTAACTACAATAATGTTTCAGTTGAGATAATTCAGTAACTAGTGCACATTAAAACAGGTGAAAGCCTTAGCTACAATTGTTTTGGAAATTTTGACAGAATAAGCTACCTGCACATAATTAAAAATGTCATTCTATCTAAAAAGTAATGCTACACCATGCTTTACCTTAGAAAAAGTTTGTTCATAAACTTTAACAAATCCTAACAAATAACTTGTTAACACTTGTTAAATTTTAAAATCTTTGTTCCAAATTTTTGGACATCCTTCTATAGTTCAAGTAATAGTATTTTCAAAGTTAAAATTACATAGAAAACTTGCCAGTGATGCCACTTAGGCATTTTTATTTGCAGATGTAAGTCTACCGCAGTTGAGGATGGATTCCTAAAAATATTCTGATACACAGCGAAATCTTTCTGCTCTCTTAAAATACAAGTCCTCCCAATATGTTTGGGTATATTACACATCATTATGACAGAAAGAAGTTAAAGCATAATGTTTAACAAAAATTTTGAGCTTGCAGCTGGAATCATTCCTTTTTTTTTTTTCACGTCTATGACTTGGCCAAACTAAACAACTCCATGGATCCTGATAACCACTTTTGCGATTTGTTAGATGTTATCGTCATAAAGGTCTACAAGGGACGGCAATACACCAATTTCTCTCAGGTTCACACTTATTGCTGGACACTCAAAGATATGATAAGGTGTAAGCTGTGTATCACGGCAATTATAAGTTTCTATAAACCTTTCTACCTTCTCCATTAATCTTCATGCCCCTGTGATGGCCGGTTCTCAGCCAGGTTATAGTTTTTGTTATTGATCGACTTGTATTTATTTCACAAAGCTGGTGTTTCACTTGGATTGATTTATCTCTAAGTTTAGATTTAGCTATTGCATTTGCATCTTGGAGATAGACACTGTTGTTGTTAGTATTAAGGTTCTGGACTCCTTGGCTAATTTATCAGCATATTCGTTGCCTGCGATTTTGACATGTGCAGGTATCCACTGAAGCGTACAGGTCTTTTTCATAGCCTGGATCTCCTGAAGACCTGAGATGATTTCATGGGCGATAGAAGAGTTCCCCTTTGAAATTGCCTGGAGGGTGGCCTTAAAGTCACAGAAAATCACTAGGCCCTGTGCCTGTTTAGTAGTGGGAAGGGTCCTATACACATTAAGTGCCTCCAAAATAACTCGTAGCTCGCAAGTGAAGTTGGAGGCTATTTTTCCTGCACTGAATTTGCCTTGGCAAGGGGCATCATCTGGAGCAAATAAAAACACACCAGAACCTCCATTGGTGATGGTTTTGTCAGAGGAACCATCTGTATATGCATGAACATGCATTCCTTCCTATTATCATATACAGGCAAACCTTGATAAACTGCCACCCTACTAGTTTATCCAGAATGATGGAGGGGGGGATCATTCTGTATAAAAGTGTACTACAAATTCCTTTAGTAAACCACCTCCTTGCCTGACCACCAACCCCCAGGCCCTATTTACCGTACAGACACCTAGGGCATATGCCCTTGTCCAGGGCCGTCGCTAGCTGAAATATCTGGGGGGGTGTTGAGAATTTGGCGGCCCTGGGCTCATCATATAGGGGGGTGAGGGAGATAGCTTCCCTCGAGCTTTGAAATCTAATATTTTTTACAAAGATGTTTTTTGATTTTTTCCTATAAAATTAGCATTTAGAACTCCCCCTACTCCCACGCACATGGAAAAATTCAAAATGACATGCCTGAGTGGCTACAAACAGCTTTTGAGTTTTTGAGCACATGCTTAAAACTTTAAATTAACACAGTGAACTCTCACCTATACACCGCCTCATTTATGCGCCTTTTTCACTTATACGACGATTTTTAATGGTCCCAGCGCACTCCATAGCAAAATAATGATAGTATCATTCGTTTATGCGTCGCTCTAAAGATAAATATTTCTTTTATGCGCCGAATTTTCCGTAAAATGTAAAAAAAAAAAATATTTATTTTCCTTAAAAAATAAGCATTTTTCTTCACTTTCCTCTTCAATCTTTCGCCTTTATTTCTCACGGAAGGCGTTTTTTCCGCATGAACTAGAGTTCGGAGGGAGACAATTACCTATTATGGATCGTTTTAAAGGGAATAGTTTGTAGTTAGGTATGCTACAAATTTTGTTTTCTCTTTATCATTTTAGTTACGTTACAGTAATTGCCAAACCATAGTAATATGTCCCTTGTCTATAAAAACATTCTTATTCATTCTCTCATTGGAACCTATGTTGTGTTTTAGTCCTTTAAATAGGCTTGTTCACTTATCGGTCTCCCTCACTTATGCGCCTTTTTATGTTGGTCTCTCGGGCCGGCGCATAAGTGAGAGACACTGTATGCAGAACTATTTATACAAACACTATATAAATGTTAAATGTCAAAAATATTAATAAACAATAAATAACAATAATAAGCATAAAGTTTGGCAAGTAACCCTTTGGCAATCTGCTCTGTGCCGGGCATATTCTAAACGATTCATGAGGTACCTTTTTCTTCTTCCCGTGTTTTGCGGTGATTGTCCCTTGAGCATTCATGCTATTAAGTTTTGTGGGAAACGCAGATAAAGTTCAACTGCCTAAAAATGTTCTGGACATGCAGATACAATTAATTGTCATTTAAAAAAAATTTCCTGATAAATATGAGCATTTTTCTTTTTTTCCTCTTCCTTTTTTCTTTTTTTAAATTGCAAGTTGAAAATCCAGTTTGTTCAACAAAAAAGTAACAAAAAAAAAAAAAAAAGAAAACTATTGAAAAGAGACAAAATTTTTAATCTACTCCTTAGTTTTTTAAAAATACATTTCACAAATTTTATTGGTAAAAAAATAATTTAAAATTGACGGCGCCTGTGCTTCAATGTAGCCCATGAAATGATGTTTGACAGCTTTTACAGATTGTGCACGAGCAGTCCATCTAGTTTTTGACAAATTTGTGAGCTACAACGTATTCCCGACTTTCCGTAGACTCTCTGTTAGAAAACCATGCCGTTTAGTACTCGACGAAAAAAATACACACAGTTCCTCTAAGGTACTAAAGAAGTCAGATACAATCACACTAGAATTGCATGCATGTTCAATAAATGTATTTAGCCTGTGGGCCTGACAAGGCATGTATGGAATCGTTTTATTTGCGATTTCTGATAACTTCTGCTGAACGCCATTGAATTTTCCTGGCATAGATGACGCATAATCGCACGATTGAAAAATGACGTTTTTCAATTCTAGTTCATTGTTGCGGATTGTCTCGGCAATTGTGGTAGCCAAACCCAATCCCGACTTATCTTTAGCTGCATACAGAGTTAGTAAACATTCTTTTGCTAGACCTTCTTCATCTACATATCTTACCTTAATAGAAAGTCTGTTTGTATGTGAGCTGTCTGGAGTCGTATCAGCTTAAGATAGAGAACATTTGACTGCGTCGATTTGACGTCGTTTGACTGCGATGTGATTTAGAAAAAAAATCTGAAGTATCACAGTAACTTAAACCGTGTGCACAATATTCCCCAATATATGCGATTTTCATTTTGATGGTCTGAGGAGGTTGAAAGAGCCTCTTCAATGTGCCGCAGAGAGGGCAACCGCATTTAATTCCCCCCCCCTTTTTTTATTTCAGTATAAGAAACTTTTATTATTATTATTATTATTATTATTATTATTATTTCTTCAAATTTACTACATAAAAAAATTCGTTCGGTCCCAACACAAAGTGAAAAGTGATACATTTTCTTTTTAATTATCTTCAGTTTAAACATTGCACTATCTTTCGATAATGGTATTTTGTGTAATTTTCTTTAATCTAAATTTATTTAAAATATAAAATTTAGCGGCCCCTGCATATTATCTTTTTTTCCCTTTTAATTATTGCATCGATCATTTAATTTAATTTATTTAAAATATAAAATTTGGCGTCCCTCTGCATACATTCTTTTTTTTTTAATATTGCATCGATCTTGTTGAATTATGTGCAGATAATTTGATTTATGTTTTATTAATTTAACTAATTTTAGTTACAGAGGTTCGCGTACCTTTTCAAGCTCTCGCACATGTTTATACAGTTATTTTTTTTTTTTTTTTTCCAAACTGGGCAGGGCGACCTATAGTTTCTGTTTACATGACCCCATGAACGAGAAAATTTCGTATTTTTCGCAACGAATATCACTGTGAAGGAATCTCAACTATTTTTCGCGGCCCCAATGATTTATTTTTTAAAAGTAATAATTAGGGCCGCGGAAAATACAGGACCTTTTTAAAAATTCAGGTGAACTGATATTCTTAATAATGTTTAAATTATTCCGCTTTTCTATTAAATTTCATTTAAAGTCCTGAAATATTTTTCTAAAATTTCATTTTAATAATAAAATTAAATCGGCGGCCCCTTTCTTCAGAAAACTGGGGGGGTGTAGCACCCCCCCACACCCCCCCTTGCCGACGGCCCTGCCCTTGTCATCAAACTTCTAAGGGGAACGAAAATGTTTGATAAGTAATCAAAATTATTAATATTTTTACTTTTATACTTCATTCTTTGTTCTTTAATGCTATTTTTCTTCCTCTTTTTTTTTGGTACGCTGAGGGAATTGGGTGCAGACTACAACGAAATAACACACAGAAAGCATACATGCATAAAATTGCTTGGTACTTTGTACCTAATCATTATTAAGACTATTATCCCTGCATACCCTAGATTTTTTGAAAGATAAAAAAAAAAAGATGATAATTTAAGATTTTGGAATGCATTTTTAAATTACCTATCAACTCGAATATTATGCATCTCATAATGGCATTTCATATTCAAAGACATTTATTGAATGGAATATGATATTTACACGTTGACAATGGCCTCAAATATTCTAAATTTCTAGTTCAAAACTTTACTGATAGTTAATTTTTAATCAAAATTTTGTTCTGGTTTTTTTAAATTTGAAACAATATCAAACATTTATGAAAATAATATTGAAATATTTTTGATAGAAATGAACATTGACATAACTAGTTAAAAGATTTTGAATTCACAATATGACTGGAAAATTTAATTGCATACCTCCCCCGGTCTCTCTCTTTCAATTTATCGTTGAAAGCACATTTATAAAATTGATAGAAAACATATTTCAACAAACAAGAAACTTCCGTAATAATTATCAAACTTCAGAATAAGGCATGATTTTAAGGAATTTTTTTTCTACTTTTGACAGAATATAAAGGTAAAATTCCCATTTTGATTTTTTCGAAAAATTATACTAAAAACACCAAGTTTTTAAGTTTTCGCTGTCTAGCGCGACTGCTTCGTATGGGATATCAGCTAGTTAATTTATAATTGATTTACATTCTACATCATGCACAATCACTTCAGCATATTCCCAGGGCTTTAAACAACGACAAATGCAACGCTAAAGCTTGGAATAGAAATAGACGTCCAGCAATTACAATTTACTAACCTTTTAAAGGTAATATTCCGTAAATCGTGGTACCAGTTTTGGAAGCTACATTTCTGAACATCTTCTATTTTCATTTTAAAATTATTTAGTGATTTTAAAACGCCAAATGAAAAATAGATATCTGTTTGATACGTTAAAATAAAATTGTTCACAAGAGTGAAATAAGAGCTTTTCTGTTTCAATTCGAATGGGGTAAAAATTCATGAAATAAAGTGACTTTTCTTCTGTTTTTGTTTACGTTTTGCAGAATATAAGTTAAGGGCACAGTTAAAAGTTTTCTTCCGTGGTTTAAAAAATAAAAGTATCTATTACTCATTTTAATGACTTTTGAACATTTTCTGTGCGCATATATTCTTTTACTTCGAAGTTATTTTTCCTATATGAACATAGCCTTGAGCAAAGGAGAACCAGAGGGGACATGATTCAGTTATTTAAATTTATTAAAATGAATGATGTTGCAGGGTTGGAGTTTTGCAAGGAAAGCAGGACAAGGGGTCATTGTTTTAAGCTGTTTAAACCTCAGGCGAACCTGGAAATTCGAAAAAATTACTATTTTAGCAGGGTAGTGGGAACTTGGAACAGCTTACCGGAAGAGGCGGTAAAGAGCAATGGAGTAGATGGCTTTAAGAGGGCCATTGATCTTCATTGGGGTCTTTAATTTGACTAGGACCAGCCAAGTTGGGCCCTGAGCCTGCTGCTGGTCGCCACATTTGTATTTGTATTTGTATTTGTATTTACCAGTCGAATTCTCACAGTAAATTATTCCCGGCTGTCATTTGAGCTTTAATCATAACTGTATTGAAAGTACATTTGTTTACATTTGATTTCAATATTGCCAATGCGAAACGTATCAATATTTTACGTGCAGAACATAATACTTCTATTTGATATCATTTTTGCTTCTTTCTTCGAATTGGTTCTCAGTTAACAGAATCATATGCTAATAAGAGTACCTTTTAATATTTTAGATTACTTATTGCGTTGGAAGTACTATTTTAAGTGTAGAAAGAAATATGTAATGTATTAAGAAAGATTGAGCAGTTTCGTGGTTTAACACTTTTTGGTAATATATCCGCTTCAAGACGAGTAAGTACTATGAACAATGTATAAATAGTCTTTGATATTAAAAAATTTAACATAAAAAGAGTATTGTTTCGAAGCTTAAAGTTTCTCTTAAAATAACATTTAATGTTTCTAAACAATAGTGAGAAATGTTTTCATGACTTCTTAGTGATTGCAAATTATAGTACAGTAGAATTCTGATAATCTGAAACTTTTTTAACCGGGACCTCCTGTAAACAACATCAGTTCTTATAAATGAAAAAAAAATTATTAAAAGGGCTTTGTGCTGAAGTATGATTGAAATGAAAAAAACAGCTTAACACAAATTATCAAGAAAATGAAACAGATAGCTATTTCATATCCACGAAGAAACCTTTGTGTATTCTTTTATGTTTATCTTCTAAAAATACCTTTTTCAAAAGTTAGAAATATGTATACAAGTATTTAACAAACATAATTATTCTTGTTACTTTTAGGCGTGGTATTGTATGGTATCTGTTTTCTTTATTTATTTATTATTATTATTTTTTTTAATGTGTTGTGTGTGTGTGTACTTTTAATTTTTTGTTTTGCTACAGGTTTTTAACTTGATGATTCAAAATGTTTTAAATTAAACTAAACTCAGTAGCCCAGCAGTCCATAAGAGCTAAGGCCTCTGTGACCATCTTAGTTTTCGTACCCAAAAGCTTTGGGGTGTAAGATATGTTCAGGTTAGGTAAATGAAATATTTAGTTCAGAAGCACGCTTGGCCTACTAATTTTATCAACCCATTCAATGGATGAAAAGCTGAAGCAAAACTAAATGACTTGTACTTATTATCTCTTTTAAAAAATTTTAATTGTTAAGAGAGAACAATACTTAGTAATGCCCTAGACTGGGAATTATGTATTATCGCCACTGGCTACCAAAGTCACAAAAAATACTAGACACTTTTTCTCTTTTGGTAGCAATTTTTAAAAAAGAATGTAAATTACGCAAAAAGTAAATGACCTTTTCACTATTAGTAATATGAACTATAAATTAAAATATTAGGATACTCTGCAAAAAAAAACAAATTATCATGGGAGATATTTTTTAATGTAAGCGTGGAAGAAAAGACAATATTTTGCAAATTTTTAAAGTACAATACAAATGTATGCAACATGTAACAGAATGAAAGCAAATGCGAGCATTCATTCTTTGGTTTATTTATTAATCAAAAATTTTCGTCCTTTAACATATTTATTTTTCAGAAAATTTGTAATTTTAGAAAGACACAAATGCAAAAACAAGCACTTTACAAAAAAATCTGGTATGGATCCCACACTACTTCTTTTTACGTGTAAATTTCTTAGTAGTTGCCTTAAGTGTTAAAAAAAGTGCTTGGAGTGAGCAAGGTAACAATTCAAATATTCCCTAATCTGCCACGAAACAGTGCAGAAAAATGTTTTACAAAGGTTAATTTTCTAAATATTGCCAATTTTAACATCATTCAGTGATTTTTTCGCAAAATATCGCCAATAGCGTCAAGTTGAACCCAAATTCAAAAAATAATTTTTTTCGCCAAATTTGTCGTCAACTTGGCGATATTTCGCCAAGTTGGCGTCAAACACTTGGCGACCAAAAGCTTGGTGACATATCGCCAAGTGGTTGAGCCAATTCATATTACTTGAGTCTGCATTGAAATTAACACTGATTTATCCCAAAAAAGGGGTAAATCACTCCCTTGGGAACATTCGAATGCAACCACAAACGGAGGTACACAATTAGACCATCCTCAGAGCCTACATACCAAACTAGAAGCTTCTATGGCATATAGTTTTTGAGTTATGCGACATATATACATACATACGTACATACAGACGTCATGAAAAAACTCGTCGTAATTAACTCGTGGGTGGTTGATAAGGATTTTTCGGCTGTTTATACGTTGGTAGGTACATATGCACGTGCTGACAGGTCGAAAAAATAATGAACATTCTTTCGGGGGTGAGTAAAATCAAATTTTGGACCTAAATTTGAGTGAATTTTTTTTCCCGATCACAACACTTCCTTTACTACGTAAAAGGAAGTAAAAAATGCAATTGTAAAAAGACACTTTTAAAAAAGGAGTAAATGCTCAAACTCCAGGAGTCGTTGATTTTGCTACTTTAGTTGAAAATATTCAATCTGATATGAGCGCTGAAAAACGTATATTTGTAAAAAATCAAGATAACATTTAGTAAAGACTCAAGAGAGGGCTTAAACAGTGTGCACATGTAATTTCAGTTCGAAGTTGAACAATGTGATCAGGAAGGTTGTTGTCATAACACCATATTATTTGTACCAAATAAAGAAATACATGATGGTTGTCACTTTTGACGACTAGGACTTGATTGTTTGGTATGTGTTTCAGTAAATAGACACCCATTGGGGACTGGCAACCACTATTGAAGCAAATGGGTGATTTTCTCAACAGGTTAACTTTTGCCAATGCCAAGTAGGAAAAATTCAACTTGTAATTAATTAATAATAGGGTAGTTGTGACCTATTGAATATCCCTTTTTTAACTACTAAATATTGTTAAGAGGCTTACAAAACACAAAAATTCACCATTGCCGAATTTTAAAACACAACGGTTGATTCTTAATGATTTTTTTAAAAACCCAAGCGCAAAAAAAGCGCGCCTTGAAGCCGAAACCCGTAACGTCAGATGGCAGTAACTTTCAGCCTTTCATCCATAAAAATTGGATTTTTGCTATATTATCGTTTCATTGCTGGATTTTCTCCTTCAGTAATCAATACCTTAAAGTCTACTAATTCACTATTTAAAACTGGATTTATCAAAGAGCAATCCAATACCCTGCTAGGGGTGATTGTTTTGATATTTTTTGGCGAAATCCGTAGTCAAATTTTTAGAACGCATCACTTGGCGAGAAAAAAAAATTACGGCAGTGCAGAGCGAACAACCGTGCGGAAGCCGGAAAAACCGGTTTTTCGAGCTCCTCGCATCTAAAGCTTCTCGCTCTTTCTTCGCCTTAGTGGAAAGTTCAAAAGCGCCAACGACTGCACAGTGGCGTCACAGCCGCTTGAAATTAAAAAATTATTTAAAAAAAAACTACTTGTCGCAGCGCAAAAATTTTTCCTCCGTTGATGTTCATGTATGTTGATGTTGCTCTATCATATAAAAATAAAATTGAAAAATCGAAAACTTCCCTATTGTTAATATTTGTTTAAAGACAACTCATTTAAGATCAAAAATCAGTGCTCAGCAACAAACAAAAAATTAAAAATAAAATTTTAATGACAGTTTTAAGTTTAAGGTAAAAAGTGTAATTACCATCTCCCGGCTTAAACACTTCCCTAACTCAAGAAATATTTTTAAAACTTTATTCAATTGATAAATAATGACATAGAAAACAAAATACACCATTTAGAATATTGCTTCATATATATATTTTTTACATTATTTATAAACAAAACAGATTAAATCTAATTTTTTAAAGAAATAGTAGTACTGCAAAGAGTTACAAGTTTCTTTATTTTTTCATTTGTCTATTTTACATTTATTTTTATCTAATATCTAAAATTCTCGTGTCATAGTTTTCGTTGCCATACTCCTCCGAAACGGCTTGACCGATTTTGATGAAATGTTTTGTGCTTATCCAGTATCTATGAGAATCGGCCAACATCTATTTTTCATCCCCCTAAATGTTAGGGGTAGTCCACCCCTAAATTTTTTTTTGTTCGCACATAACATCTGATCTACTGAACCGATTTGGACGATTTTTTTTTTAAACGATAGGAGATGGTGTAACTTAGGTACCGTGTACTCATATGACGATATTTGTTCACTAGAAAAAAGTTATGATCGAAAAACTAACATTTCATGTCATTTAAAACAATGTGTGTTATCGTAAATCCTTACTTCGATGAGCAACCCGATGATCAAGTGGTTATGGGCGTCAGGTTGAAGTTCCTGATGGAATGAGATCGAATCCAGGCCCGCAAGGATTTTTTCGAACAGCTGCATGGTTTTTTTTTATGATTGTAATGTCCTTATGCAGGTACATCCCCTCATGGGGATCTACCCCATATTTTTTTATAGTACAAAATGACAGCTTTGGTCGGATCTTTGTTAAAATTGGCAATGGGGTCCTTCGATGCTGTAGAATTTTCTTATGGACATTTGCGCCATTTTTGGGGGCTTTGAATCGATTGTGGCAATAAATGGTTTTTGATTTGCGGCACTTATATTATTTTTTCAAAAATTATATACACTATCAATTATATTATGTTAATTTTTATACCTTCATAAAATTCTGTATTTTATACCTTGCATTTACATCAAATTCAAGGTAAAATTAAAAGTCAAAAGTTCTGAAGAAGATAAATATATGTTAAAAATTAAAGTAACTATTTTTTGTGATTTTCATATTGGGTGTGACCAAAAAACATCATTACAAACAAATAAAATGTATCAAACACCATGAGTGTTGAGTTATTAGGCAAAATCTGCTGTGTAAAGTTTTTTTTCACTGCGTATGAATGACCATTAAAGTGACACAAATTTTTAAAAAATAAAGGTTGGATCTCCAATTATCTTGCTTCGTAATTTGAACCCGCCCCGGCTGTGCAACGGTACGCGATTGAATGAATGAATGAAGTGAAAAGGGGGCGCTCCCAAGGCAGCGCAAGCACTGCGACCATAGGTCTATTGTACTATCCCCATTAGAACCCTACAAGAGCCCAATAGCTGAAATGAACTTAAGCAGATGTCTAACAGGAATGCTAGACAGTTCATAGGGATCTAAACAATGGTACCCCAAATGTTCAAACCTGTAAGCAGAATAAAAATCACATTCACACAGAACATGACCAGAACTTTCATCTGCCTCAAGGCAGCCTCTACAAGCTGGGTCATCAGTGATACCTATCAGGTTTAGGTGTCTATTAAGAGTACAGTGTCCAGTGAGAAGTCCAATAGACATCTTAATCTCTTTTCTGCTCAAACTAAGTAGCTCCCTGGACCTCAGCCAGGGTTGACGTTGGTTGAGAGCTTTAGCTTGCCTCTGTGAGTCAGACTGAAGCCACCTGGCATATGAGTCATTCATAAGCAGGTTTCTTATAGTATTCCTGACTTTGATATAGGGCAACCCAATAGCAGGTTCAGTACCTACGAAAGGCATGTTGGAGCCCAATTTGGCAAGCTGATCAGCAGCTTCGTTTCCATCAATGTTGCGGTGGCCAGGGACCCAGTAGAGTGTAACCTTATTCTTGCTGGCGAGCCTTGCCAGTGCATTGTGGCATTCCCAAACTGACTTGGTGGTAAAGCAGTAGCTATTGAGGGCTTTTAAGGCGGCTTGACTATCAGAGAAGATTTTTAAAACCTTACTAGTTAAGTCGCGTTCAAGGCAATTGGTTACACATGCCAGGATAGCAAGAACTTCAGCCTGGTAAACCGTAGCAAGCTTCCCAAGCGAAAAGTAAAGCTTTGTTTTGCTGCTGCTGCAAAAAGCACCAGAGCCAGTACCGGAAGAGGTCTTAGAGCCGTCAGTGAACCAAATTTCATTGGCATTACTGACAAGCTTCGGAACATCCTTCCATTGTTCTCTGGAAGGAAACACAATTTTATAATTAGCATTGAAACTAATATGTTTTAACAACCAGTCGCTTGGCATCAAAAAATAGGGATGCTTGACGGCCTCTATACAAAGTTTATCATAAAGAGACGAGTGGCGAGGGGTCTTCCAGAGACCCAGGAGGTTCAGGCGATATGAACAGGTAATCGCTTCCAGTTCCACTTGTTTGTGAAGTGGAAGTAAACCTATAAGAAGTTCTAGGCTTTGAGAGGGAGTAGTTCTCATTGCACTAGTAATTGCAATGGTAGCCATCCTTTGTAGGGTGGTAAGACTGCTCTCAGTAGTTACATTACGGGTCTTACCCCACCAGGCAATGGCCCCATAAGTTATTGTGGGTACAATAACCCTGGTGTAGACCCAATGGGCAATTTTTGGTGAAAACCCCCAATTACTGCCTATGGCGCGCCTGCAGGACCAAAAGATCCTTTTGGCCTTGTCAGTAACAAGCTTGAGGTGCGAACTCCAGTTTAAAGTACTGTCAAAAATCTCACCCAAGTACTTGACTTCATTGGAATAGTCAAGGGGAGAGTTAAAGAACTCAATCTTGCAAAGATCCTTCAGCCGTTTTCTAGTGAAGAGAACCAAGTGCGTCTTGCTAGGATTCACAGTGAGGCCCACCTGACTGCACCAGCTTTCAATTGACTTGAGGGCTGTTCTCATAAGGTTGCAGACCGTATCATAGAACTTGCCCCTTATAACCAGAGTTATGTCATCTGCATAGCCTATACAGTGCAGACCCTTTTGACGAAGTCTTTCCAGAAGTTCATCCACAACCAGGCTCCACAGAAGGGGGGAAAGTACACCCCCTTGTGGACATCCCTGGCAGTTTTCCACTAAAAGGGAATCACCCAGCAGGCTTGCTTTTGTCATGCGGGTGGTAAGAAGACTATTAATCCAGGTACAGACCATGGGGTTTATTCCTTTCCGAATGAGGGAATTGCAAATAGTCTCGGTAGAGACTTTATCAAAGGCTCCTTCAATATCGAGGAAAACAGCAAGAGCCAATTCCTTTCCATTAACTGCACTGTCCAGAGCTGTTGTTAGATCGTACAGTGCTGTTTCGGTCGACTTACCGGGTTGGTAAGCATGCTGGCACCTAGAAAGAGGAGTTGTTTTTAGGATGCCATCCCTGATGTACCTATCGATCAATTTCTCCAGGGTTTTAAGGAGAAAAGAAGTAAGGCTGATAGGTCTGAAGGCTTTAGCCTCGTGATAGTTTAGCTTGCCTGGCTTTGGAATGAAGACCACCTTAGAGGTTCTCCAAGCACAGGGAACGTAACCGAACACAAGGCAGGATCTATAGATGCTACACAGATGTGGAGTGATGATGTCAACACCTTTTTGCAGGAGAACTTGTACAATGTCATCCGGTCCTGCAGATTTATAAGGCTTGTGTGAATTGATGGCCCATGCAATTCTGTCAGGGGTAACAATATCACCAGCGGTTTTCCATTTTTCCTTATTGCTACGTAAGGAATGAAGAGGGATAACCGGATGGTGTCCCTCATCTCTGGCTATGGAGTTAGGGAAGTGCACCTTGAACATCTCTGGCCAGGGTGCTACTACCATCTTTGGTATAGGAGCCATCATTCGTTTCGATTGCTCCGAGTTGACAAGTCCTGTCTTTGGAAAGTATTTTCGTGAGCTTGGCCACACGAGAAACGCTGTCTAATAGGCTGCAGAATTTAGTCCACGCATCTTGTTTACTTGTTCTTACAGCCTTGTTGTACTTGGTGAGAGCCTCCTTATAGGCAGGCCAATCACCAGTTTTTTTGGCTTTGTTAAAGAGCCTTCTTCAAAGTTTGCGTAGACCACTAAGATTTTTAGACCACCAAGCGACTCGTCTTGGTAAACTAGTGGACACAGCAGTGCAGTTTTGATGGAAAGCCTGGAGAATAGAATGTTGAAGTGAATCAACAGCTAACTCCAGGTCAAGAAGATTCGTAAGTTTGAATTTCTTACCTGATAAGAGGAGTTTTAGATCCTCTTTATAGGAGTCCCAGGAAGTGCGTCTGGGATTCATTTTCTCCCGCAGACTGTTTAGCACAGGGCCTGAAAGAGTCATAAAGATTAGTCTGTGGTCAGAGAGGGTAATCCGCTCCGACACATGCCAATCGTTTACACAGTTGAAAGCTCTGTCATTGCAGAAAGTTAAATCAATGACTTCGCATCTATTACGGGTAATAAAAGTTGGTTTATTACCTCTGTTGAGGATATGTAAGTTGTTGCATAGAATATATTCTATTAAATCCTCACCTCTTTTGTTGCAATCACTACTTCCCCACACAACATGGTGTGCGTTAGCATCGCATCCAACAATAAACTTCAGCTTGGCTTCCGCACAGTAGTCAACAAAATTCCTGGCTGAAGTTGCTAAAGGAATTTTCTCCTCATAAGGTAAATAGGCAGACATGAAGCATGCTGATTCACCATTTTCACTATAGACTCTGACGGCGACATTGTCACCATCGAGAAAGTCAGCGAGGCAGAGAGCGTTTAGTCGCTTGTTAACGATCAAACATGCTCTCGGTCTGTTACAGGAGCGGTCAAAGAAGAGGTTTCCGCAATTGCCGAGGCCCAGGATTTTCCCTCGGTTAACCCAAGGTTCCTGCAAAAGGGCAATGTCAATCCTGCCTTCAGCCAAATCTTTGCTCAACAGGGCAGTAGCAGACTGGCAGTGATGGAGATTGAGCTGAGCAACCTTAAGGCCATGCAACATAATCTAAAGCAAAAAGCCTGCTAGGAAGCAGCATCCTCGTTAGACTGGGGAACCCGTGAGGGAGAATCCCCAGTTAGTGTGACGTCAGAATCAACATCTGAGACGTCAAGACCATCCAACAGGTTCAGAATTGAGCTAGTGGAGGACTTTGGAGAGATAGATCCGCTCTCGTTAATAGTATGTGTAACTATACTTACGGGAGGAGTGGATCCAGAAGGTGTTTCTTCCTCAGCGGTCTCCACCCCCTCCATTGCTGCAGGTAATTCGGCAGGCGACTCAACGACAGCAGGGCTCAAATCAGCCTGCGGTTGTTTGTCCTCAGACTCCAATGAAGCATCGGAGTCCTTGGACGGAGCAGTGGAGGTACAAGACGTACGTTGAGTGTTAGGATCGTGCAAGATCTTGCAAAGACCTTTTTGCCAAAAGCCCCAACAAACAATTCCAGGTTGGACTTCTTGATGTACTCGGCTGAACCAGAGTCCACCTCGAAAATCCACCTGACATACGCTTGTTCCCCAACAACCGTCTTATCTCTTGCCCTCCAACCACTGGTCGTGAGGCCCGGGTTCAATCGGGCAAGACGTTTCAGGATGGCCTCCGAGTTCAAGGTGTAGATGTCCCTTGTCTTGAAGGCAATCTTCACCGGCTTCGGAAGTTCGTTATATGGCCGCACGAGGAGTTCAGACTCTCCCAACATGCGACCTTTGTAGTTGCTCTGCAACCAGCTTGCAGAGTAGTCATTGGTGCAATGGATAACCAGTGCACCATTTAGTAGACTAGCAGCTGCAAACTGCGGAGCTTTCTCGTCTATGGGGAGATCGTCGATGACAGTGTCGATCTCCCTTTGAATGTTGAGGACATCTCCTGAAGAGAGTAATCTCTCAGGATATTCCTTTGGTATTATGGCCAATTTGATGCCAGAAGTGGCCTGGCTGTAGGAAACTCTGGGCCTTTTAGCCTGAGCCACGTTAGAGGGAGAAGGGGTAGACCCTTCTGATAGGACCCTCTTTGCAGTGGGGGTGCTTTGAGGCTCCAGACCCTTGCTCTGCTGGAACTTGATGGCCCGTTTCTGGTTCCTGCGTTCCCTGCTGTTCAAATGCCGGGAGGTACCGGATGGGCCAGGTACCGCAGGATCGTTGATTTCCTTTGCAGGATTCATCATGGTTTTGATTGATTTGTCATCTGACTCCTTTTCAGGAGCAGAGACGCTTTTGGAGTGGGCTGGCGACGTCCGGATTTCTCCAGACGCGTCAGCCGTTTGTTTGGGGCGGTTTTCACCGCTTGGGTTTTTGTTTTGGTTTTTTCGTTTGCCCATTGGGGGTAAACTGAGGGTAAGTAAACTGTCACCACCTGAATTGACCCTCTCTACAGGCAGAAGGCTAAAATACAACGTGGTTCGCCAGGCCACGAGGTGGACCGTTAGCAGCGACCTTTAACCCCGGTCGCTATATGATCATGTCATATTCTCATCGGCACGGTTCCTTACGCCTTGGATTTAGGTTGCCGTTCCCGGCGGATAGGACAAAAGAGCCCTAAACCGCTAGTATGCCATGGACATTTAGGCACCCTCCTCTTTTTTCCGGGCTTGGGACCGGCATAGGGACGAGACAAGCTCCATCCTATGGCAGAGTTAACGGTACGCGATTAGTCATTCAAAAATTAATGAAAAACGTGATCGAAGCCAGGATTTTAAATGGCAAGTTCAGAGGTGAAAATATACTCATACCACGGATTCCTATTATACCTACAGATGTGCCAATTTAATTCAAACATATTCAGTTTCCGATTAGATTGGCATTTGCAATGACTATCAACAAATCCCAAGGTCAAACGATGTCTGTTTGTGGCTTAGATTTGAGAACACCATGTTTCTCACGGACGAGTGGGTAAACCATCCAGTTTGTTTGTGTTAGCTAAAGATGGACTAACAAAAAATATTGTTCACGCTATAGCATTAAGAGA
Source organism: Uloborus plumipes (assembly GCA_038373865.1). Taxonomy (NCBI): domain Eukaryota; kingdom Metazoa; phylum Arthropoda; class Arachnida; order Araneae; family Uloboridae; genus Uloborus; species Uloborus plumipes. Next base: position 118,092 of record JAXGGA010000143.1, read on the forward strand.
TTGATATTGTTTAATAGTGTTACTGTCGTAATTATTTAATTAAGGATATATAATTTTAAGGAATAAATTATAATAACTTAAAAATAAGTAAGCTATTTTTTGTCTACACTAGAAATTACTAGGAAATTATTTATATGGCAAAACAACGTTTGCCGGGTCAACTAGTTTAGTCTATAAAATATTAACTGTAGGCGGGGACTCGAAGCATAATGAGTACAAGAAAGATTGGTTTCGCAAGAAACGCAAGTTAGCATTCGTAAACCTAACACTGATTTGTTATTTTCATTCCAAACCAACTGATGAAGCTTCATGATATTTGGAATTGACTTCAGTTTTTTTGGTAGCAGGGTTTCAACTCGCTTTATATCAGTATCTGTGACGGTGAAGAGCCTTACTTTTAATGCTTAACGCAATTTAACATAAAAGTAAACATAATTACAAAATAGAAGAAATAATTATTATTATATAAGTATTTTAAGTCATTAGTTAGCTAAAAAAATAATGAATTTGTTCTAAATTATTCTAAGAATAAAAAAAGAAAACAGAATTATATGATAACCAACAAGGAGAAATTTAATTAAGATTTTAAAAATTTACTTTTGAAAAATATTTTCCTTTAATGTTGATCGGTTCCGTAGATAAAAACTATTTTGGACTTCAAAATATTCTAAACTACTTTTTTCATCTAGATTATATCAATTGAACTTTACCTAAAGAATATAATAATTTAACAACTAACAGTTTGAAAAAATAAATAAACAAAATCCAAAGATAAAAAATAAAATTTCTAATTTATACTTGAATTGTTAACCATAGGGCCAATCCATGAGAAATAGGACATAGACATCAAAATATGAAACTCACTTAATAATAACATGTTATATGTCATTTTATTCACAAGAACACATAGTTTCCTAATTCAAAGAGTAAAATATCCTAGTTTTTACTGTAAACATGGTTTCAACGTCCTAAAGTTGCGTTTTTTCTAATACATTTTTTCGGTTAAAAATTATCAAGTTTCCAGCCTAGACCCTAGCCACACCGGGTTCAATTTGGAAGATAACAAATTATAGTGCTTTAGTAAGCACCCCCTTTGACATTTTCCAGCAATCAATTTCTTTGTAGGTTGTATTAGTTTTTAATTACAGGTAGGCAAAAATTATCTAGAAGCTTTGTAACGACCGTATCCGAAAACAAGTATTTGTTATTCTGTAACAATAACTATTTAAAGTAGAAGTTTGCCATTTGGGTTTTACAGTGTACTTATTCCCTCTAAAAAAGTGCACTACTAATTTATTCAAGAAACCTTTTCGTTTTTGTGCTATATTGGTTACAGGTGTTACATGTTTTAGGTCTAAATTCACAGTTCACGTGGATCTTTGCCAAATTTGGTACATAAGTCCACTGATGCATCTAAAAGTTACTTTGGGGGTATTCATCTCTTATAGCGTGAAAAAGCTCCTATAAAGGAGCTTTCCTACTATAAATACCGTTTACGTCAGTTCTTAGACAAATTTGGCTCAGGGGTCATTTGATGTTCACCAGGAAACCATACAAAAGTGAAATAATGAAAAAAAATTAAGTTATTTGCATTTGAAACATTGTAGTAAAACATTTTGCTGGATTTTTAAATTATTTGCCCTTACCTCCTCGTTTTCGAATTATAAAGTCCTAAAGTCTGCCGAAATTGTAATAAAGTCACAAAATTTAGCGAGTTTCAGGTTATAATGGGAGACATCTTTTCGCATACTTTGCTGATAGCTGTCCTATCACATGCAGATGGTGAAATAGTTGGCCTTCTATTTCCCCAGAAGCCTTTAAATTTCGAGCTTCACTTAAATTTAAGCCTTTAAAATTTATATCTTGATAAAGGGAGGACGAGGGCAAATGAGTTACGCAGAAAAAAGCTTAATGTGTGCGTAGTTTAAAAATGTTTAATGAAACGAACACTTGTAGTTGAAGCAATAAGGTGCCCGGTACAATCAATACCATTTACCTAATAAGCGAATTTGTAGAAATTTTTCTAAGCAGAGTACTGAAGACATATATAGCTCAAGTCACAGATGATTATGAGGATTTAGTGGAGCTAAAATATGTGAAGAGAGACTGGGAGGTGTAGGTGTTCTGGTGAAGTTTCATGGGAAAACGTAGCTCAAGGGATTTGAAAGCTTCCAAAGTCTATAGTAATCAATTGAAGATTATATCTTATCAAATGAACTAACTGGAGAACCTTTCTGCTCATATGTCTATTATTTGACTTTATATATGGCGAAAAAATGAATTAAAATAGCCGTTTACTCATTTTTAGCAACATACATATTGAAAATAGTCAGACGTGAAACGACCGTAACTGCTTTTGTAACGACCGTAACTGCAATAAAAAATTCATAAAAATTTATTTTTCAACAAAAAAGCTAAGTTCTTTGTATGATATCATTCCTTATTTATTTAGCAATTATTATAAAAATCCAGAAGATCATACGTGTAATAGATTCACAGAAAAATGTCAGTGTTTGATAGCACTCAAAAAACCATGTCTTTTTTTTTGAAACGATCGTAACCACACATTTTCGAAATTTTTCTACAACTTCCACTAATAATTTCAAACTAACGCTTGGTGATAATCATGTTGGGGGGGGGGGGGGAGCTTTATCATTTCCTGTTTTCATTAGAACTTTAACTGCATTTGTGAGTAAAATATGAGCAGCTGAAGTTGTGCGAATGAAACGACCGTAACCATGGATTGGCCCCATAACTAAGCAATAATGTAAATGTTACAGACTGTTCCTAGAATAGAAGAGACAAACAAAATTGTGTAGAAAACTTACCATGAAAAATTTCGTGGAAATAAAATACATTTAACGTTTGGATTTATTTTTAAATGCTTAATTTTGTTCTATTCAGTCAGAGAAAAACACTTTGAAACACAAAATATTCTAAACTACTTTTAAAATATTGATTAGAATAGTTAAATTTATAAAATTTTATTCTTATAAGTTTTAAAATTTAGATGTAACTAATTAAACAACTGATAACTTCCATACAACTAAATATCATTCTATCTCAATTATTATGAATTTTAAAGATTGAACAATGTGCCTAACTTATTGCCATTTGAATTAAAAAATGTTTCTTCATATAGTAATTTTTTTTAAAGTTGACAAATGTGTGTGGTGACAGGGGACGGAAATGACATTTTGCCTATATATTATTTTTTTTAAATATATAATTTACGTGCAAAATAGTGCCAATGCACGTTGTCATTACTCTTTGTGAGCATCTTGAATAGAACATAGCATTAGATAATGAAAATAGATGTTTAATTGGACGATATGGATGAAGAACACAAAAGTTAACGAATTGAGAAAATAACCCAAATATTGTATTTGGTGCTCCTGTCTTTTGGTTTATGAGTACTGGGCTTGCATCCGTGCTTCATAGAATTCTTAGCAGAATCCCAATTTTTTTTTGTAACTATAAAATTATTGGGTTATCATTGGCTGTTTAATACTATATTAATTATTTGTATTAATGCAATTTTATATTGTGAAAATATTTTTAAATTATATAGTAATGTTTTCTCAAACACTTTTGACAGTAGTTTTTTTTTTTTTTTTTTCATTTAAATCTACTGTACTTTTCGCAGGAGTTTTATTGTGTACAGTATGCATTTTATCTTGTAAATGTTTTTAGCTTACTCTTCAAACTATAACTTCTTTTATAATCTCACTTAGGAAATGGCAACGTGTACGTACAATTATTTGATGAATGTTATCAACATTGGCAATAGTATTATAGGAGTCAGCATCTTAGCTATGCCATATTGTTTTCGAAAGGTATGTATTTCTTGTTGCTCTATTTATTTTTTAGCCAAAAAATTTAATTTTACATGTATCCAACACAAGCATAAACTGTGTGTGTGTGTGTGTGTGTGTTTTTTTTGATATAGCTTATGAACCAGCTAAATGTTTTTTCCTTTTTTTAATGCAAACTATCCAAACATAGAAGAAAATAGTATTTTGTCGTAGTTAGTTGCCGCCTTTAAGCCTGGGCCAAAAGCAGAACTACGCACAATGGACAGTCTGGTTATGACTTACAGAGACAACTTGTAAATGAAAGGTAAAAGCTTTGGTTATAAACAACAAGTTCCTGCCAATCTCTGGATGTCAAAACCCGAGTGTCAGTAAATAGTTGTTAGTTCTGCCTTAGCCCTGGTTTAATAAGCAGAAACTTAGTCAGATCTTGCTTTTGAGGATGATGAGTACAATGACTTAGATATAGATTTTAAGACATTTCATGCTACCAACTTTATTTTGACTGGTTTTTAAAGTAAACCTAGTAAAAGCAAAATAAAAATCTGTGTCCAACTTAGATATAGATTTAGACAAATTTTGAAAATAATTCTACATAACCACTAATAACTACTTTTTTTACAACATTAAAGTAGCAATGCATAGTTATAAAAAATAGCAAATGTTTAAATTACATAAAACTGTATTTTTGGATTGTTATTTAAATACTTTAAGGTTTGTACATTTGAAATCATACATTTTGCAAGAACTTAAGTGTGCATCTGATGCAACTGAACTGTTATTTTCAAAAAATAATAATATCCTGGTTTTCCTCATTATAATCTAAAGCATTTTTATTTTCTTCCAACAGTGTGGCATAATGCTGAGTGTTGTCTTGATTTACATCAGTGGCATTTTAACTCGATTTGCATGTTCTCTGCTTCTAAAATCTGCCATTAAAGCCCGCAGGAGGAATATTGAGAGTCTTGGTAATAAATACTTTCATTGTGTTCTTGAAGTAGCGTTGAATGATTATTGAGTGTAATAACATGTGATTAACATCCATTTTCATTTATTCTTTTTATGGAACCCCTAAAAAATTTTCATTCTTTTTCCAAGGGCAACATGCATATTCCAAGCCGTTTCTACTCAATATTTTGAGTAATATTTAGACATTTCATGTGCCAAACTTTAGTTCAAGTAAGTTTACTTGGCTCCAAAACTAGAAGCAAAAAAAAATCCCAGTTTGTACTTATTTATGTGTGTTCCCTTCTCTATTCCAGAAACAACTTCATTTTCAGGAGTTTTTATTTATTTTATTTTCCCATTTGTCTTTTAATTTGTCAGATAATATCCATCATGAACTGGAACTGGTGACAAAAATGATTCAGTTTAAATAATTCAAACAGTTTTAAAATCTATTTTCCTTTTTCATTCTCATGTAAAATATCCAGCTGCTGGTGTAATTTGAAGGGAAAAAAAAAAAGAAATTTGCTTTAGCAATTATGTTCTTTTAATTTAAGTAAAATTATTTAAAAATAAAAGCCACTTTCTCCTTAAACGATATTGGAGTCTTTGTTGATGGCTAGCGCCAATTCTGAATCCTTAATTTTTCTGCGTTGGGGAAAAAAATTATTGCATTTGCTTGTCTTCCTTCAAGTTTTTCACATTGAATTTTTACAAAAAAAGAAAAAAAAAAAAAACCCTCAGAAATGTGTTTATTTACTGCCTCCCAGAAGTTGCCACTTGAGGCCCCAGCTTGTTCCCCCTTGACTGGGCACTGACTAGAGCAGTAAACAAGATGATGATAATGTGACAAAATTTATTTTGCCTCCTTTCAAAATATCAAACACACGTTATTGACAGAATGCTTGAAATCAAAAAGGTCACCATGTATTCTATTATTGCATGTGTGGGCCAAAACGTCTACTAGGCAATAGTGGTGAATGAAAGAGGTGACTTTTTTGAGAGTTTTCACTGCAAAAACATTCATTAGATTTTAAGTTTCTGTGAATATAATATTTACTTGTTTAATTTTAAACTTTCAATCTCGTAATATTCAAAGCATGTAAACTTGTTGAAAAAGGTCTTACACCCCCCCCCCCCCCACCATGATGGAAAAAAAAAAGAGATAGATAGAAAAAATCTGATTTGTAAGTAAGTAATTATAATTAATGAAAAAGAAATATACTTTGTAGAGTATTCATTATTTTTTACTTTCTTCTAGTGGCTGCAGCATATTATTTGCACCAAAACGCCTTTCTCCTTTTTTCTCTCTTTTGTTGTAAAGCCAACTGGATTTGGATTGAATTCAAAGGGACCATTCCACAGAAAATACTTTTTTTGACCTGTATGGGATGCCATATATTCCATTAAAATTAATAATTCAAAAGGGTATTAAACAAAATTTTGCTGCTTAAAAAATTACACAAGTATACATGATTTTTTAAGTAAAATATTTCTCATTGAAATTTAAAATTATTACTTTGTAATGATGTATACAAACTGTCACAAATAGGACGAAATGGATACTTTTTCATGGAATGGCCCAAAGCTATATTTTTTCTGTAATATGATAACTGCTTCGGCACATTTTTTTTTCTCCACTAATACAAAAATTTCAAACTAAAATGTTATTTGTATACGTGTTTCTCTCATTGATCTTTCCATATCTTTGAACTGCATTTAATGTTTTATGCATATTTGTTTGGATATTTTCATTCATAACATTATATAATTAAATATCTTGTTATATCTTTTTGCAGTGTTTTATATTTTGCTGTTAGGATTTTGTGCAGTAAATTTCATCAAAATGTTTGTTAATCTAATATGACTTTTCCATACAGCTTTTCACACATTTGGTTCATCTGGTAAATTAGCTGTAGAAATTTGGTGAGTAAAACATTTAGCAACAATTATTTGTAGGTTCATTATTATTATTATTATCAGTTAATAAAAAAAATATTATGCTGTTGCAAAAATGTAGTATTTCTCGAAGTTGAAACAAAGTAGATGTTGGCAGAACTGTATGTACGATTTTTTCGAACATAAGTAAACTAACTAAACACAAGGAGAACTAAACACAAGGAACTTTAGAAATTCTGCAATGCTTATAATCACAAGAGAATATAATAAGAGAAATAATTCATATTTGTAAATTATTATTTATTATTTGATAGTGAATTAATGTCAAAGGTGAAATGTTGCTATTTTTGTTTAAAGACAAAAAATCAATAAATGCAATGTTATAGATTAAAACTTGCAAATAATACACTGTCACACATATTATGTCTGTGTATTATTTTAAGTTTTGTTCAATTTTCTATAAGATCTACATTATTTGTACAAAATACACAAGAAAAAAGTACACACATAATAATTGTATATTTTTGATGATCTCGTCATAATATCATAATAACCAAGATGTATCTACTAAAAGCTTTAAAAAGTAATGACCATAATGAATAAGAATGTAAACTGGTAATGAAATGTTTATTTAAATTTAACAATACTAATTATTTTACAAAAAAAAGCTGTAATATATGTGTGTATTTCTTTAATTTTGGAGCTCCTAAGAACATTCTTTTTCATTTTTTCTCATGATTTATTTGAAACCAAGAAGTATTCTAATGGTATTACAAAGTCAATCTAGCTGGTAAAAAATCTGAGCCATCCTTTTAGCAAAATAAATATGTACCTTTGGGTGACTCTTGGATCAGTGTAAAGTAAAAAGAGTAAACTTGTGTTGTGAGAAGTTTATGCCAAAAGTTTCAAATGGAGAGCTGCTTTACAAAACTTGAGAGTTGTGTTAAAGGGCTGTCCATGAATGATGTCACACTTTGAAGGAAGATTGGGGATCATGAAATTGTAACAGTTTGTGACAAGGGGAAGGAGGGGGTAACAGGAAGTGTGACATCAAGCATTTTTGTTGTATCAATGTTTATGAAATATAGCCTGACACTTGTTAAAAGGGGAAGGATATGGTGAACTGTGACACTTTGGGGTGAAGGAAGAAGAGGGTCAAAAAGGTTGAAAAAAAAGTGACATCATGGATAGCCTCTAAGCAGCTAACACAAGCTTTTGTTTATGAGACAGAGGCGGATCCAGAGCTGGTTTGATGGAAGAAGATTGATGTATTTATTGTTAATCGGTTATTTCCAATTATTTTATTGCTCTTTTTTTCTTTGTTTAAAGTGTGATTGGATTCTTGATTGGTGTTTGTATTGCTTTCTTTGTTGTGATTGGCGATCTTGGTCCACCCCTTGCTGCCGAATTTTTGAATGTGGAAGTAAGAGTTTTATTCATTCATTTTATTTTAGATGTAATTATGTTTGATTTCTTTACTAATCAATTTTGAACTTTGTTGTTCTAATAGAAATTAAATCATTAAAATAAAAATTGAATCCATGATTATTACACATAACTCTTATATATCTCATCAAAATAAATGATAAAAAACAATATACAATTAATATGAGGAAGATTTTATTGAAGCATTAAGTGTAAGTTTATTGTTAATAGAAAAAAGTCTTTGTGTGGCAACAACTAAAATCATTATTAAGTATATAGTATAAGTTCCAAAGAACTGAGTAAGGTAAAATGAAAAATGTAGTGAATTACTATCTTTTTTCTTGTTTTTTTTTTTTTTTTTTTTCATTATTATTAGTATTATTATTATTCATGTTTTTAAAATCTTTCGTAAAACTACCATTGCTAAAGTGGTTCAGATAATTAGTCTGTTGATATGAGGTTATGCACTAATCTCGACAGTTTATGATGCATAATTTTAACAGGTTGTGTTTATAACTTTAACATAAATAACAAGTTATGAAGAGTATTAAAGTGAAATTTGTGACACAGGTGGATATATTCAGTAATGAGTAACATTAAAAAAAAAAAAAAAAAATACTTTTGATGAACGGTAGGGATTTTAAATGAAATTACATGATAATGTTATAAAGTAAGTACATATTTCAAGATTTTGATTCATTTTTATCATGTTGAGAAAATGTTACAGGTGTGTAATAAAATGGAAATTTTATCATTGTAGTGAGTTATTTTATTGTTTATTGTTGTGTCATAGTTAGTAAATAATTACTATGAAGGGGGGGGGGGTACCATTATCTCGAGAGAGGTTGCCCTATATTAACATGTACGACAACACAAGAAGAATTTACAACACAAATAGAGGAAGTTACACCCAGGGCACCGATGGAAATCAAACTCACGACCTCTGGCTTTTGCAGCAGAGTTCTTACCTCAGAGCCAAGAAGGCCCCACCTATTTTTATTGATTAGTAAAATATACTTTTTATAAAAGAATCAACATTTTATAAGCAACAAATTTTCCTGTTTTTCGTTGATTTTTTTAGAAAAAAAATTGCTCTTGTTTACTGTGTGCTATTTCTTTCCTAGAATTCAGCTAACTTACGCTCAAATATGTTGATGCTGGTTGGTCTATGTGTGGCATTGCCACTTGGAATGTTGAGGAAAATTGATAGCTTGACTAGTCTGAGCGCACTTTCAATTGCTTTTTATGCATGCTTAATTACAAAGGTATGTTTAATACTTATAAAATAGGTCTTTCGAGGGGCAGTATGAATTTGTTTAGCCAGAAATCAATGCAGAATATGGTTCCTATTCATATCATGGGCTCCGAATTCGATGGTGGGAGTCTAATTTTTTGCAACTTTCCTGTGTTTTAGACAGATGTATTTGAAGTACAGCATATAATATTGTATTTCAATGGCATGTTTTGATGTATTGAATAGGAACCCAAAAATTTTCATGTGCTTTTCAAATATTAGAACTAAATTGGAACTACTTCATATGACGTCAATTTTAATGTGGAAATTGAAAACCGATATGGGGGCTATTTAATAGAATTGCTAATGACCAGAAAGCACATTAGCATTGCATAGCCAACTACCGAGATTTATGACACTGAAATTACGAAAAGATTAATGCCATTATATGCTATATTTTAATCACATATATCTTGATAGCTGAAGTTGTGAAAAATTAGATCCCCACCATCAGATTCAACGGTGTTGATGCTTATAAGAACCATGTTTCAAACTTTGGCTTGGAAACACAAGTACATACTGTCCCTTTGTTAGCAATTATCAATCTTGCTTTGCTATTCTATTGACTGCTGTTGATTTCTGTTTGCAACTTTACTGCTTCTTGCTAGAGATATTACTAATTTGCCATAATTAAGTATTTTATTTGAGTTTAGAGACAGTAACATCACTATATCTCATTATTAAACTTGTATTTAAAAGTGTTTAAAACATGTGTGAAGCTGACAATGTTACCATGTATTTATGTTATGCAAATGTTTTTAATTTTGTTAAAATGTTTATTTAGCTGATTATTTTTATGGTTCCAGGAAACAACTCCTTTCATAAAGTTTGTAATTTGCTGTCAGCTGAAATTAGACCCTTTGTAAATTAATTTGTTATTTGTATATTCAAAGTAGGTGTTTCAAAACTAAAAGCTGCAGACAAGATCCAAGACTTTAGAAAACTCTTCTTTTTTACTTCCTTTTACGTAGTAAAGGAAGTATTATGATCACGAAAAAAATTTCACTCAAATTTCGGTCTAAATTTTGATTTTGCTCACCCCAGAATGAATGTCGTGTAGTTTTTTCGACCTATCAGCACGTGCATATGTACCTAACAACATACAAACAGCCGAAAAATCCATTTCGACCATCCCCGAGTAAATTATGACGAGTTTTCTCGTGACGTCTGTATGTATGTATGTGCGTATATGTCTCGCATAACTCAAAAACTATATGCCTTAGAAACTTCTAGCTTGGTATGTAAGCTCTGAGGATGGTCTAGTTGTGCACCTCCCCTTGTGGTTGCATTCTAATGTTTCCAAGGGGGTGTTTTACCCCGTTTTTGGGGTAAGTAGGTGGTAATTCTCATGACGTCTGTATGTACGTATGTGCGTATGTGTGTCGCATAACTCAAAAACTATATGCCGTAGAAGCTTCTGGTTTGGTATGTAGGCTCTGAGGGGGGTCTAGTTGTGCACCTCCCCTTGTGGTTACATTTGAATAATGCCCAGGGGGTCTTTTACCCCTTTTTGGGGGTAAATCAATGTTAATTTCAATGCAGATTAAGATAAATGATTTGGCGCTACCGCTTGGCGATATATCGCCAAGCTTTTAGTCGCCAAGTGCTTGACACCAACTTGGCGACATATCGCCAAGTTGGCGAAAAAAATTATTTTTTGAATTTGGGTTCAAAGTGGCACTATTGGCGATATTTTGAGAAAAATTCACTGAATTATGTTAAAATCGGCGATATTTAGAAAATGAAACATTGTAAAACATTATTTTGCATTGATTGGTGACAAACTGAAGTGTAAATGTCTGAATTGTTATCTTGCTCACTCTAAGGCACTATTTTAACACTTAAGTCATCTATTATGGAATGTATAAGTAAAAGGAAGTAGTGTGGCGTTCACACCAGATTTTTTTATCTGTTTTCATTTCTATAAAAGCTTCCAAAGCTTGGGAAAATTTGTTTGCTCTTAAGCAAATTTTTTTGACCGCATTAGTTTTACTTATTTGATCTGTGTCCTAAGATTTATTAGTTTGATTTGTTAACGTGAAGCTATCTCTCTCCACCTACTCTTATTATGTGCTTTTCTTGCTTAACTTTATAATGGGATAGTATTTTGTTTGTATTTATTATTTTGTGGTAATTCGTCCATTGGATTTCTATAAAAAAATTAGTTAAATTCCAAAAGTAACCGTATTTCATAAAAATATTTTTAAGTTCAGAAATCAGAGCCAGGTTTTTATTTTAAAGAAAAAAGCACACATACCCTCTTTTTTACTTCCTTTTACGTTGTAAAGGAAGTATTATGATCCCGAAAAAAAATTCACTCAAATTTGGGTCTAAATTTTGATTTTGCTCATCCCAGACTGAATGTTGAGTGGTTTTTTCGACCTGTCAACACTCGCACATGTACCTACCAACATATAAATAGCCAAAAAATCCTTTTCAACCATCCCCAAGTAAATTACGACGAGTTTTCTCGTGACGTCTGTATGTACATATGTATATGTATGTAGGTCACATAACTCAAAAATTATATGCCGTAGAAGCTTCTAGTTAAGTACGTAGACTCTGAGGAGGATCTAGTTGTGCACCTCTCCTTTTGGTTGCATTCAAATGAATCCAAGGGGGTATTTTACCCCTTTTTGGGGTGAATCAATGTTAATTTCAATGCAGACTTAAGTGATATGAATTGGCGCGACCACTTGGCGATATATCGCCAAGCTGTTGATCGCCAAGTGTTTGCTGCCAACTTGGCAAAATATCGGCAAATAGGCGACAAATTCGGCGAAAAAAATTTTTTTTTTTGAATTTGGGTTTAATTTGGCGCTATTGGCGATATTTTACAAAAAATGTTAAAATTGGCGATATTTAAAAAATTAATCATTGTAAAACATTTTTACTTCCTTTTACGTAGTAAAGGAAGTATTGTGATCGCGAAAAAAAAATCACTCAAATTTGAGTCTAAATTTTGATTTTGCTCACCCCTGAATGAATGTTGAGTCGTTTTTTCGACCTGTCAGCACGTGCATATGTACCTGCCAACATATAACCAGCCGAAAAATCATTTTCAACCACCCCCGAGTTAATTACAACGAGTTTTCTCGTGACGTCTGTATGTGCGTATGTGCGTCGCATAACTCAAAAACTAAATGCCATAGAAGCTTCTAGCTTGGTATGTAGACTCTGAGGATGGTCTAGTTGTGCACCTCCCCTTGTGGTTGCATTTGAATGTTCCCAAGGGGGTGTTTTACTCCTTTTTTGGGGTAAATCAGTGTTAATTTCAATGCAGACTCAAGTGATATGAATTGGCGCGACCACTTGGCGATATGTCGCCAAGCTTTTGGTCGCCAAGTGTTTGACGCCAACTTTACGAAATATCGCCAAGTTGGCGACAAATTTGGCGAAAAAAATATTTTTTGAATTTGGGTTCAATTTGGCGCTATTGGCGATATTTCGTGAAAAATCCACTGAATGATGTTAAAATCGGCGATATTTAGAAAATGAATCATTGTAAAACATTTGTTTTCATTGTTTCGGGGCAAACCAGGGGTCTAAATGTTCAAATTGCTATCTTGCTCACTCCTAGCACTATTTTAACACTAAGGCATCTACAAAGAAATTTACACGTAAAAGGAAGTAGTGTGGGACCCATACCAGATTTTTTTTTTTTTTCAGAATTTCTATTTTTATATAACTGATCTGCATTTTGTTTTCATGAAGAAAAGGAAAAGAAAACAACTGAACTCCCATGCAAATAAAGACCTTATTGGAAACCATGGTAAATCATTGCTTAGACTGAGGATAGATTCAACTCCATGAATCTGTAATCATATGGATCTTGATATCTTGTATAGTAAAATCTTGCTTGCTATACCGCAATAGGAATTTAAATATTCTACATTAAAGCTACGTCCATGATTAGGATTCTGTCACAAGCAACACCTAAACAATGTTTCTTATGCATTTTCAAAGGTTTTCAGCAAAAGTATTGTCACTAAAGTTCAACATACTTCAGATGTTGCTCCATTAGTAAAGCTGCATGTTTGACAAAAATTTTAGTTCAATTAAAAGGGGAAGGGAATGTTTTGAAAACATAAATTCTTGAAGAACATTATGTATACAAAGTAGGACAGGAAACAATATGTTACTTTTCTGCAAATTAATTCTGTGTGAAGAAAAGAAAATGGTGCAAAATGACTTTAGTAGATTTTATGAAGACATCAATATGAATAAGTTTCAACTTAAGCGTAACCTTTCGTAGTATGTGTTTCGATTAATGTTTACTCAAACTTAAACTTCTTGATCCCAACTAAATGAAGTTATGTTTTATACATGTAGTGTTATATATATGCATGTTGTACTCATATTTAAGCAATTTTTGTCATACTTCTGTTGCATAAGTGTGAGATGTAACTGCACTTTTTCTTTTATTTTTTCTCTTCCTCTCATAAAAACTAGTGACCTTTGATAAAAGCTTTTTCTCAGTTAATATCAAAAGACATGTTGACCCATTTTAGATCTTTGACGAAGCTCTCCCTAATCTTGCCAAAAATGAGTGGTGGTATGAAGTCAATTGGTGGCAAGCTGATGGCATTCTTCCTTGTCTTCCTATTTTTTCAATGGCTTTGTCTTGTCAAACGTAAGAACATTTTTCTATGAGTTTTTCCTAAATTTTAGGAATGAGGCATACAAATTTGCTGGACATTTTTAAAAATTATATGAGAATTATGTAGATCACAAATCTAAAAATCTAATGAAATTGCATAACATGTATGGAACCTAAACTGTAAGCTGGCGCCTTCAAGCCTGGACTAATGCATAACTACTAACAGTTTTATCCTTGTTGTGCATAATTAGTTTTACCAACTAGTTTAAAGGTAATCTCAAAGAGAAAACATCTGCTTCCAGTCCTGTTATTGACTATTCGAGACGGATGAGCCCATAACAAGGACAAAGCAGTAGTGTACTTGGGTGTCTGTACATGCATAAAAGTAGCACTCAAACATAAACAGCCATAAAAATTCTTTTACCCATTGTACTCTATCAGTGCTGTTATAGCAACTATACATTTCATACGACAACTTGAGCAGCACTGCTGCCCTGTCTAAGCATTTCATGCAGCAACTTGAACAGCAGTGCTATAGCAACCTTGCATCAGATGTGACTCTAAACAAGGCCTCTTGTGAGAGATATATGAAATGTAAAGAGACGTCCTTGGAAACGCCCCGTAGTGGCGGCCCCTTAAGTTGTTACGTCAGATGCCCAGGTCCGATAATAATACCCCATACAAGTTGTTAGCGATTCGCTCTGCCACCCCCATCAAGTCCAAACTGTAAATTTGAAAATTAAACTGATCTACGGAAGACCTCCTGAAGTTTGGAAATTTGCATTAAGCTGTATAAAATTCTGATTTTTTTAGTTTTTAATTATTCACTTATGCACTGATTTCAATGTCAGTTTAATGAATTTTATTGTAAACTTAATTTTAAAACTTAAATCAATGAAATTTAATCTTCCAAAAACTCTTACAAAAAATGTTATTCCATTTTTTTATTGATACCATAACTTTTTCTTTCATTGCAGGCAACTTTTTGAATTTTTTGATACACTTAATGATCCATCTTTGAAAAGAATGCAGTCTGTAGTTGCCGGAGCTGTAACCTTATGCTCTTTGGTTTATGTACTGGTAATAAGAATTTGAATTATTTACATTTTAAGAATGCTTACAGTTTGAATGTAAGCATCTTAGGCTTACATTATTATTTCATAGGCAGTGTAGCCTGTCTAGAAAATAACCTCTTTTAACTTATTGTTGAGCATTCCATATGTATTTATTTATTTAATATTTAACTTTCAATACATATGTATGTCTACATGTAATAAGTACCACTTATTAACTACCAAAAACAAATTAGTTAATTAAAGAATTTCTATACTTTATGTTTCTTAACTATTTTATTCTTCTGAAGGTTGGAACCTTAGGCTACATAGCTTTTCATAATGAACTCATAACTGGAAACGTCTTGATTCTTTTGACACCTTCAATGGTAACAGAAGTCATAAAACTGGGTTTTATTGTCACCGTTGCCGTAAGTTTTCCTCTTTGTCTGTTTCCCTGCAGATCCAGTCTACATTCCCTTCTTTTCAAGCAAGTAAGCTGTGATTTTATTTATTTATTTATTTATTTTTTTTTTTTAAATTAGTTTCAAACTATTTATACTTTAATTGTTACTCTTTTGTAGGATGTAAGACCTATGCATGAACCATTGCAGCTCTATGTAAATATTTTCTGCTTTGTGATGGACTCTTTTTGCTTCTTTTGTACTCCTTTCTCTTTTAACGCTAACATTAACTAATTTTATATCAATTTAACATCTTTAAATTTTAAATCCCTTTTAGAAAAAATCCTTTTATAATAAAATTTTTGAAAGAATTGCAATGAATAATTACTTAAATGTATGAAACTTTGCATTATGTGTGTTAAATGCATAAAATTGATTATAATATATTGATGTGTAACACATGTTTCAAGTCACAAATAAATATAAGAAATATACTGTATGTGTTTCTTATTTTTTATGCATTTTGACATTTTAAGATTTAAAAAAAATATTCGTAACATGAAGGGGTGTCTTTAAAAATACAAATTTGCAATTTTCTGAAAGCTATTCTAGCAAAAAAAAAAAAAAAAATCTCATTGTTAAGATTAATGGTTATTAAAAAATACATACTGTAAAATCCTGAAAATACCCCCCCCCCCCTATTTTTAAAACTAAACTGATAAATTTCAGGTGGGGGGGGGTTATAATCGAGATTTTTTATACAGTGTATTCAGGGTAAGAGAAATTTCACTTTTTTCCAAAAAAGAGGAGGGGGTTATAATCGATGGGGGATTACTTTCGAGATTTTACGGTACATATACATAAAATGTCAATCAAAGATTAAACTTTTTGTGATTTGAAGTTGTCTTTTTCATTACCATCTTTATTTCTTTTTTTTTTTTTTTTTGCTTTTACTTAGGAAACATAACTTTTAATTTATTCTTTGTTCTGTTAACTTACAGCAAAATTAAATTAGCTGAACTGAACTTGTTTCATGTTTCATCCATTCAAAACATTTTACAGCTGTAGTTTTTTGACTTTTTTTTAAATCTTAATTTTTCTCCCACTATAAACTTAAACAAGATTAATCTGTTTAAAAATAGTTGTAAAGCTGTTATTGATATTTTTGAAACTCATTTGTAATGTGAAAACTATTTCTTATTCATGAAAGTTTTATTTTTTGCTCATTTATATTTCATAATTTTGCTTTGTTTATTTATCACATCAAATAATTTCTGTCACTCTTGTGTAATACAGATTAATAGCATGTATGTAATGTCTTTTACTAATTGTTTTCATTAAAAATCTTGTTCACTTATTTCTTACAGGGGTTTGGTCATCATGAAATCACTGTGAATATTATTCCAGATCATCGCTTTCGAATCTTAACCGTTAGCTTGGTCATCATCACGATTGGGGTTGCAATTATGTTGCCCAACATTGAATTTGTGCTTGGCATCATCGGTTCAACCATCGGAACCTTAATCTGCTTGATCTTTCCTGCTGCTATGTTTATTCATGACACAAGTAAAAACACAGCTGAGAAGAGATTATCGCAGGTGAGTGTTAAATATCTACTGATTATTAAAGAATAAGGTATTTAAATTGCAGGTTTTCTATGGTATTAGTTAACTGTTGTATCCGTTGAATGAGAAAAAGATGCACAGAAAAAGATAAGTAGAAGAGCTAGTTCCCTCAAGTTACAAATTTGCTTAAAAAAACCACAAGAATCTACTTTATGTGTTAGCAATCTTATTCTTCAGTTCTTAAAAGTAGATTTATGCAAAAAAAAAAAAAAAAATACACTAAATTCAATTTCCATCTGCTTCGTCAATTATTAATTTGCATTTCATCACCTGCTTTACCACTGTTTATTTATGTATTATGGTTTTGAATTTTTAAATTACTGTTATTTTTAAATAAAATAAATTAGAATACAAAGAACTTAAACTAAACATAAAGCTAATTTAAATTGCACAAGTGTGATTTGAAACCCTTCTATGTCTTTTGTGTATGTGCGAATATTTATTTATTTAATGATATTAGGGAATAACGCTAGGAACTGAAAACAGAATTATGATAAAGTTGAAGATGCTGGGAAAATTTCAAGAAAGAGAGGGTAACTAAGTTAACCCATTTATGCCCAGTAGCTAAAAAATGGGACGCTTATTAGTTACTGCAGACAAAGACCTGTAATACATATATCCTGTTACTAAAGCTGTTTTTCACAAGTGGAATATTCATTCTTCTTGAGAAAACTACATGAAGCTGCTAGCTGGACATTAGAGTTTATTTATTGACAGTTATTTTTAGGTAAATGAGTCAAACAACGATATAGCATGAGTAGTCGCAGAAAGTTGGTGTTTTTGCAAACTTATTTTTCATAAAATTAAACCATTTTAAAATGATTTGCTTAAAATAGATCACAGAAGTCTTCTGTAATGTTAGTTTGCAATAATGATTATATCATTTTTGTATACTCATGCTCAATCTGTGGCGTCCTGTTTACGGGACACTGTTAATTCGTGAGTACAAAAATCTTAAAATGTTTTTACCTGTCTGTAGCGTAATAAATCAGCTTTTTCGTTTAAAAACGTTCCTTTATGTGATAAGATAAAATCTCATCTTTAATTATAAGTTAATTAGTAGTACATTAGGGTTCAAGGGCTAGTTCTATCTAAGTTGTCCAAATAGCTTCTTTGTACATTTTGATTTTTACCAAAAAAAATTCGTTAGTAAAATTGCTAACCAAAAAGATTACGGTCTTGGAGCAATTTTGTTGCGCTCAATGTCCAGGTAAAATAACAAGAAAATGCAAAAATGGTAATTTAAGACTCCATGATAATCTTTTCAATAATACCAGACAAAATAACTGCTCCGATTTTGTCATTTTTTATTTTTATTTAGTAGAAGTTATGTAAAATTTTTAAAAAGTTTAATTTGAAAGATTATGCTCATTTTGTTTAATGAAATTATCAGAAATTACTAATGATTTGCACCTGTGAAAATTTCAAGTGTAGTCGCATTTTGCTCACACATATGCTCAGTGTCCGATAAACAGGACATTGCATAACTTAATAAATATGGCAGTAGTGATCTATTTGATGCTTAAAATGTATTTAAAACATTCCAAGAGTTTTAAGCAGATAAAATTGAAAATATTGTTAAAAAAAACTGAGCATAAATCGGTTAAATAAAAATGAAATAAATTGATTTAAGCAGATTATTGCTGTGCTATTTAGTTTTGAGATAATTTTTTTTTTAATTTTTTCTTGAAAGCTTTATTTAATTTTAATCCATATATTCAACCAAACAATGCTGTTTTTCAGAAAAGTGTACTTTATTGTATTTTGTTGTAAATATATACAAATAAACTAAATCTACAAACTTCCATTTCATTTCTGCAAACTTAATTTACTTCATCGAATGAAAAATGTTTTACTTGTTTGTTTTGAAAAAGTTCGATATTGATTGTTTGGACATTTCAGAGAGAGAGAGCCTCATTTAGAAGTATGGCATGTTAGGTATCTGCCTTGTGCCTTAAATTCTTGGGAGCCCCATACATTTTTTGATTTCTATAGTGCGAGAGAGTACTTGCTATTAGGAGAAGAAGCTTGCAAAATTTTCTAAGACTAAAAAAGACTAAATCAATATTTTTAGTTGCTGCAACCACCTGGTGAGGAACTTATGTATCTACAAATTTTTCTCTTTAGCTTCTAATGAGTATTGGAACGTTCATTCTGATCGCTTGCACTTATTCTACCCTGCATGATACCAGCGCCCCTCCGGAATTAGTCACGCCTCTGCCATCCTTCCTAAAAGTCACTCCTGAAGTTTCTGTTCTGAAAACTTCTGCTTTACCAGAGATCAAGCCATCAGAAGGTAAGATTTTCCCAGAAGCTGTCTTTTTGCATTCATAAAAGTTAAAACAAACTGGGATGAAGCATAGGCGGCTGGTTCACCAAAAAAGTGGGGGCCAGGAAAATACAGGAGAGGGGATCGAAATGGGGAGGGGGATTTAGGGAATGCAGCACCGTTAAATGGCTTTTTTTTTTTGCTACAATTTGGCTATAATGTTGGATTTTAGCATTGCTGATTAATTGACTTCTATAAAATGAAGAATATGACCTCCAAAATCAACCTGACCACTGAGTAAAAAGTATTTTTTCAGTCGATCATTACTTTTTACCCGTGAAAATTGAGGGGGCAAAGCGCCTTTACTTTTGGAAGTGGCCGTGTTGTATGAACCGCCTATGAGATGAGGATTATCATTTACATTTATTCCATTAACTGATAAATATTCCAAACTGTAATACATATTTTAAATAATAATCAAATGATTAAGTTTTGTCATTTAACTGTGAAAAAAAGTTTTGCTCATAAAATAATAGAATAATTCACTCATTTTACTTCTCCATAACTGCTATATTATGTATTACCGTATTAACCCTCATTAGCCGGCATGCCGGAAATGTTGAATTTTCCGGCATGCCGGATAGTTCAAAGTTCATTTTGCAACAAAACAAAAATAAATTTCTCTTCTCAGTTTCAACAATAAAGCAAACCACTGTAAGGAAAAATATTAATAAACGCCTTTCTCAAAGACAAACCAATGATTTTCAGATCTCAGAGACAAAATAAATCACGGTGGTTGGATGATGCATTATCTTGCTATTATTTATTAACATTTCTACAAAATTAAATCATTTATTTGTATTAATAAATGATTTATACTGCCGTGTTACGAAAGCTGCTCTTAATGTTTAATGCCTCTATAGATGGCACAATGGCAAATTTTATTTTAACATTTCCCTTTCAGAAATGACTATAAAACAATGTATTTAGATAATATGTGTTATATATATTTTAATGATATTATTTTTAAAATTTTTAGTGTTGTTGGGATAGTATTAAATTATTTTTTTTCCAACCTTGGTTTTGCCGGCATGCCAGAGAGGACCAAGTACGGGTCATAAAAAATCTGGTGACACTCGAATTTTGTGGCATGCGGGCTAATACAGGGTACTACAGTAAGAAAGGTATTTCTTTCGTGAAGGTTTATTGCAGTAAAAGAGTTGAATGTCATTGTTAATTTTACTGTGTTAAAATTATTATGCAACTCAGTTTTCTTATGCTTAATAATGTTTATTTCAGTCATACTTTTAAAGACTGTGCTGGACCCTCTTAACAAGGAGGAGAAGGATAAACTTGAATCTGGAATTCCCAGTGGTTTGTACATTTTAATGTTATGTACAGAAAGCTTTCTATATATTATGTCTGCAAATTTCATTCTACCCACAGTGCATGATTAGGGCAAATAAATATTCTTATGGACCACAACTAATGGATCAAAATTTTGAGTTATTAAAATTTTTTACCTTACAAATTAGGAAACTATTTCCTGTAATATTGCTATTTTTAGAATATAGCTCCTAACAATGAAAAAAAATGTATGTTTATCGTCTATATTTTACTTACAAGTTTAAGTTAACTATTCTTATTTATTAGATTAAATCTAGTTTCTAACATGCTCTGAGATTTGAATGAGATTGAACCGAAAAGTAAAATATTGCTTGATTTCGTTTTTTGCAAAGCATTTGCATTTATTTATGTTTAAAAACTAAGAACAAGACCTAAAATTGTTTGCGTCATAAATAAAAAAAAATAAAAGTTCTCTACATTATACCCAATACCACCTCAATACTAAATACCCATTGCATTTTCCTCAAACAGTGGACTACCCAATATGTTAATAATGCAGTGAACATTACCACCAAGTGTCCATCTGAGAATGGTATTGCTATGGCAATGGATCAAAACAATTCAAACTAAATTATTAATTGGGTTTTATCTAAATTTAAATTTAGAACTTAATCAATTGTTAATTTCTCCGCTATTAATTTAATACCTCTGATAGATGATAGTCTTAACTTTACATTTTTGAGTTTGTTTTGCTTGTTTGTTAAAAATGTGGAAGCAAAGGAACCGAGTATTTTGAAAGCATCCATTGGTGTCTTAATTTTCACCGCATCTTCTGACTTGAACAAATTTTTACTTATAATACTAGTATCATTATTGAAAATGTCACATTTTGTAGTTATTTTTGAATTGTGCATATGTAAATACAGAGTTATAGTTTCTGTAACTGGTCTGTCATTTAAGAGTGAGGGAGATCGGTTTATTATATTCATAATACTAGTAACATTATTTAAAATGTCACATTTAGTAGTTATTTTTAAATTGTGCGCATGTGTAAATTAAGAATTATGATTTCTGCAGCATTACCATCATTTAAGAGTGAAGGAGAACAATTGCCCTCCCCCTGCCCACCCTCCCGCCCTTGTTTTTTAGAAAAATAATGTATTTACACATAAATATGCATTTGCAGTTTTTTGTCACAAAACTACTTTGAGTATGTATCATTTGCCCTCCTCCCTGGAAAATTTCAAAATTTTAGGCCTGTTCTGCAGTATCTATTTTTAAGTTCTCTCTTTTGTACAAAATACTTGATTTTACCGAAAGTGGTTCAGTCTCGATCACTGCAGTTAATCAAGGTTCTGCTGTAGTACACACTTCACTTTATTTGTGGATTAACATACTCCTTTTTTTTTTAAACTAGATTTCTAAGAAGTGTGTAGAGGTTTAATTGCATTGATTTATTTTGTGTAGGAAAATGTGTTGAAATATTAAATATGTTGAAATAAAAATATATATATTTTTTTAGATCAAAAACGCCAAGAACCTCCCATACCTCAAGAACCTGATATCAAGGTACTTTTTTAATTTTCTGCAAGTTACTTTGTTACAATTTTAAATTGGTAAAATATTCTAAGTATAACATTATTATAAAGCTTAGAAGTATCTAAGCCTTCCCGAAAGTTGTAATGCTATATCCATTATCATTCCTTGCAGTGATACCTCCCCCCCCCCTTTTATTGAATGGAACATATGAGTTAATGAAATCAGATTAACTAATTTATAGGTTAACTCCTTTGATGTTTTACAATCTATCAGATATAGTGTAAAAAGCTATATTGCATTCATCATTGTCAGAGCAAGAAGGATCCGAGTATATTTTGAAATTGAAGAAGTTTGATTTTTGAAGACAGGTGAAGTTTGAATTGAAATATCTACAAAAATTTACTATAATATGACACCAAAGAAAACACAATGGCAGCTGTGCAACAGTAAAACTACTTAGGGTAATTCAATTGTATTAGAAGGCTTGTTTTAAGTTTAAATGTAGTTAAGAAAATACAATCTTTACTTTCCCCTCTGCCCCATTTGTGTGTCATTCAGTAATTAAAAATCCTAAAAGTAGAGAACCTAACCCAAATATTAAATTTATGATAAATAACTAAGATTGATTATTTTGTAGTGATGAAAAAATCATTTTTCTTAAAACTGCTTTTATACTTCCACCCATCCGCCATCCCATTGAAAAACTCCGAACGTGACAGTTTCTAAACATTATGGTTTAATATTCTTGATCTAAAAATTAGTCTTTTGTCATTGGAAGAAAAATTACCTTTTTAATGTATACTTAAAGTATTGTATCATTACTAATATATATTTTTTCTCTTCTTTAGCCTGAAAGTGCACAGAACGGAGATCTAGACCCACAAGCACTTCAGAAAGAAGACAAAGAGATTCAGAAGGACTTGGATGGTATTTCTGCAAGTGCTGCCACGAAATCTAACAAAGAACTGGATAAGCAAGAACAAATTCTTCAGAAGCTTGAGGAGCAGCAAGAAGAACAGAAACTTATCTTGAAGCAGCAAAAGGATGTTTTAGAGGAGCTGAAACGACATAAAGAAAGCCACGAAGAAGAGTTGAGGAAAATTGAAGCTGTTGCAGAGAGGCAAGCAGTTCCTGTTGTCGAGACTGAAAATTTACATAAAAAATCTGAAACAAGAGATAAAAATTTGCAAGAGCCAGATACACTTCAGAAAGAAAATATTGCTCCAATGCAAATATCAAGTCATCATAAACAACAAACAAAACATTCAATTAACAATAAAACTGTGTCACATATCCGTGCTGAAGTGGATGAGCAAAAAGTAAATACAAACTATGTTGATAAGAAAATTGAAATAAATAATGAGGAGAATAGGTTATCAAAAGATAAAGTTGTTTTAAAAGAACATCGGATAAATAAAACCGAAATTGATAGAGCTCGGGAACTGGTAAACGTTAGTTTAGACTCGAGGGATGATACGGTAGACAACCGTAAGCTTCCCATTGCAAAAAAAGTAGAAAAGCACAAGTCTGAAAAAGTTATAGCTGAAAATTTTGTAAATCAAGATGCACATTTGAAGCAAAGAGAGACTTTAGGAGAGAAAGCTGAAGTTAAAGAAGCTGTAGTACTACCAAAAAAAGACATAAAAGTTCAAGAAGTATTAATCAATGATGGAAATGCAATATCTTAACACATTCCAATTTTAGACACAGTAGAACCTCGCTAGTCAATCGGGATCTCAGTGGGATCGAGAGTACAATCTAAAAAATGCAAATGGGTCAAAACTAATGTTTTGATTTATATAAATGCCCAAAACAAATATTTCAAAGTTTAAATTTGAAGTTTGTCTGCAGAATTACTATTAAATTAGCATGTTAAAACTTTTGTAGGATGTTGAACAATTTAATGTTTATTTGTTTAATTGAGGAAAATTTTAATTTTTATGTATAGTTCTCCTATTTTGTACTGCCAAAATCTGTTCCTCAGAGCTAGGCTAACCTAAGTCACTTTTCGTTACTTTTCAAGAGAGTGCGAAAACATTTGAGATGCATACGAAGAGAGAATGGGACTTGTGCTCTATTAATGCTGCAAAATATTGGTGAAGGAATTTCTTTTATAAAATAACATTCTCATGAGCCAATGCGGAATAAGATTCAACATGAATAATATGAAAATTATTATTTGACATGTTATTTTTTGACTTGCACTAGTCTGGCTCTGAGGTACAGAAATATTAATTAAAGTGAAAAGAAATTTTATTCCATGTGTTGATGATGTGTGTAAAATGTTTGCACAGCATTTGGATGTAACACTTGGGTAACAGGTAATTGTTGTATTTGTCATCCCCCCCCCCCCAGCTCTCTAGATAAAAACAGAAAATTTTGTATTTGTTACTTGGTTTTTACCCAACATTTCTGCAAAAGTAAGTTTTCTTTTTTTTTTTTCTCTTTCAATTATGAACAATTTTTAAAAACAACTTTACAACCTACAAGGAGATGTAAGGCATGTATAAATTCTTTACTTAAAGGTAGATTTGTTTTGAAACAAAAACTGTGGGATCTTTAGACATAGATGCTGTACCACAAAAAGAAAAATTTTATTTTATTTTTTTAAAGCCATGTTCTAAATAGCTCAAACCAATTTCACATTAGATCTGCAGGAAAATTTAAATCACTTATGAATTCAGAACTAAAAGGTGGATTTGTTTGAAAAAAATTAATTGTAAAAAACTTTTTATGTAAATTGTCTGCAAAAAGATTTTTTGACTTTGTTATTGTGAGAACTTTTGTTTTGTTTTTTGAACTGTTCAAAACCCATGACATAAGTGTCTACAGAAAAAAATTGAAGCATATGTAATTCCTGATTTAAAAGCGGCTCTTTTAAAGCTTAACTAATGAGTTTTACTGTAAGAGTTCTATAATGCCTTATATATTGATATATATATACATATATATTTTTGTTATTATTTTTGTACCAAAGTAGGCAAATGTAAAATTAAATGTCCGAAAACTGAAATAAAAATGTGATTTAATCGGAAATATTTATAATAATTGACAGTATTATTTTTTTAAAACAAACTGTCAATCAAATTCCTGTCTTAGGCAGGAATTCAAGTGAAACAAGGACGATCGCAATGCGCCAATGCAATCGCAAATTTTCAAATTTGGATACGTTACAATCGCTACGAGATGCAATTCTAATGTAATTCGACTTCCAGTAGCGATTGCAATTTGCGGTCGCCTCGAAGCGATTGCAATGGTGTTTCACTTAAATTCCTGCCATACTCGCAAACAAAAAGTTAAGGGCAGTAGCAGCTGACGTCATCCTGGTTGACAAACAAACACCACGTGCTGATGACAACTGAACATACTCGAAACATCGTCTGCTTTTCTTACCGAAGCTTGCTCTGCAATTTTTTCTTGCAGATTTGACTGTTATTTCGGCCCTTTCATTTTTCAGTTTTGGCTTGTTTTGTCTGTTCTTCATACTGATGCTTCATTTTCAACGCATCATCGTTTTAAAAAAGTATTATTTACTAAACTCTCCGTGTTTTTAACTACTGAGTAGAATAACAACAAACTGTCTGTTAATATGCTTGTTTTTATATATAGGATTTGATTGTTCTTTATGCATTAAATATTCATAAACTGTGCAGCTATCGATCCTTCTTTTTCTTTTTTTTTATTTGTCCGGCAAGTTAGACGCGCATCAGTTTAAAATTCATTTTTACTTAATAAATACGGATCCTAATTGTAAATGATCTTGATTTTACCAATGTATCTTCTTTTTGCTTCGTTATGAAAGCTTTCGCAAGACTCAGAAAATATATTTTACAATTAAAAAAAGGCTAAAAAATTAACTGCGCACTCGCAATACCATGCTACACGTAGGGTCAGGTGGGGGAAAGTGGGTCTAAAAGCGAGCTTTTTTTAAAAACGGTCTCAAAATCTCATAATTAAATTCATTTCAAGGAAACTTTTGACACATTTTATATACATTGGGTTCATATAGATAAAGTATGAAGCAGAACCATTTTATTTTGTTTGATTGTTTTCTCTCAGTGATAGATTTAAAGTATAATGTGTTGATAGCCCCACTTTCCTCCATGGTGGGAGAAAGTGGGTCTAGTTCAGAAATGAGTATATATTTTAATAAAAATGTGAAATATTGATTTTGCATAAATATACAATGAAATTAAAATACCTTAATTTCATTTAACGGTACAAATGTACAAAAAAATGTTTTTACCTGTTATTTAACGATGAAACAATGTCATCAGTTTTATTCTTTTTGCTATCATTCACAACACTGAAAAATTCTAGAACATTCTAAAACTTTTTTTTGTTCGAAAACGCGCCAAATGTTGTCAAGCTTGGCGGCACTTGGCGATTTTTCGCCAAATTTGGCAACAATAGTAAGTCGCCAAAAGTGATGCCAACTTGGCGTTATCTTGTCAATTTCTAGCCAAGCTCGTAGACTCCCATGTTAAACTGATAGCAAAGCAGGGAAAACCGCAAGCAAGTAAAGTGAAACTGATAGCAAAGCAGGGAAAACCGCAAGCAAGTAAAGTTTAGCATGTAAATTAACAGAATAGAAGCCAATTTTAGTAAGACAATAAAAAATAAGCACATAAAATCATAAAAATAGCATCAATTTACTAATTGTGTATCGTCATCATCGTAAACCCTCAGGAAAGTTTAGAAATAGACCCATTTTACCCCACCTCAGAAAACACCTCATAATTACTATTATTATAAACTTTATTTTTATGTCTTTATGTAGGGTTGATCTTTAGATGTTATACTACAAGTCTATGCCAAAACTAATAGCATTTGGCCAATGAATAATGATTCTAGAGGAAAGTTCATAAACACCTAATTCTTACATATCACATTCGATGAGCATAAAAAACGCCTTGTTAGCATTTAATCTGCTTAGAGTGTTCAAAACAAACATAAAAGTATTTGCTATAATCTCGATTTATGTCTTAAAAAAAGAATCAACAAAATATTTTAATCAGAAAAGAGAAAATTGGGGTTTTTTAATATAACCCCACTTTCCCCCACCTGACCCTACGATAAACATGGAGTTGCTTGTCCACCAGGAACGGTTGCCAAGCTCCGTTGCTATGCAATAAGCACGTGGCTGCTACTGCCTTATATTACGTTTGGTGTGGCAACGGTCTAATAAACTTTTCGTCTGCTAGTATTTTGTTTCAGTCTAGTTTTAAGGCCGAAATCAAGTGAAACACCATTGCAATCGCTTCGAGGCGATCGCAAAAGACCAAAATTGCAATCGCTACTGGAAGTTGAACTACTATAGAATCGCAACTCATAGCGATTGTAACGTTTCACTTGAATCCAAATTTGGGAATTTGCGATTGCATTGGTGAGTTGCGATTGTCCGTGTTTCACTTGAATTCCTGCCTTTGAGCCAAAGAGAACCGACTTATTTAAATTCAGAAAAGTAAAAAATAAAAAAAGCGGAGACAAATGATAAACGAGAAGAAATCCTGAACTTTCAGCAGTTTTTTGACGAGGATTCAAAATGCTTCAAAGTAGAAAAACCGATTTTAAGGGAAGTATTTCAAACCAAGTATTTATCTCTTTATTATAATTATAACACTATTTTTTTTTAGTATAGATTTCCAAAAGACCTCTTTTTATGCAGAAAGATCTTTCCAAGTCAAAGAAATGTATTTTTCAATGGACGCTTGTGTTATGTTAATGTTATTGTTATGTTAATGACATGGTATTAAACCTTCCTAGCGCTTCGATAAAACAACAGAAACATTTCCTACAAATTTGGTCAGATTTTTTTTTTAATGAAGAAAAGGAAAATAATAACTTCTCAAGCAAGATAAACCTAGCCCTAAATCCCCTAGTCGGCCTTGCCTAGGGAGGGACTAGGAGGACTAAGCACCATGGAGACAAGCAACAAGCCACCAATGCTCATTTCTCGAAATTTCTCGTTCTACGCGTGCGCGTTGATTTTGCAATCTGGCAACCTGTTTATCAATCTCAAATTCCATTCATTCATTCATTCATTTTGTTAGATGTAGCTGCAATATATTCGTGTCAATGCGGACGTTGTTCAAGTTAAATTATTAAAATTCTTCGTGAACAACTTTTACTTATAAATTCGAGCTAGAGTTTCACAATGGCACCGAATTTGTTGGTAAAAGCTGCTTTCGTCCAGGAAAATATTGATGGCATTAGCTATGAATCGGAAAAAAATAGTTTCGTAAGGACAGAATACATTCTTGAAAACATATTTTCTTATTTAATTAAAGATAAATTTGAATTTGATCCTATACCAGCTGCAAGTTACAAAGAAGAAGCTGTTCTTAAAGAAGTAATAGACGTTGTGAATTCTTTCAAATCCAGTTATGATAGTGCAATGAAAAAGCTTTGTTCTGAAATGGAAGTCACGGAGGATATTATTGGTTCTGTTTTGTTAGGAATTTCCAACGAGGTGTTTTGTGAAGGTGTTACATGGAGTCGTATTGTTTCTTTCTTTGTGTTCGTAGGAGAAATGACTGTTCAGTGCCTTTGTCGAGGACTTGATAACGAAATTGTGGATACAATTTTTGATTGTTTTAGAGGATTGGTCAAAGAAAAATTGCAACGTTGGATTGAGAATCATGGAAGTTGGGTATGTTTGAATTTTTCGCTTTTTATTTCTATAAACTCATCTCATTTTAAATAATATATATGAACTAGTTTAATTTTCGCTTCCATACGTCTGTTAAAACTGGAAGCTTGTATTGTAGTTAATATACCAAGAAAAGAAATTGTTAGATAGTTATGATTTATCAAATTTTGGGTTATAGTTGATCAAAAGAATTATCATCATTTGGGACACGGCGCATTGTCAAAAAATTTCACTGAAGGTGAAAAGAAAGGCTATGTGCAATTTTTTTTTTCTCTTTTATGGTACAATCTAAATGTTATAAATTATGAATTTTGCAAATTTATCAAAGAAATTACACTTGTGCCAACATACAAACAATGGAAAAGTATTTTAAATTTGT
Organism: Uloborus plumipes; assembly: GCA_038373865.1. NCBI lineage: Eukaryota > Metazoa > Arthropoda > Arachnida > Araneae > Uloboridae > Uloborus > Uloborus plumipes. Next base: position 147,334 of record JAXGGA010000143.1, read on the forward strand.
TACTGGTATGGTGCAGGATGAAAACCAATGATTTCAATTGGTGATTTTAATCAGGACTTTAATGAAATGATTTTTTTAATCATTCATTTCATTTCGTTCAAATCTAACCTTAGAAATCCTTTGAAAATTCTAAATTTCACTAGGTATGTCTTTCTCTTAGTAAATAATCTTTCTGTATATTGTGTTTATCGTACAGTTTATTTTCCCTTGGCCTCTTTTATCTATTTAAATTCTGTATCCTTACTGAACCTGGAAATGTATGTTTTTAGTCTGATTTTTTTGATGTTCAGGTACTTTTTCTACGTTAAACTTAAGAGAATTTGTGAAGTGGACCAACATGCCCCAATCACTGGGTAATTTGGTCAGCATTATGAAAACAACTTCTATAACAATTTTAATGATAAATATTATTCAAAATTGTAACAAACCTTCTCTGTGTGTAGTAGAGATGAGACAGGCTCAGCCTAGGCCCGAAGTGGGCTTCGACTCTTGAACCGGAAACAGGTTTTGCTCTCATCTAAGATATTCAATTGTCAATGTGAAAATTCTACATAAACTGAGGAAAAACTATGTCTGTTTGGATTGACATATGTTTTGCATGCAGTAATGCATTTGAAGGGGAACATTTTGCGATAACTTACAAACTTATGTTAATGAAGAATATTCACAAAACATTCTTCATTTTCGGAGAGATCTAAAGAAATAAAACATTTTGAACTAAATAACACTTGCAACATAAGTATCCATAATCTCATATTTAGTTGATGTAAAATAACAGCTTAGACTAACATTTCATAAAATCATGTCAGACTAGTGGCTGTTTTTGACATAAGAAAGTTTCACTCCGGCTGGGGCCGGTTCGGATTTAGGTCCGATATAGTAGAATATGGGCTTGGTTTCAAGCGGGCCCGGGCTCCCAAAAAGAAGCCTGAGCTCATCTTAAGTGTGCAGTGTGGTGGAAAAACATAGTTTAAACATCAAAACATACTAATATATAAAATTGAAAGACTTCTATTTGTGCAAGAATTATCTACAAAAACTACATAAATAAATTTCCTCACGTTTGACGCCCTGCACCTTTTAAGAGGGGACAGGGGAAAATGCCCTTGTAAAAGAAGGCATATAAATTTTTCTCATTTAATGCAATTCAGACCACAAATCCGATTTAACAGTGCAAAGAATGTTTCAAAATGCTCTTATCCTGAGGTGGATTTCTTATATAAACTATTTGAAACATTCTTTGCACTGTTATTCTGGATTTGTGTTCTGCATTGCTTACCAGAGAACAGCTTGTGTATCTTTGTCCCCTCAAACGCAAATGTGTCAGACTGGACAAAAAAAATATGCTAGTGAACTTGAAGAATTCAGCTGCCAAATTTTGCTAATATGACCCTCATAGCGCTTAAATTTTATTTTAAATAGACTTCTAATTCAGCACGTTAGATTTGGACACGTGCTTTTGTGTGTTATACCTTTTTAATATCACTTCTTATTATTGTTGTTAAACTTACCCTTGATTAGGCACAGTCTATTGATTCTTAAGATGAATATTCATTCAATGGTGCTAAAATACCTTTAAATCATATCGCACATCCAGAATGAAAGGGGCACGGGTCATTCCATGTCAAATCAACACAATTTTGGAAGAGTTTCAGAATTGATGTCTCAGATTTTCATGATTATTGGTATGCAGCATTATATCATAGACATATGAAAAAATACCAAATTTCACTTACATAGCACAATTATTTTTGAAGTTATAAATTTTTTAAATTTTAAATTTCTTTGAAAAAACACCATACTTTAACACATTAAAATGCCTATAGGCTCGCAACCAGTGGTATACCTCAACACTCAAATTTTGAATTGGTAGCCAATGGCTACTAACACTCACAAAATGGTAACCAAATTTCAGCAAATGGTAGCCAAACTTAAAATTAAAAAAAAAGTGCGTAAAATGTGTATTTAGAAAAATATATTTAAATTTTAAAGCAATAATATAAAGCTCAATGTTTACATAAACAATGTTCTAAACTGCTACCTTTACGTTTCTTAAAAATAGATGCATGACTAAACATCATACATCATTCATTGCTCAAATATATTGTCAAAAAGGTTAAAATTAAAGAAAACATACGAATTTCAAAAATTTTAAAACTCAATGACATTTTTGTTTTCTGACACAAGATTTGTTTGAAATAAGGAAGCACTTAATTCTATTCAGAAATATTACATGAACAAGTAATATATGCATTGCAGTTTGTTCTCAGTCTATAACTAAATTTTAAGATAAAGAAGGCAACATAAATGATAAACATAAATAATTGCAAGTATTTTAAAATTCATTTCTTTCATATGTTGGAAATACAAATTTGAACAGTATAAAAATGAGTAATTTCTAAGTCACAATAAATTTTTTACATAATGATACTGGAATATGTTATAAATATTTAGATATGATTCCATTTCAGATAAGTGCATTATGTAATTATTACAGATAATCAATCTTTGGCTAATTTCATATGATTATTGTTATCTAACTACTATTAAAAAAAAACCTAAGCTCATGGGTATAATTGAAATTTTTAGTGAAGAACAGCATTTTCAATGTAACTTGCTAAAAATCAAGAATAAAGTTGGATTATACCCATATTTGAATGTTCAAAATTCAATAAATAAGTTCTAACTTGCTCTTATGAAGAAAAAAAATATTTCTTTTGTTATTTGTTTTTGATACTTGTTTACAAAAAAAAAAAAAAAAACATTTCAATAAAATTTAAGTTTGGACAGTACGGTTTACACTCGGGCCAACCCCTGTTGTAAGACACTTCAAAAATATTTTATCTGATTTTTTTTTAGTATGTATAGCAAGAGCAAATATTCAAAATTTGGTAAAAACCCGACCTTTGATCTCAAAACACTTTTCTCTTTCTTTTTTGGTTTTAATAACATAGTATAAACAAGCAGCAAAATATTCTTAAGTAAAAAATGATTATTAAACAAAAGAATAAAGTGAGCTAAGATATGGGCAATTCTCTGTAAACTCGTAATTTTTCACACGAAATCTGTCCGGCCACGGTTTTTTGAAATGTTCGTTTAATTAAATTATAATAATATTGCTCAGAAAATGAATCTATTACTTTGGTTTGAAAGAGGGCCAGTTGAAGTTTGTGTTTTTCTGATAAATCATGATAGGGGGTAAGTCCCCAGCCTAGTATAACTAGGCGGGGGACTGTGCCAAGTGACTGGGTTTTTACTCTTCTTTGCGTAATATCTGCAAAGCTATTGGAACATAATTAGTTACGAGACTACCTATCAATTTAGGCACAAATCGTGGACATAATAACTAATATGTTTTATAATTAAATTAATTGACATTAATAAAATCCCTTCCCAGAGGACTGTTTTCGCAACGACCCTGATGCATACTTCCATCACAAATGTGGCTCTCAAACTAAGCGAAGTAGCGTTTCAACACCGTTCTCGGCGATTTCGGCAAATGCACACTGATTACTTTAAACTTCATGCCAAAAAGAATTTTTAGAAGTTATAGATTTTTCGTATTACAGCTTTGAATTTGTTGCAGGGGACTGTTTGAAAAAACTCCGGACAGAATTTACATGACAATTTAAACTTCATGCCAAAAAGAATTTTTAGAAGTTATAGATTTTTCGTATTACAGCTTTGAATTTGTTGCAGGGGACTGTTTGAAAAAACTCCGGACAGAATTTACATGACAATTTTAAGTTTTAGAAATACGTAATTATAACTTATTTCATAAGAAAAATATAGCTTCATTATTCTATTTTTAGATATTAATTACCAAATTTATGTAGTGTTAATAGGTTTTTTGAAATACTATCTTTAACAGTTAAAGTATGGGATTGGGACAGCCAGGGGACTGTGTTTTTGGCGCTTAGATAATTTCTAGAAAAAAAAAATTAAATTGTTATCACTCTAAATACAATTGGGCCACAAAGTTTTCATGCTTTACTTGTATTAAGAGCGATAATCACTTTATTGCACTTTATTATTTTTAAAATACTCAGTCCGGACAGCCAATTACCAGTTTACAGAGAATCGCCCTTATAGATGGTAGCAGATAATAAAATTCTTCAAAACTTCCACAATAATTTAAATAATATCCAGGCACGGATCCAGTGGAGGGGTCATGACCCCCCCCCCCTTAACCGACAAAATACAGCAAAAAATTGAATTTTTCGTACTTATATTACGAAAAAATTGTCAAGCCTTCCCATTTTTGCCCAAAAATTGCACTTTGACCCCCCCATTTTCCGAAAATGACCCCCTCCTTAGCCAGAAGCTGGATCCGCCCTTGATAATATCAGGATGTAAAAAGCATATTTCAGTGAGCCACGTGCTTTTTGGTGTCATGTTTCTATGGTTAATATTACAATGAGCAATTAAAATTATATTAATAAATACATTACAAAATTACTGTATAAAATGTGCCGAGTTACGTTAACAGATAACAAAATGCCTCAAAACTTCAAAAACAATTGAAACATTATCAAGATGCAAACAGATTAAAATATCAAACCAGGTGCGCTATTTTTGGCGAGGCACGTGTTTCTATTAAAGAAGCGATTTATTTTCCTTAATTTTCTAAATGTATTTTGATGCAAAAGAGCCATATTTTTTCCCATTCATATGTTTTATGAAGAAAACTTTATTTCGGAACAATCATTTCCGCTTAAAATTGCAAATATGAACAATTTTAAACGCGACGTCATTTCTGAAACGCGTTTTTATTCGAGTGCTGCGAGGCCAGAAATAACCATTTATACTGAGAAATAAAGTAAAAGAACGAACTTTAAGACAGAAATGCACAATTTACTAAATCCTGCAAGAGAGTTTTCTGTTTTTAGGATCGCGTGTTTAGTTCAGCGGAGTTATCGAAATTGCAAATTTTGAAACAAATTTGCTGCCGCGATTTTCACTTGAGTGTTTTTGTAACGTTGCGCAAGTGGTATAGTTAACAATACCTTCCCTCCCTCTTCCTCCCCAATTTATTGCCGAACTTTTAGTGGACAAGAGGACAATACCTTCGTCCCTGGCGATCTCACATCCGAATTTTAAGTGGATGAGAGTATAATGCCACCCCCCTTCTACGCCCCCGGCGATCCGACTGCCGAATGTTATATTAGTGTACAAGAGGATTTGGGAAAAGGTCACATGTCAAGGTTAAAGTCGGGAAAGGGGTGTAGCATTTTTGAATGGTAGCCACGTTGGCGACCTCAATGAAAATAATGATCGCCAAATCGTAAAAATTGGTCGCATTTGGCGACTGGCGACCGCGAGTGTTGACCTATAACCAGTGGTGATATTAACCTGGGACTGGTCTCATTTTAAAGCTGTTGAATAGGACTTTATTATGATATGCTACAACATAGCGGTTAAAATTTAAAAAAAATTTAAATTTTAAAATTAAATTTTAAATTTTAAATTTTTCAAAAAGTGGCAATTTTAAAAATTCCAAAAAATTACCAAAAATTGTTTGTGATGTCTTGATACATATTGCAAAATTCTATGATGGGATCTCAATGGGATCAGGAGATACAGGGCTTCAGAGATACACATGTTTTGTCAATAATATACCATATTGGTAAAATTTTATTGTTTTTGAACTAATTTTCCTATGCAATGTGCAGGATCCTATTATATTAATAAAACGCAGTGATTACTTCATTTTACCATGTTTGCAAACCTCTCATTTGCCTACATATAGAGGGAAACCCCCTTTTACTCAGATAAAAAGGGAATTTCCCTTGGGGGAAACCCCTTTAACCAGGTGAAAGCTGATTGGAATACAAGTAAGTGAAATTCCCTTTAACTGTAAGAAAAGGGAGATTTCCCTCCGTGGGGGGATTCCCCTTTTCACAAGTATGAGCTGATTGGTCAAGCAGACAAGATCACTCATTTACAGCTAGTTTAGCATCACAGTTGCTTGTAGGAAGTTCATTTGATGTTTCATGTGATGTTGTATCAAGAAGATAAATTATTTCTTGGCCCCTGCACGTTTCCTTGCTGATTTCTCCCTATTTATCACTTTCATGATGGATACCACTAACAAAATAGTAAAAATGGATTGCTTTAACCCTTTTAATAAGCCAAATCACTCCCATGCAAGAAAAAGACTGAGACGTGTTACTTCATGGATGTGTGACTTGATTCCAGGAACATCCGAGTTATCCGTGGTCTGTGATAGTTGTAGGAAGCAGCTGACAAAGTTGAAAAATGAAAAAGATGGGGAAACTTCCCCTGGAACTAGCAAGGTACCTGAAGAAAGTCAGTCTGATACTGAAATTGAAGAATCACCTATAGATATACCATTTTCAAATGAATCTGAAGCTCTGAGTTCCCTTAACAGCTCTCTTTTAGAGATGGGAGAGTCGCCTGTAGACAAAAAGAGGATGCAATCAAAAATTTACTCTACTGAAAAGGCCAACCGAATCAATGTGGCTGTCAAGAGAAAACTGCTAGTGAATGCATCGAGCGATGAAGAGAATGATGATTCACAAGACGAGTTCTTTACACATGTGAAAAAACTGTACAACAGCTTCACTAGTAGGAAGAAGAAGCTTCAACTGCTGACTCTTATGCCTGACAGCTGGAGTGTGAGGAAAGTAATGCGGGAATTTTCAGCCCCTAACTATTTAGTTCGACAAGCCAAGACATTGTTGAAAGAAAAGGGCGCCCTGTCTGGTAATGATATGAAACCAGGAAAAAGTTTATCAAAGCATACCGTTGATATTGTGAAAGGATTTTATACAAGTGACGAAATAAGAAGCCGAGCAATGCCGGGGATTAAGGACTTTATATCAGTGAAAGACCACAGCACAGGTACTAAAGAACATGTTGCAAAAAGGTTGATGCTTAATAATTTAAAAGAAGCCTATGAAGTTTTCAAAGAAAAATTCCCAGCTGTAAAAGTAAGATTTTCTAAATTTGCAGAGCTGAGACCCAAAAATTGTGTGCTAGCAGGCCAGAGTGGAACACACTCAGTCTGTGTGTGCACTACTCATCAGAATGTGAAGCTTATGTTTGAAAATGGAAGAATGAGCTCAATGACAGATGGAAAAATAAAAACATACAAGGACTGCCTGCAAATGATGATTTGCAGCCCCCCACCATCAACTGACTGCTTCTTTTCAACTTGTGTGTCATGTCCGGGTACCAGAGGGATTAGAGAACTTTTGGAAAAAGCATATGAAGACAATGCAATTGAGACTATCACATACAGACAGTGGGTCTCTGTGGATCGATGTAACTTAGAAATTATCCAAAAACCGGTTAGTGAATTTATTGATGTATTTTGTGATAAACTTCCTATCTTACTTTGTCATCACTTTATAGCAAAAGAACAAAGTGCATTTTTGAGACACACAAAGGAAAATCTTCTGGAATGTGAAGTAGCTGTTATTTGTGACTTTTCTGAGAATTATTCTATTATTATACAAGACGAGGCACAATCATATCATTGGTCGAATACTCAGGCAACCATTCACCCTTTTGTGGTATATTTTAAAGAGAAGGAAGTTGAGCATTTAAATTTCGTAATAATATCAGACTGCCTCCACCACAACACTACAGCTGTCTACCTGTTCCAGAAAAAATTGATGGAATACTTGAAGTGTAAATTTCAAAGACCTGTCAAAAAATTCTATTTCTCTGACGGCTCTGCAGCCCTATACAAAAATAAAAAAATTTTTATTAACTTGTGTAATTACAAGCAAGATTTTGGAGCTGAGGCTGAATGGCACTTTTCAGCTACAGCACATGGCAAAGGTCCATGCGATGGGCTCAAGGCCACAGTAAAAAGACTAGCCGCCAGAGCAAGCCTACAAAGACCATATCAGGATCAAATCACGAATGCAAGGCAATTATTTGAATGGTCACATAAGAACATAGCTAACATCGACTTTGTATTTGTGACCATTGAAGAATACATTAAAACTGAAGAACAACTGGCTAACCGGTACGATACAGCTCTAACTATATCAGGAACCCAAAAATTTCATGCCTTTATACCTCTCAGATGTGGAACCAAAGTAAATGCAAAGTTATTTTCTTCTGCAGATGTTTCAAGCATATTTCCTGTTTTGAAGGACGTTCAGCAGACATCATTTTCAGACATTAGTGGGTATATAACATCTATCTATAATGACACTTGGTGGTTGAGTTATGTTCTGGATAAAGATGAAGACAGCAGTCAAGTGCAAGTTACATTCCTCCATCCTTCAGGTCCGTCACCCTCATTTATATATCCCACACCACCTGACACACTGTGGATCCCATTTTCAGATGTAATGTGCAAAGTGAACCCCACCACTCAGACTGGCCAAACATACAGTTTACCAGACAGTGAACTAAACAAATGTGTGGGTATCTTCCAACAATTGAAGTCTTCATAAATTAATTTGTTAATAATTAACTCATAAAATTAGGCTGAGAATGGTAAGTGTCTACGTGATATTAATCTGTTTAAAAAATTAAAAGTAATAGCCACTGCTTGTTTTATTTATATGTGTTGTTTGTTTCATTCAATGAACTGTACAAAATTTCCTCTGTTGATACTAATTCTGGTATTTTTCACAAAACGTGTATTTCTGAAGCCCTGTATCTCCTGATCCCATTGAGATCCCATCATAGAATTTTGCAATATGTATTAAGACATCACAAACAATTTTTGGAAATTTTTTGGAATTTTTAAAATTGCCACTTTTTGAAAAATTTAAAATTTAATTTTAAAATTTAAATTTTTTTTTAAATTTAACCCCTATGTTGTAGCATATCATAATAAAGCCCTATTCAACAGCTTTAAAATGAGACCAGTCCCAGGTTAATATCACCACTGGTTGCGAGCCTATAGGCATTTTAATGTGTTAAAGTATGGTGTTTTTTCAAAGAAATTTAAAATTTAAAAAATTTATAACTTCAAAAATAATTGTGCTATGTAACTGAAATTTGGTATTTTTTCATATGTCTATGATATAATGCTGCATACCAAAAATCATGAAAATCTGAGACATCAAGTCTGAATTAGTGTGTTGATTTCACATGGAATGACCCGCACATCTCAAAATAGCTGTTTTGAGAAAAATCGATTTGAAAATTTAAACTTTTTTAAATCCTTGCCCTGACTCTAATAACTATTGAAATTAGATAAACTCTCATTGATTGGTTGATTAAAGGTTCTGCTAGGTGACTATGGTCTGCGTTTCCCGGTCAATTTTAAATAAGTCGGTAAATAATGAGAAGTGCCCCTTTCATTCTCCATTTTCATGGAGAATGAAAGGGGCACATCTCAAAATAGCTATTCTTACGGGCATCGGTTTATACACCATTTAATTTTTGTCATGATTAATTTGTCATTCTTGTCATGATTTTAACATACATCTTTTAATGATGCATGTTTTGTGCAATTTATATCGGGTCTTTTTTTTTATCCACGAGTGGGGGCAACCGCCTCCCCCCAAGGAAGGGGGGTTTTTCATACAAATCCCAAAATTACAACGGATTTGAGCCACATTTGGCACGTAGGTCCTTTCATGCTCAGAATGTCATGCCAGGGTTCTTTCACTCTGCTTACGAGAGGGGGGGGGCTGAGAGTTGCAAGAAAATCTTTTAAGTGGAATACTTACATTATTACTTACAGTGGCTGAAATTTTACGAAATCCGAAAAGGCCTAAATTAAACTTTAAAATCATAAAATTTCTCTTTTCTACAGGCGAAATTTTACACTACTTTTTGTAGGGATTTTGATTTATACCTGATCCCTACGCATCACGAGACAACTCATGATAATTAACTCGATAATGGGAAAAAAAGGGCATTTTAGTTGCTTATACTTTTGTACGTACGTATGCACGGTCGGATGCGCCAAAAAAAAAAAAGAAATTCCTTCGAGAATGAGTAAAGTAGAAATTTAGGCCGCAGTTGAATACAAACATTTTCGAGAAAACATTACTTCCTGTACTACTTACAAGGAAGTAAAAAAGTAATAACTACTGTCTGTTTGCGTATTGTGTTCCTGGCAGCCACGAACGCTTCCATTTGAAAAAGGGGAGATAGGATTAGGACGCGCACTTCCCAATGCCTTCAGTTTTTGTTCGCTTGCTACTTCCTCGTTGCATTTCCCCCCTATTTCGAGAGAGTCAGAATAGACTTGGCGCGTGCGCAGATTCAACGGAGGTTTCGCAAAAAAATGTTAGACAGTAATTGGTATTTCCATCTTTGTAATTCAGTTTCGTAGGAATGATTAGTTGTTACAGAATTCCGTTGAATTTCAATTGTTTAAAAGAGCAGTATCTATGTTAAAAGTCATTGAATAAAAACAACCAGCAGATAGCATTAAAATTGAAGAAAAATATTTTATTGATAATAAATTAGACAAGATTTAAGTTTTAAGCACATTATAAAATTGGTCTTACCAAAATTCAGAATGTAAACATTCTACTACCAATTTTAATTTTCGCTCTTTAACAAGGTATGAATTTAGATCAAAACGGGCGCAGAAAGTCAACAGTAATTATAATTTTCTTTCTTTATTAATGATTCGATTTAACGTTTCAGAAGGTTTAAACGCAAAGCAGACGATCTATTCAAAAAAGTCGAAGGGAAAAAATAATACGAAGAATTTCAAATTTATTAAAAAAATTAACGTATCTCTAAATCGTTTGCAGATTTTTTTTTTTTTTTTTTTTTTTGTGTTTTGATTTCTTAATATTGACCTTGCTTGTAGTTTAAACGTTGTACTTAAATAGGTATCGTAATTCTAAATGTGTGACAAAGTTATTTTCAAGTTTGTAGCTTTTAACAAACACTTAACAAAAAGGGTTCTGTGTAGTAGAGTTATAAAATAGTTCTAGGTATTTAATCAACATTAAATATTAAAGTATTTAATCAACAAATTAGGTAATACGTTAGTGTTTTCAATTTAATAGCAATTTTTTTAAATATAAAAGCATAGAAGCTGATAAACAAAACTAATAAAAAATAATTAGATTCACTTATTTTTCGACTGTAGAATTTAAAACGGTTAATTATGCACTGAAGTCATGATGCTTAGTTTTACCAAAAATATTTTTATACATTCTTTTTGAATTAGCTGTAATGATAGAATGTACTGTATGAAATATAGGAAATTTTAGTATATTAAAATATTGCAAGTTTTCTCGAAGAAAAAAATTGTTCTAAGGATTTTTAGATACATTTATTTTATTTGAAATATGAAACATTTTGTCAACTGATACTTCCTATCGCTGTTTCATTTCAGAGCAATATTAAATCAAATTTTAATTCCTAACTAGCTGCGTAGCCCGGCGTTGCACGGGCTGTAATGTAGTGAAGGCAGTTTGAGAAAACTACTCGCCACCAAGGCGGCTCGCCTTTAAAGAAATGAGGAAAGTTTAAACAGTTTACTCGCCGTCAAGGCGGCTCGCCTTTACAGTAGCGAGGAAAGTTTCAAATCACTACTCGCCGCCAAGGCGGCTCGCTAAAAAGCTTTCCTGCATCAAAGAATCAATCGAATTATTTGCACATGCTTCCTCAAAAATAAAGACGATGTCAAGTAGCGCATACTTAGCACTCTCCCTAAATTATAAATAAAATTCCTTTCCAAAAACAATTATTTCCAAACCGCTTTCTTCCGGTAAAATTAATTGCAAAATTCTAAACGAAAAAGTTCTTTTAATATTTGGATCGAAGCCAGAAAAAGTCCCTTCTAAAAACAGCAATTGCAATTTTATTTAAAAACACATTTTCAAAATGGTACCTGAGAAAAAATATGTCATTAATAATTAGAATAAAAACAATTGTTAGAACTTTGTTATAACACGTATTTAAAATGACAATGGAAAAAAATAACTCTTTCATTTTAAAAAGTTCAATTTAATTAACGTTTTAATTTAGGGCCGAATTCAAGTGAAACACCATTGCAGTCGCTTCGTGGCGATCGCATATTGCAACCGCTACTGTAAGTCGAATTCAAGTGAATTCGTTTCACTTGAATCCAAATTTTGGAATTTGCGATTGCATTGGTGAGTTGCGATCGTCCGTGTTTCACTTGAATTCCTGCCTTAAAATCGCAACGGAAAGAAATAAATATCTTGGAATTTTAAATAGTTCAATAATTTAATTAACGTTATAATTCAAAATGGCAACGGTAAGAAAAAATGTCTTGGAAGTTTAATCATTTATTAGGCTTAATCGCTTTAAATTTGAATACTTATTAATTGATATCTTCGCTAATTAAAATCGTATAATCATATAGATTGAAACTAATGAAGCCTGAAAAATTTCCTATCTATCGGTACCTGGTTCGACTTTCAGTTCATTGGCGTTCAGGAGAAATAAGCGTGACATAGATAGATAGAAAGATACTCAGTTTTTAATATAAGTAGATGATGATGATTTGACGCTATGTTACATAATACTATTCTTCTTATTCTAAAAAAAGGAACCCTTCATAAAGTATTTGTGCACAAACAATTTATACTTAATAACGAACAATTAAAACGAGTGTCACTTCAAAAAAAAAAGCAAAATTACGGTTTTTTTAATTGGTTTAAAAAAGAGTACTAACCATAATTTGCACCAATTCCGCTCTGCGAACTCTGATTATCAAAGATGTGCCCCTTTCAAACTCAATCCTCCCTTCACAATCGGCAGAATCTGGAGAATGATAAGGGCATAAGTCGCTTTTTAGCTGCAAGTGTTAACACTAGAAAAAAATGGGTCGGTTTCTCATGTAAGGTGTACTAAGGTACGCTATTTAAACATATTTCCAAAAAATGCATTTTTTGAGATGTGCCCCTTTCATTCTGGATGTGCGATATTCTAATTTTTTTCGAATGATTTGAAAACTTAGCACATTTTTAAACCGTGATTTCGTAGAAATTTTTTTTTTGCATTGATAGTAATACATAGAAGTGAAATTTAGTCATTTTTATAATTGTAAGAAAAATATTACGACTTAAGGTTATTGAATACTTAGGGAAAAAATGCTACACAAGTATTTTAATAATCAAAATTATTGTATTTTAAATCAGGATATCAACAATTTTAATCAAATTATTTTGAAAAAAAAAATTATTGATGCAAATAATTTTTTTAATTAATCCCTAGAAATCTCCTTGAAAATTTCAAATTTCATTAGTACTGAATTTTTCTCAGTGTAGCACTTTTTTGTTATATTAATTTTGTCCTTCAGGTTTTTCCTCACTGTTATCATTTTTATCTATTTAAATTCTCTCCACTTATTTAAAACTCATTTTTTTTTCCTTTTTGACAGTGGACACTTAAATTAGTTGTTATTTTCTTATAATAGCAACTTAATTATTAATAGTAATTAATTAGTCATTGATTTTTATGATAATGGGAAAATTTAAAACGCTAAGCAAAAAAAATGTGCAAAGTTCTAAAAAATTAGGCCTGTTGCTATATTGCACGTTGTAAAAAATCATGATTAAAAAAAAATCGGAAAATTTTAATTGGCTTTTTATTTTTTTTCAAAAATACTAAAGGAATTTTTGTGATTGATTAATTTACATTTTTTGACATGATTAAACTTTTGATGGTTAAAAAAATTAATCAATTATGTTTTGAGTGTTTGTCAAAACACTATTATAACATGATGTAAAACCAATATAATACCAATGGATATGATACAAATCATGTCAATATATAAATGGCATACATAATATTGTACAAATGCATAAAAACAGGTGATACTAAACAGTGACTTTGGCTTATTTCAGATGTCTTTCAAGCTGACTTCTTTTGCATTGAAATTTGTTTTATTTTTTTCTAATCACAAAACACCTTTTATTATGCTTTTTAAAAAATTTATTTGCTTTTTGACATTGCATTATTATCTTTTAAATTGGGTAGTGTTGTATGAGATAAATAGCTAGTTAAATGAAGAGCGAAAAATCATTTTTATTTAAAAACACTTATCAGATCTTTTAAAAAAAGTTTTGTGCATATTGATGATATTTTAAAATCAGCCAGCTGCCCGGCTGCCCCTCCCTTTTTTTTATGTAAAAATGCTTTAAATTGTTTAACAAGAATTCATGATTGGAGCAATATTAATTTTGAATTTCTTTTTTCTAATTTGTACAGACACAACGTTTAAAAAAAGCCGTAAGAAAACTGCAGACTGTTTTGGGATGAGAAAAAAAAAATTTTTAATGCAAAAGAAGTCTGCTTTTGGCAAATTATAAAAGTCATCTGCAAAAAGCCAGTTTATTTATTTTCTTCTTTTTCTATATCTATAGTGCGCGATTGAAAGTTCAGGTACTCTACTCCTTAAGTCTCTAGTTACACATATTTTCATACTCAAAACAACTTTCATGTTGAGAGAAAACACTCAGATGTTTAATTTCAATTTTGTTACATTTCAATTTTTCTTAAATCTTATACACATAACATTTCTCCTACTATTACTAACTCTGTTAAATATGAATTAATAACGAGGGGAAAAACTCATATTAAGTGCTCAAAAATATGTGAAGTGATAATTCTTTATAAAATATGCATTAAAAAAGGCATTTCAGAAAAATGTTTGAAAGTGTAATTAATAATATATAATAGAAACATATGGATATTACAATTGATTTCTGGGGTGAACATTTGTTTTAACTCTTGAGGTTTTACACCATATGAAATATTAGTTATTGTTCTAAATACAACAAACTACTTGAACATATTATAATAAAATAAGCTGGAGGTTATCCCCTTTAATCCAGGGCTAAGGCAGAATTACATGCAATGTACAGACAGCCCAGTTATGACTTCCAGAGGCATTGGGTGCTTTTTTATTTTATATAAAAATTTAACTTTTTCATTTTATTTTACTCACCATAAATTTTTTCCTTATCTCTTCAAAAGACATTTTAAAAATTTATTTTTATTTAAAAACGCTCAAAATTCGCCCACATGAGCTACCGGGATGCCTTTTACTGGATGAAGGGTAGCAACTAATAAAGTTCTATAGACTTTTGTATCTATTTTTAGTTTTGTGTAAAACAAAATGATAATTGTTATAATAAATATTGTCTTGTTTTATTTGTAGGAGGGTATTCGAAGTTTATCGAAAAAATCCCAGACTGAATTAAGCGAACAATCGTCTAGTATAGTGGATTCTCCCACTTCCGGATGGGCCAAAAGTATTTTGCGTGGTACTGTTCATTTAATTGGAACAATAGCCAATATTGCCTCGCAACGTTTTTAATATTGTGCTTTGCTTTTGTAACATAACATACAAAAACGTTTTAGAGCGAAAATGATGCAGAGTAAAACTGGTTAAGATTTGTTTCACTTGCGATTTCTTGAGTAATTTTTTTTACAAGTCTGAAACATTATTTCTGATTTTATTTTTTGCTGATCATAAGCTTTGTGTCAAAATTTATCTTTGTATTTATCACTTGCTTTGTTTTATTAAAATTCATAAAACATTTTAAGAGCATTTTACTGTAGAATAAAAATTTAGTGTTGTGCTGTTTCTCTGTCTTTTGTTATATATTAACTTTTTTTTTCCAATTTACGTTATAGTTTGTAAATTTTTAAAAGTGATTGCTTTCCGGAGGTGTAATTTAAATTTCTTAGTTACTTTTCTAAAAAAAATTTTCAAAGAAGAAAAAGTACTTCTATAACTTTCATAAATTTGTAATGCAAAATACTGTGTGGATAATAAGAAATCCATTCAAGTTTACTTGCTGTGATAACATTTAGCCATTGTATGTTGAAATGTTTCATGTTAATATGCCTCTTTTATGCTAGAAGATAAAACTATATTTAAATTAAGTCTTCTGTTCTTTACTATGGTCGCTATACTATATTTTATTTGAATATTTGAAAACAAATTTTAAAATAAAATATTTTGTTTTTGTCCTTTATTAAGACGTTTATTTCACCATTTTGTTTAGGCAGTTTGAAAACTTTTAAATATTTGACATATTCGTTTTTTATAAAATGTTCCAGGTATTTAAATTTTTTCTTTATGTATGTTAATCGATTTTTTTCACGAAAGTAAATAAATGTGACAAGGTAAACAAAGCTGTTGCTTTCTCTTAGTCATGGAATAGAAGGATGAAGCCATAATTTTCATTTTAATGAACATTCTTGGTTCCAAAAAAGTGCAGTTTTTCTCATTCATATAGAAGTGTCATATTACACATGCGCAATCATTCATTTAGATATTGATTTCTGATGCATTTTATATTTTTTCAATTTTCTTGGTAAGATCGAGGAAATTTTACATTTTTACAAAAATGTACAAATTTCCTTATTCAATTTCGATTTTCATTTGACTTGATAAAATCGTAAATTCTATTAGACTTTTTAGTCATTTTTGTCTAATATGTTGATGATAGTTCCGTATTAGTTTTTGTTTTATATTATGTGAAATACTTGGTGTACCTATGTGAAGTGTTCTATTGAGCATTTTTTGCATATTGTATAGATTCTGAAATGACTTCATACTGTGTGATAGAATCATATTGTGTGTAATGTTCTAGTTATGAAGGAAGTTTCCTTCATTTTCTTAGAGCTTAACATCTGCAGTAAATGATACTTTGTTATAAATTGTATACCTGTTTTGATAAAAGATAACTCTTCTGCCATTTGTTATTTCTAATACTGAGACTTGTTATTTTTTAAATTAACCAAGTGCATTTTGAAGCACTTATTTTTTGAATTGTTTTCTGAAAGATTTCACTTATTAATAAACTAGAAACTTAATTATGTGTATTATGTTTTTTGTTTGTATGTTTTTAAAGCCAAAATTTACATAATCAGTTTTAAGAAAGTCGGAATTATCCAACATTATGCACCCAATTTATCCCTTTAACTTTGTGCACAAAAATGGAAAAAAATTGGCTAATAACTGTAGAATCGCTTAAACCTACGTCCAATTTTGAATGAAAATTTGAGTGATAGCTTTTCCGAACCTCTAACAAGTTGAGAAACTGAACTAATTAAATAAAAAGTTTTATTTGTTTAAAACTATTGTGCCAAACGTTAAGTCATATAGACGGCGTCCCTCCATATGTTAACGGGCGTTAAGAAATCGGCGACTCGGAATGTATGCATACGAAGGCGAAGGATAGCCCCTTCTCCTTTTATTATTTACATTTCTGCCTGTAGAGACTTATTTAATAAATCCCTCATTCCTAGACAGGTAGAAAATTACTTTTTTTTACATTTTTGGTAAGTGCTTGTTTCTTTCTTTTTTCCCTTTTCTTTTCTTTTCTTTTTTTTTTTTTTTTTGCTCAAGGGGGGGGGGCGATCGCCCCCCCCCCCTTGTATCCGCGCTTGATTAGAAAATCAAGGAATAAAGAAATCTTCCTTTTTTGGGATGAAAAAGAAATCCTGGAGTAGAATTTTTTCAGCAACAGAATAATCCAAAAATAGTCTTTAGTATTTGTGTGTACCAATAAGATTTATTCTAAATAACTATACTGTGTCAGGATTTTGATTAAATTTAATAATAAATCTTATATAACAAAATCACGTTTTTTCAATAATAGAAAAAAAAATATTTAATTCCATTAGGAAACAAGCTCTTCAATTAGAACACTATGAAAACCTCTCTCCCTTGACAAAAAAAAAAGCAATTAATAAATAAAAATTGATTAAAATGCACATGCCAATTAGAAGTAAATGAAAATTCAGTTTACCCTCTGTAGAAAGAGGATAACGGCATCTGTCTCAAGTCTGTCCCCTCATGCAAAGAAAAAATTTTAAGAAAAATGAGCAGTTCCGTTAAAATCCTGTTCTCTCTTGGGGAAAACAAATGGATTAAAATATGCAACAGGCAGATCAAAAATAAGTCCTAAAAAAAATACCCCCCCCCCCCCAAAAATGCTCCTTATTATGCAATTTATTACAGAAAAATAAAAGTTGCTGCAAAGCTATGCTTTTGCTCCATCCGAACAGTATCAGCCATGAGTTATTTTCTAGGGCTCGACAGGTTTTTAATTTTGGCTGATCTGCTGATGGTTAAAAGACGGCAGATGTTTCTGTCAAGTTAGCATCGGCCGGCCGATGGAAAAAAATTAATAAATGTCAGCTTGAATGTGCGTTTTAAATATTTTTTTAGGAACAAAAAAGTGTTTAGAATATATTTAGAAGCCTATGCAAGTTAATAGTTTTAAGTAAAAATGACTGGCTATAAATATGATAGTAAGATATGGGCCGAAAACTTTTTTATAATTGAAGGGGCAAGTGGATAAAGGTGATATGTGACAATTTTGGAAAAACATACTTTTTACCATGGATGAAGGTGAAAAGGTAATATTTTTTTTTTTTTTTTTGAAAGCTTTTGATAGAAATTAAAAGTCACCTATCACCTTTATTCACTTGCCCCTTCAATTATGTTTTCAAGTTAACACAATTGAACACACACTAATTTGAATTTGTGTAAATCGGCGAAATTCAAATGTCACATGTCACCTTTATCATGGCCGTACCCAAGTGGTGGGTTTTGGGGGTTAAACCCCTCCCGCTGGGAAAATAATAAGCCAAATGAAGAAAATGCAGGTTTGATGTAAATTAGCTTTAACATAAAATTTTGTGTGAAGCGCTTTATTTTCTTAAAACATTTTCAAAGTTAATTTTGAAAAAAACAAAGTTGAGTTGCTGAGAAATCGACTGAATATTTATAAAATTAAAAAGATTTTAAATTAATTTTACATTCTAAAGTTTTAAAACACAAATTTACCAGAGCTACTAACATTTTTAGAAATTATTTCTCAGTCTCTATTATTATATCGTTCTCATTGCATACATTTTAATATTCAGTAGTTTTGCCATCTATAGTTGGGTAAAATAAAAGTGAAAAACTGCTTATGTTTTCTATTAATTTGTTTGCATCACTATTATGTTTTATAAATCAAAACTATAATCGTTATTTTATGGCCTCGAAATCTACCAAACTCTAAAATCCGCACAACCTCTGACGTCAAGTTGTGTGAATTTTCGACTTCATCCTATTGCAGTGACTAGAACATGCAAAATTTCTCTTCTCAGGGGAAGGGTATCGTAAAAATCATTACATGTATATTTTATCAATCCTAGTACAATATTTTTATATTATCCTTTGTATATAAAATACCATACTGGATTGGTTACACGATTTAAAATTAAGGCTTCGGAGGAGAGGGGAATGTTATGACCCCTACCCCCTGCGATGCCCCGAACTGAAACACTGGTATGTTTTCCTAACAATGCAAATAAGGTTGAAAAAGCATGAAAACCCCTCCCTTTACGAAGTCCTGGGCACGGGCCTGACCTTTATCCATTTGCCCCTTCAATTCCCCTTTTTGAAGGGAATATCACATAGAATAGAATTGCACAACCTGCGGCGTAGCCATGATTTCTTGAAAATTGTAGGGGGAGGGGCTGTTATATGTGAGAACTTTCTCACGGTTCCCCTAGACTTTAAGAAAGACAAGGAATATTTTATACCTGTGCGTATTTGTTATTTCATTAGAATCGAATTGTAGTATATATTAAGTAATTGCTGACTTGAATTTTTTCTGACACTGGGAAAATTTAAAATGTCATTGATGCCTTCAAATTCAGTGTGGTCATAGGGGCGCTTAAGCCTCCAAACCCCCTCCTGGGTGCGCGCCTGCTCTTTTAAATTGTTTGTAAATTTTAAAGTAAAAAAAAAAATAATAATCACTAACTTTCGAAAAACCTATGTTTTGGCAGCACGTTTGCCAACAGTTGCATTTTATGCATGAAGTTTCAATCATTTTGGAATTTGAAAGTAATTTTAACATATGCTGCTTTTAATCAACTTATTTTAAACTTTATTTTGAGAATAAGCGGGGTTTTTTTTTCATAAACTTGATATAACATTTGCGTTTCAGCCTTTTCAGTGTTAAAATAAATGTAGAAATGAACTGTATACGAATACATTGGAAACTGAACAAGTGAATCATTAGAAATTTCTTTGTAGTAATAAAGGGTCTACCAAACGCGCTTAAACAAATTATTTCTCATGATGATGTTGAAGAGGGTACGAAAAGAAGAGATATGTACTGTTTTTGATATGTAAGATTTGGGATGCGTGAAATTTTTGTTAAAAAATATATTCAGTTGTAATATTTGAAATTGCAATTACTTTTCCCTCCTTTTTTTTACAATGGGAATTTTTATTTAAAACACAAAAATAGCTAAAAATCTTTTATTACCGTTGTTGATAAAAGTAAATTAAGTTGTAAGATCACTGCACTTTCGTGTGTATATTGCATAGAACACCCAACTTTCTTTCTCCTTACTTATTTTTAAATTCTATATGTATCTTATAATAACTATTTAGTATTTGGAGGCTCTGGAATCCAACTTTTTCTTTTTTTCATAAATCCAGTTTATAAAACCATTTTAAAATTCTAAATACTGCACATTTTTGTCGTTGGAGTAAAATTTGTTAGATTTGTTTTGTAGCTTTTATCAGATGTGAAAAAAGTACAACAGTTTTTGTGCATTATATTAAGAAAAACAAATTGGTTTGTTTTTATTCAAAGTGAATAAAATAGGAGGTGCTATTGCTCACGCTGTGTGTTTAGTTTTACGGTAAGTCCGATTTTTTTTTTTTTTTTTTTGAAGTCTACGAACCCCTGTCGGAAGCTCCTCAATGGTTGGTTGCTGTGTCCTCCCAAAAATTTCCTAAATCGGGAAATTTTGCCGAAGATTTGGTCAAATTTGGAGACTTGACATTCTTATAAAAACTGTTTATCAATGATGCTTAATGATCCTTCTCAAAAATTAATTTCATTCGTCGAATTGAGAACTTTCCTCCGCCCAGAACTTTTAGTTTGTAGCGCCTCTGCTTATTTCCTGAAGGCCGCTTTATCCAGGAGCGCCCCGAAGGGAGGTCACCCGGACCTCCAAACATTTTCCTCATTCGGCACATTCGGGCTGTCGATTTGGCAAATTAAGGGATGCAATATATTTTGTGATTTCTCCGGCAGAGTACTGATGTTCTAAAATGCCACGCCCAAGTATTACCCGTGGTAATTTTTTGTTGAGTGCACCGTTCTGTTGAGTCCTCCCGAATATATCTCGGGAGGGGTTTATTTCATTTTCATCTCTTTGTCAAACCCGAATCTATCTCGGGAAATGTTAATTCGCGTTTAATGTAACAGACGAATAACTTAGTTAAAAGGTAAATGGTGCATCATCCAGGAAAATAGCACTAAGAGTTACACGGGGAAAATATTTTTTATTGTTTAATAGGGAGGGGCGCTCCTTCGTCTATGTACCGCTGCTGCCCCCGTTGTTATTTATCAAAGTTCAAATGTTTTTCAATCATCTGAAAGAAAGATTGGAAATATTTGTTTTAAGCTCTACCTATTGTCTTTACGCATGAAGTAACGGTATAAGGTAAGGAAGTAACGGTATTTTATCATTCGGCACATTTCGGAATTTCATTCTACAAATGGAGAATTTTCCCCCTCCCACAAATGTAAGCTCGGGGCGCCCGTGGCTCCGTCCCTGGTCTAGAATACACATAGAAATTCGGCAACTCTTTTGAAAAGTGCCGTTGACCGGGTCGAGGCCTATTTCCAAGTCAGGATGTTTTGTGCCGGGCAACATCCGCTGTCTTGATCTCGGTGCAGATTGGCAACGCGGTTGCCTCCAGCATTTTCGAACCCATTGACACTATTTTTGAAACAAGTTTGCTCAATTTAGTTCCTGCGGTTTCTTTCTCGGCTGTCATGAGACTTGATTTTTCTTCATTTCGAACGCTCAGAGTCTCATTTTCACGTGACAAAAATAAGTAATAGACAGCAATTTTCTTTTTTTTTTTGTTGAGAAAATAAAATATTATGAACGTGTAGAAAACGACTCTAGGGATCTATCGACAATAGGTTTCGATTTCTATCGATGTTATTTAAATGGAATTGAAAATTTTGATTTATTTTGTTTCAGTGGGTCAAAAAATATTATTTCGCTAGCTGATTTTCCAGAATTAGTGAATGAATGATCCGTGCTCGTAGATAAGAATTTTGTATAATCGAGTACCAACTACTGCAGGAATTCTCGACCTGTGGAGCAATAACGGTCTGGGGAAAGTTTGGCCGGTATAAACATATGTGTTTCAAAAACAAATGAATCATTAAATTAATAAAAGGAGTAAACTGTCATCTAAAAATGTTGTATAATTGTTTTTACATCAATGCCATAATTTTAGGAGCTAATTTCCCTTTGAATGTTGGTAACACGAGTGAGCTCATATTTGTCACTTGTTATACCTCCTTTTTTAAGTTAAATTATTCAACAAACTGTTACTTACTCAGAATAGGAAAAAGAAGGGCTGCGATATTTTTCAACGCTCAAGGAGGATATACTAAATATTAATGCAATTCTTAATGGCTTGTATAAGCATGTACTTTGAAAGAGACACCTGGTCGTAATTATTAATAATAATATAACAGGTATATGTGGACAAATTGACAGTTAAGCCAATATTTTGAAAAATGCCAATTAGAAGTTGGAGTTTTCTGATAAAAAAATATTTTTGCAGAAAAAAATTAATATTGGATTCTAAGTCTAAATTGGGTTTAAATGCAAGAAAATAAAAGGGGGGGAGGTCAAGGAAGTCATTTACCCCCTCCTTAGATTACTTGCTTTTAAGCCGTTACAGATCTGATGAGTGTTACAGATCTGATGTTAATATGAGCTGCATATTTGAGTTTATGCTTTCAGTCTTCGTTAACATCTCTAAAAATGATATCATTTCCTTGCATTTTTAACATAGAATTAAGATAATTATATTAATATATATATATAGAGCTAAAAAATCAAATTTCATTATAAAAAAGCATTTCTTGGAAATAAAAATGAGCGATAAGGTTTTCAGATAAAATAAATTATGAGATTACCAAATCCAAGATAATAAAACATTTATTTTGTTTTGAAACAACACGCAACTTCAACTTTTTCAACACACAACTCTGCTGCTTGCTTTTCTTTAATTAGTTACAAGAAATTTAATTTCTTGATTAGAAATTCAAATTTAGCATACTAGTTATTATCTAGTTATTTAGCGAAGTTATGAGAAATTGAAGCACAAAAAATAAATAAATAAATAAAATAATAATAATAAATTAACTTAATTTCTGCAGTGTCAATTTTTCTTATTTTACTAACTTCTATTGTTAGGTCATACAAACCACAAATGAAGCAAGTGTACTAAAACTCATTGCTTTTCATTTTTTAAGAACAAAAATATTCAATATATATGGCTAAAACCTATGATTTTTGCTTTTTATAATTTTGAAACGTGTGAGTTAGTTCGGTAACATATTCGCTGTTTTTCAATGTTACCGATCTGATAAACTGACAAAGTTTTTTTTTAATTTCCAAGTCGATTGCGCAAAACCAAAATCAAACACGTGGTTTTTTTCACTTGTAATAAAGGACTATACTTATATATAAAATAATTTTTAAAATAATAAAAACTGCGCATTTTATAGCGTGTTACCGATCTGATGACTTAAATGACACACATTTTATAAAATCACTTTAAAAAATCTTACCTACAATTTTAGATGCAGAAATGCAAATTTTTAATTACGATTCGATAAAACATCCCACCAGGTACTCAGTATCAGGTGGTATAGGTGCAGGAAATGATTTTGGGAGCCTAATAAACATAGATCGGAAGTCATTGTTACCGCTCTGACGGCGGAACTTGGGACACACTTATTTCGCATCGGCTAGAAAAACAGAAATGGATTAAAAATGAAGTAAAATATTAACAAAGGGGTAAAAATCGAATCGTTTTTTGTGCAAGTGCGTTTTTTTTGTGAAGTTAGAAAGTGCGCATGACCTGTTAGCATGCTAAGCTTTGCTACTGGGGACACGTTACCGATCTGATTTTTAATGTATAAAAATAATATTTTCTGAAGAAAAAAATTTTTTTTTTCTGATGTTTTTGGATGAAATGAAAGCAAAACCTTGTCTTCTTTCTGGGGAAAATTATTTTTTTAACTAGTTATTGAAATACTAGTGAAAATTCACTTGGGACTCAAATTGGCACTTTTCTAAATATTAGCTCAACTATTGCATCCTTTTTTTCAGTACTAATGGAATTCTAATACTGATTTAAGTATTAAGTATTGCATTAGTGAGGGGAAAAATGTTGATATCATTCTAAGTTAATTACCACTCTTAATTCAAGTTATTCACATATCTTAATTTTTATGTGCTTTTTTTCTCACTAAAATGAATCGGTTTTGTTAAGTTTTTAAGAAATAATCTTACTCTGTTTTCAGATGCATTTAGAATGCACTTGTAAATATATGTATGATACACATAGTACAGGCAACTTGCAACTTATTGTGAAAATGCTTTTTTGCCTCAAAATTTGCATTACATTAATTACAATTTCAAAAAAGTAGTGTTTCATCTACACCCTCTTATCTTAACATTTGCTAAGTTAAAAAAATTATTAGGCTTACATGTTCTTATTTTTTTTTCTTGAGGTTTTCATTTTTCAGAAAAAAAAAAATTGGCTTTCATCGTATTCAGTTTCCTGTGGCATGGTGGCATGTGCTCAGTGGAGTGGGACGGGGGGGATGGAGATAACTTGCAGAGGGCAAGTTTCAAGTTTTATTGAAATTATGGACACGGACACACACACATTGAAGTTAAAGTTATGAGATCCCCTCCCTCTAACTGCACCACTGTTTGTGTCACCTATGTATAAAGATTTTTTCCCTCTCAAGCACTGCTAGAAACGTGCATTTCTTTAAAAGCGACAAAGCGAGAGACAAAAAACAGTTAAGACTGCTGGGCAAAGTTTTTTCATAATGCAGTAATAAAAAACAAACGATTTCCAAGAAGGAAAAAATAGTGAAATAAAAAGGCTTATGAAAAGATTAGTGCACTTGCACTATTGAGGGGTGCTCCGATGAGAGAAAATGTTTGGTTTCGAGGTAAATTTTTCCTCGAAACCGCCCTCCATTTTACTCCTTCGGTAAAATTCTGTTCCGCTTTGCATGGCTCAGCAAATAAATAGCAATATAGATTTTGTTTGAACAGAGCAAGATGTTTCGCATATTTTTCGGTGAGTTGAGGTCATTTTGTCTAAAGTGACAATGAAGATGAAGTCATTTATGTAACTAAATAAAAATTAATTTTACTTTCTATTAAGATAGACTAATCGTGTAAAATTTATTCAAATTTTTGCTGAATAGAGCACATTTGAAAATAAGTGTTTTGGCTGAGTTTAGAAGAAATGACAACAACGTAGAAATTACCTAACATATGTATATTTTTAACATTGATATTGTTTCTTTCTTCTTTCTCTCTCTTTTTTCTGAAACATATAATAATGCAGCAAACAAATTACCGCATCTCTTTTATGTTTACTTAATTGAAATTTCATTTTCTCCTGTTTAGAAAAATATACAAATTAAATGAATTATAATTCAAACTAGTAAATTATACCAATATATGATTTCACCAAATGTGCAGACACATATTAATAAGCTTTTGCGAAAGTTTAAGATTGTGGGACTTTTTAATATTAGGTATGTAAAAAATTGTTTTCAACCCGATTGAAATAGCGTAACGGTATCGATCTGATAATCAGTTGTCCAATTATTTGTTTTATTTTTTACAACTTCTATTAATGCAGATAAAAATCGTGTGATTTTTTCTTGGACGCCGCAGGGAACAACTATCTCCCCCCGCCTTCCCAAAGCCCTCTTTTGCGTGCGTTTCGAAAAGAACGATCTATCTGCATAGTGTGGGAAAAAGTTCGTCTGCTGCCTCAAAACTCGTCCTTAGAAATTCCTTCCCATAACAGTCCCATACTTGGTGTGTGTGTGTGTGGAGGGGGGGGGGGGTAGCTGGTAGTGGAACTGGTTACTTGGAATGTCGGTGGTAAACGGAAAGAGAAAAAGAGGAGAATGAATAAACGAAGAAAGATGTTAGGCATTTCTCAGCTGCTTTTTGCAGTCAGAGTTTTGTTTACAAATAACGCAGATACCCGAAAAAAAATGAAGCATGGGGGCGGGGGGGGGGGGGGACTCGTTAGTAAGTGTTGCTGCAATTTCTGGTTGCGACAAAAAAAAAGCCGCACGGCTGTAGTCGAACGACATTAACATTTCACTTCTGAAAAAAAAAAAAAAAAATCTAACATGATCATGTGTCAAACTGACCACACTTTAAGAACCGTTTTATCGAAATTTCAAAAAGAAGTAAACTTGTTACTGCTTTTAAAATTGAAAAGACTGCAACACAAAAAGTTGGGGGGGGGGGGGAGTACATATATAACCAATGGCGCCGGGTTTTGAAAATCAGTGGGGGTGCTCAAACACAGTGTCCAAAGAGGGTGATGGGAAGAGGGCATATTTTCCCTCGGTAATTTTGATGAAAATGTGTTCTTATTATTTTTTAATGGGAAAAAATATCAGATTGAAAATATACACTTTTCATTTTGGATATTACAAAAAATATACAATACATTTAAGCAATATTTTATCAGGAAAAATATTAGTAATAATCACGAGTTAAAGGAACATAATTGTAGAGTGTTCTTTTTGCAATGCTGAGCTTTATTTTTTTATGTAAATAAATATGCAAAACCAAACAAAAGCACAAATTACTACTGATAATTTTGAAATATAAGAAGTAAGCTGATAAAGAAAAGTTTTGAAAAAGAAAGTAGAGAGAAAGATTAAGACCTTTGTAGGCTGAATATCTTCAGCTTTCTTTCAAGATTAAGTTTTTATGGATAGTTGATCGTTTGATTCAAATGCTAGCCACAGTTTCTAGGTACAGTTTATCTTGTGATTCCTGTTTATGGAGCTGAAGAATTACATTATCATTTAAATTTTGATAGAATATGATGTATGGTGCTGTGCAAATAAGTTTTTAATCTTCTCAGGGCAGAAAACGAACGTTCTGCTGAGCGTGTAAAAATTGCTGTAATTAAGTAGATGGTTATCAATTTAATCACTTGTAGAACCAAATCGATGACATGTTCGTTTCACCAGTGGGATTAATCCAAGATTTTATTATTTTTTTTTTGCTTATATTTCTTTCTCCTTTCACCATGCACATAAATAATGTAAACAAAAAATAAACTGTCCAGTTGAACTGTAGTAGAAAAAATTTAAAAGAAAGTTTAACTTAAGATATACAGGGGGGGGGGGATTTTTTAAAACTAATTTATTTATTTAAATCATAAAATTATTTATTTTTTTAATTTAAATTATGAACTGATTTTTTTAAATAAAAATTATTCATTAATTTATTTTTTAACTTAAATTATTTCTTTATTTTGTTTATTAATTTTTTAATTTATTTTGTGTTTGTGTGTGTGCTTGGACTGTCTGGAAGAGAAAAAAAGCGATTCTATTCTGTGCATAATTAGTACTTCTAAAAAATTAATAATAATATACATAAAAAAATAATAGTTATAACTTAAAAAATAAATAAATAATATTTAAAAAAAGAAACAAAATAAAAAAGAGGGGTAAAAATTAAAAAAAAAGAGCACAAGAGGGTTGTGATTTTTTTTTTTTTTTTTTGCGGGGTGGGGAATTTGCGCCATTGGGCTTGGGAGGGATTGGCACCCCTGAAGATATATATGTGTGTATATATATATATATATATATATATATATATATATATATATATATATATATATATATATATATATATATATATTTTTTTTTTTTTTGAATGTTTTTAAATGATGGTTTGACATTTTTCTGTCTTGCTTAAAGTGTTTCTGTCTTGCTTAAAAAGTAATGAATTACACCAGTCAAATAAGATAAAAATTGTCAAAGAAAGACGTGATGCTATTTGTGAGAATACACATTTTATGGGAACTCTAGAAATTTTTTCTGTTTGATTAAAGTGGTTTGTTAAAATAATTATTAAAGGAACCTTTTGAATACTCTTTTGCATGTGCAGAAAGAAATACATAAGATACGACATTCAGTTTTTTTTTTAAAATAAGATACACCACAGAACTACACCAGATAATCTCATTATGAAGGAAACTAGTAGACATCATAACACGATTAACTGGACTAGACATTAGAACCACTTTCAGGTTGTCAGTATGAAAGCTGTACCAACCAACTCACTATTTGGGAGCAGTAAATGAGGACGCTGGTTCAACTCCCTCTTTAGGTTTGTGTGTTGTTTCCCTCTTTGTGACATAAATTTCTCTTTTTGGCATGTGAAGTGTAGTACCCACTGTGGAGAACGGTACTATATGTGTCATTTATAATATTTTGAGGAAGAAAAAAAACCTTGCAAAATTTAACTTTACTGTGATGCCGATGATAGCGCAAGTTCTGGACGATTTTCTCAACCACAGTTATATACTGCTATTTCATACTGACTGTCAGTTTCAACCTTGGGTATTAGCCTAGTCAACTTAGGCCAAAAACGAGCCGAACCCCAAAATTAAAGAAATAGAATTTGTATCTGTACTATGATATTCAGTATCATAAGGAGGTAACGTAAAATCGCCTCTAATATTGCACGAAAACGCCGAGAAGGAGACAAAAACGTAAAAAGGAATATTATTACGAAATTGAGTTTTGAGATTGGTATTAGGAGGGGGGCAAACCCAAAACACAACTTTGTTGCATTATGTCGGCTCTATAACTCAAAACACTGTTCGTTCTCCTGAAAGTGTTATTGATACGAAGTTGAAGATGCTAAATAACAGTTCTACAAATGCCCGCCATTGGTAGGGGGGAGGGGGGGTATTTCCCCCAATTTCGAAAAGAGCGCCTCAGACATAACTAAGTGTACAAGTGCATTTTATTTTTTTTACATGGCATTTTTGACTGCTGAGTGTGTTTCCTTTTCCCCCTCCCTCCTCACAAAAAATGTTTAATGATGGGAATAATTAGTGCAGCAGAATCAACCATCTGCAGAGGATGGTCTGAACCGTTGAACATGTTTGGGGGGGGGGGGGCTAGAGCCCCCCCAAACCCCCAGACTAGAGCCCCTATAACTGGACTCTCTATAGGGGCCTTAGTTCTGACTCTCCCCTTGACGAGCAACTGAAGGAACTGATTGACGCCATAGTAATCTAAAATAATTTCCACGCCGATTCAAAGGGTCCTTGAAAACTCCAACCCCTAATAGCTGTTGTGGACGGAAATGCTATTTGATTAAACCATTAAGGTAGAGCTCAATGAATAGAACTGATTTTGAAATTGTGGAAGAGTTAGCACACCTTACTTGCACAAAAACTACTATATTACCATTGTCAGCAGTGAGAAAATCAGGGGGGTGGGGGCGATTGAACTCCTATGATCGCCCAAATGACGGGCCGACTCGCCCCCCAACCACAGCGCTGCGTATACTTGAAATCACAAACTCTCCTTTCTAACCAACTAATTTGCTTATTGCTTTATCCTAAACTCACGAAGATTTTAAAAGACCAAACGGAGTTCAGCCTGAATTTCTGCATTCACGAAAAAAAAAAGATTAATTTTTCTTATACCCGCCATTTCTTGTCGGCTCGGCAAGTTAAGCAATCTCAGCTAAAACCCCATAATCTAAGCTAGTGATAACGCATGCGCTGGACGATGTTTAAAACGTACAAGTAATTTTTCTTATGTTTTGAAGGTGGGGAAAATGTGTTTGCCTTTTTGGTGTTTGAAAACTGCTGTGTTGTTTTGTTTTATTTTATTTTTTTGAGGTTTTATCAACATATTTTTTCATTAAAACTGATATTTTGAATGAAACTGATTCGATGTGAGCTTAGAAAGTCAACGAGTAGCTCATAAAAATCGTGAGTGATTTTTGAACGTTTTGGACGAAACTGATTTCGAAGCTCGGTATTCTTGTCCACAAATACCAGAAAATATGGCTTGGCCTTCCGACCGCTATCAAAATACGAGTGGAAGCAATCCATTATCAACTGCAGAAGAAAGCTGTTAGCTTTGCTATTTTAAGCTACAGGTGCTTTGTAAAGTTACGACTGCAACTCGCTAAGAACGAAATGAAACACCAAGATGTAAGTACACTTTCATTTACTGTTTTATGATACAATTGTCAAAAAAATTCTTAGGAGATAGAATTATGGTTCTTTTTATTAGCTGGGGGTTTGTTAGTAGAGTTGTTCTCGGAGAGACAAGGTAGACGAGTAATTTTTCAAATCTTCCACAACAATGATAAAATGAATTATATATGGGCGATTCTCTGTAAACTGGTAATTGGCTGTCCGGACTGAGTATTTTAAAAAAAATAAAGTGTAATAAAGTAATTATCGCTCTAAATACAAGTAAAGCATTAATACTTTGTGGTCCAATTGTATTTGGAGTGATAACAATTTAATTTTTTTTTTTTCTAGAAATTATCTAATCGCCAAAAACACAGTCCCCTGGCTGTCCCAATCTCATAGTTTAACTGTTAAAGATAGTATTTCAAAAAACCTATTAACACTACATAAATTTGGCAATTAATATCTAAAAATAGAATAATGAAGCTATATTTTTCTTATGAAATAAGGTATAATTACGTATTTCTAAAACTTAAAATTGTCATGTCATTTCTGTCCGGAGTTTTTTCAAACAGTCCCCTGCAACAAATTCAAAGCTGTAATACGAAAAATCTATAATTTTTGCAAATTCTTTTTGGCATGAAGTTTAAAGTAATCAGTGTGAATTTGCCGAAATCGCCGAGAACGGTGTTGAAACGCTACTTTGCTTAGTTTGAGAGCCACATTTGTGATGAAAGTATGCATCGTGACCGTTGCGAAAACAGTCCTCTGGGAAGTGATTTTATTAATGTCAATTAATTTTATTATAAAACATATTAGTTATTATGTCCACGATTTGTGCCTAAATTTATAGGTAGTCTAGTAACTAATTATGTTCCAATAGTTTCGCAGATATTACGCTACAAAGAGCAAAAACACAGTCACCTGGCACAGTCCCCTGCCTAGTTATACTAGGCGGGGGACTTACCCCCTATCATGATTTATCAGAAAAACACAAGCTTCTATTGACCCTCTTTCAAACCAAAGTAATAGATTCATTTTCTGAGCAATAGTATTATAATTATACGAACATTTCAAAAAACCATGCCCGGACAGATTTCATGTGAAAAATGACGAGTTTACAGAAAATCGCCCATATATGTAATGAATAAAAATACATTTGGGCGGAATAAAATATTTTAATTAACTCATTATTTCAAGAAGAATGCAATGTCATACAAAGAAAAATATTATATTTTGATCTTACTATGCTGTTATTCTCATTCGGGGATCAGGGGGAAACTTCCAGCTGCTTCAGATTTAAACCATATCGCACGCCTAGAAGAATACTGTCACAACTCAAAAGTCGAAACTCCGAATGTTCAGAGATGTACCCAGAGCCATGATTTAAAAGTCAAAAAGAAACGTTTATTTTAAAAGCATTATGAAAGCAAATGAGCCGAAATGATCTAACCTAATGTATGATAGACTGCACTATTACTAATTGCTTTAATATATCAATTTCTTTTCCCTATCTTAAATTTTTCTGTTTTTGAGTTGTGACAGTATTCTTCTAGGCGTGCGATATTTTATTTTGGCAATCTTAGTATCCAAATCAAAATGAATGGAAAGGGGGATGTTAGACCTGTCTCTAGGGCAATTATGGAAGGGGGGGGGGGATTATCCCTCCAGATTTTGGAAACAGTCTAATTTTGCATTTGTATATGGGTTATTTTCAAAATTTGCTTACATTTGCTGTCCAGAGGTTAAAAAGGCGATTTTGAAGCATAACTTAAATTTTAAACTCAATGCGAACAATTATTTTCTGCAAGAAATACCCCCCAAAAAATTCTATCACTCAAAAAATTATTGAAATTTATTTATTTATTTTTATATAAGTCTTAAAAAATGAGAATCAAGGCAAAAACGCTTGTCCATTTCCAATTTTTGCAAGTTTAACTATTTTTTTTATATACTTAATTGTATAAAAAAGTATATACAACAAATTATTTTTATATATTGACTAGAAGTGTATGATATTCATAAGAAATATTGACAATAGTATTTTTTTTTCATAAAGAAATGTATGTATATATTTTGTCCGGCAGTTCTTGTCAAGTCCGTTACCTTAAGATTATTTGAGCTAAAAAAGGTATTTATTGCAGTCAAAAGATGGTAACACGTATTCAGTTAACTTAACAAACTAATGACGTAACTATTCCGTACCATTTTGTTTTCCTGAGTCGAGAGGTATTGCTGTGGCCTTTCGCACAAGATTTCTTTCCAGGTGCGTATTTTATTCCTTGTCAAGTCTGTTACCAAAGATTTTAGTATTAATTTTTACTTTTTCTCAACTTTTACCCCGAAATATTGTTCATTATACAACTCTAAGAAAATGCATATTGTTGTTTAATTTTTAAATTCGACAACCTAGCCATAATTTGAAATTTTGGTTGAAATGTCAAGTCCGTTACTGGTCAAATCCGTTACCAAATGTCAAGTCCGTTACCATACAGTATTTGATCAATATTTTAATGATCACAAACATCATTTTAAGCTTCAGGGACCCAAATAATTTCAATTGAAGTTGGTTCTAGGCGCTATGACGTAGTATTAAAGTGAGATTTCATATCGATTTTGTATGTTAACGGACAAAAATTTTCCTTGCAACTTAGTTTTTCAACAGCATTTGAATACTTAATTATGCATCAAAGTGTACAACCAATAGCTTTTTCACACATCTAAAATATGTGACAAATCATCTGTTAGTGATTCTAACAAAAAATAGCAAGTTAAAAAAATTGCTTAAAAATTCTGAAATGTAAGCATATGGTGAAAATGACCCATATGTATTTTTGTTGCTGATCCCTAAAAAATGCTCAGAGTGTTATACGAGTCATTTTCAAAATTTGCTTACATTTGCTGTCCGGAGGTTAAAGAGACGATTTTGAAGCATAACTTATGTTTTAAATTCAATGCGAACAATTATTTTCTGCAAGAAATACCCCCAAAAAATTCTATTACTCAAAAAATTATTAAAATTTATTTATTTATTTTTATATAAGACTTTAAAAATGAGAATCAAGACAAAAACGCTTGTCCATTTCCAATTTTCGCCAGTTCAACTATTTTTTTTTTATATACTTAATTGTATAAAAAAGTATATACAACAAATTATTTTTATATATTGACTATTAGTATATGATATTCATAATAAATATTGGCAATAATATTTTTTTTTCATTAAGAAATGTATGAATATATTTTGTCCGGCAGTTCTTGTCAAGTCCGTTACCCTAAGGTTATTTTAGCCAAAAAAGGTATTTATTGCAGTGTTGGTAACCCGTATTCAGTTAACTTAACAAACTAGTGACGTAACTATTTTGTATCATTTTGTTTTCCTGAATCGAGAAGTGGCGTTTCGCACAAGATTTCTTCCAGGTGCATATTTTTATTCTTTGTCAAGTCTGTTACCAAAGATTTTAGTATTAATTTTTACTTTTTCTTAACTTTTACCCCGAAATATTGTTTATTATACAACTCTAAGAAAATGCATATTGTTGTTTAATTTTTAAATTCGACAACCTAGCCATAGTTTGACATTTTGGTTGAAATGTCAAGTTCGTTACTGGTCCAAATCAGTTACAAAATGTCAAGTCCGTTACCATACAGATTTGATCAATATTTTAATAGCCCCAAACATCGTTTTAAACTTCAGGGACGCAAATAATTTCAAATGAAGTTGGTTCTAAGCACTATGATATAGTTTAAAAGTGAGATTTCATATTGATTTTGTATTGTAACGGACGACAATTTTCCTTGCAACTTAAAGTTTTACAACAACATTTGAATACTAAATTATACATCAAAGTGTACAACCAATTACTTTTTCACACACCTAAAATATGTAACAAAACATCTGTTAGTGATTCTAAAAGAAAATTGCAAGTGAAAAAAATTACTTAAAAATTCTGAAATGTAAGCATATGGTGAAAATGACCATACCCTTTGTATGCTGGAAGAAAATACTGTGTATATAGGGAGGGGTTCGTGTAGAATGACATGTGAAAAAAGGAAATTATAGCTGCATAGCTGGAGTAATCCAGCTAAACAACAATTATTTTCCCTTTTCAATGAACTCCCCCCTCCCAAATATATAAGTATGTGTATATACTTTCCAAATGACCCACCATGTTTTATAGTTGGGAAAACCAAACCTAGCAGCTTAGCAATGCTGTAATTAGAATTTGCGTAGCCTTCACAATGCTGCCATTTTGGTTTGCCTTAACAATGGGGTCGAACTCATTTATAGTCTAAGATCCCACCGCAGTTTATCTACACTCATAGCGTACACTCATCACGTATATATCAAATTAAAGCACATTTTTTTCTGAACGTGATGCACTAAGTCTTCGCATGTAAAAGTGCCCGAAACCTATAGGCAGCCTGACCTAAACGGGACATATGAATGAAGTATTTCTACACTCATTGCGTACACTCATCACGTATATATCAAATTAAAGCTGATTTTTTCCTGAACGTGATACACTAAGGCTGCCTATGTAAAAGTGGCCGCAACCTCTAGGCAGCCTGGCCTGAACAGGTCACATGAATGTAGTATTTCTACACTCATCGCGTACACTCATCACGTATATATCAAATTAAAGCTGATTTTTTTCTGAAAGTGAAGCACTAAGGCTGCCTATGTAAAAGTGGCCGCAACCTGTAGGCAGCCTGGCATAACAGATCACATAAAAGTCAAATTCTTCATTCATGTAATTTGTTTAGACCCGGCTGCCTACAGGTTGCGGCCACTTTTATATAGGCAGTCTTAGTGCATCACTTTCAGAGAAAAATCAGCTTTAATTTGATATATACGTGATGAGTGTACGCGATGAGTGTAGAAATACTACATTCATGTGACTTATTTAGGCCAGGCTGGCAAGAGGTTGCGATCACTTTTACATAGGCAGCCTTAGTACATCACTTTCAGAAAAAAATCAGCTTTCACTTAATATATACGTGATTAGTGTACGCGATGAGTGTAGTAATACTACATTCATGTGACTTGTTTAGGAAAGGCTGCCTAGAGGTTGCGGCCTCTTTTCCATAGGCAGCCTTAGTGCATCACGTTCAGGAAACAATCAGCTTTAATTTAATATATACGTGATGAGTGTACGCGATGAGTGTAGAAAGACTACATTCATGCGACCTGTTCAGGCCAGGCTGCCTAGAGGTTGCGGCCACTTTTACATAGGCAGCCTTAGTGAATCACGTTCAGGAAAAAATCAGCTTTAATTTGATATATACGTGATGAGTTGTACGCGATGAATGTAGAAATATTACATTCATGTGACCTGTTTAGACCTGGCTGTCTATAGGTGGCGGCCACTTTTCCAGTGGAAGATTAGTGCATCACTTTCAGAAAAAAATCTGCTTTAATTTGATATACATGTGATGAGTGTAAAAATTTGACATTTATATGACCTATTATACAGGCTGCCTATAGGTTGCGGCCACTTTTACACAGGCAGCCTTAGTGCATCACTTTCAGAAAAAAAATCAGCTTTAATTTGATATATACGTGATGAGTGTACGCGATGAGTGTAGAAATACTACATTCATGTGACCTGTTTAGGCCAGGCTGCCTAGAGGTTGCGGCCACTTTTACATAGGCAGCCTTAGTGCATCACGTTCAGGAAAAAATAAGTTTTAATTTGGTATATACGTGATGAATGTACGCAATGAGTACAGAAATACTACATTCATATGTCCCGTTTAGGCCAGGCTGCCTATAGGTTTCGGGCACTTTTACATACGAAGACTTAGTGCATTACGTTCAGAAAAAAATGTGCTTTAATTTGATATAAACGTGATGAGTGTACGCTATGAGTGTAGATAAACTGCGGTGGGATCTTAGACTATTAGGGCTTCAGAACAATTCAGACAATTGTTAACTAATCCCTTTTATTTTATGTTTCTATTTTAAATATTTTCTTTATTTAGAAGGGGGGGGGGGGGGCTAGCAGCCGCCTTCCCTTGCTCCCCTCTGGATACGCTCATGCCGAACACGTCAATGTTAACGATATGCAAGGACTGCGGACTAGCGGACTCCTAACAGCCCCTCCCCCCCATCCATTAGTCAATTATGATCGCACCCCTTATTGTTGTATGCTATTTATATTGCTTAAGTTTATTACTGGAACAGAGTATGTTTTTTGAGAAACATCTGCTTTGAACTTAATGGTACATAATTTTTATTTTTAATACTTATTAGTTGTCCCTTGGAAATCTTCGCTATCCGAAAGATGTTTCTCTCAGTCATGGGGTTTCTCTCAGTCAGTCTCCAAATTGCTTTTCCGATAGACACGAATTGTCGAATAGGGAATATTTTGGCATCTCACAGTGACTTCCCGTGACCTTCCATCTAGGCGTTCGTGCTCTGAGTCTGTAATCATCAAACATTCTCCCGCTGTTTCGTACGGGAAGTATTCGGCATCATTTGGACTCGAGAATTGTTCGAAAATCCGCTGTATCATCTCTGTCCTTACTTTACCGTTGTTCTATTCGCACAAAACTTTCATTGAGCTGCTTCAGATTGATAGAAACACTCTTTGAGGTTGTTATAATTTATATCACTGACCAACAAATGAACAGACGTGAGTGAAATTTTTACTCCAAAATGATCACAATCCGTAAACAAGCAATAAGACTTCTCTAAACTAATTTTGAGCCAAAAGATTGAAGATAAGAAACATAAAGCGAACATATTTTTCTGAAAACTTGAATGGCTGAAACCCCTAAGAGACAGTTTAGAGGGGTTGGGTGTGGCCGCTGCTTGGGGGAACATTAGGTCTATGGGCCGAAAAATCCTTGCCACGAAATATTAGCCGTTAACGGATGTTCCCGCTTTGTAGAGGTGACCGCCCAAAGAAGTTTTACTCTGCTAAATAAAGATAAATAATATAAATAAATAAAATAAAAGCATTAAAGGGGAAAAAACCCATTAAGCCCGGTGTTTTAAAACTTATTTCGTAAGCTTTTCTTCGTTTTATGCCTGATAAACACAAACTTAGTAGCGATTTGTCCATTGAAGTAACATTTCTTGTTTTTTATATAAATACCTATATGTAATTGAGCTTGAATTAATACATTTTAAGAGAACTAAGTGTTTTTGATGCACGAAAAGGGGTACATGAGTTAAAAAAGGATGAAGACTCTGCAGGAGGCTATTGGGAACACATGCAGGAAAGAAAGATTCACGATAGAACTATCGAGACACACATGCACATACAGACATCACGAGAAAAATCGCTATAATTAACTCGGGGATGGTCAGAGTGGATATTTCGGTGGTCCCGTTCGGGCGTATGCACTTGCGGACGTGCCGGACGTTGCGGACGATTGGTCAAAACTCATTCGGGATGATTAAGACGGAAACAATATGTGTCTGTGGGGGGGGGGGGGGGTCATAGCAATCCTTACGTGTTTTTTATTTGCACCTTTTTCAGTTCATTTTCAAGACATCAAGTAAGGCTCGACCGATGCATCGGGGCCGATAGTTGAAAAATTTATCCATCGGCGGCTGATGCTAACTTGGAGAAAACATCGGACCATCGGCCTCGGGAAACATTTACATGCCGATGCATCGCTGTTTTGGATTTCGAAATGGCCGAATTTCGGACCGTAACCGAAATGTTTACAACACACAGACACTTATCCAACAATTACTTCGATGTGAGTTTTAATAATTATGTGCACTTTCATTGAAATGACAACCGTATATATTAGCGTGGAAGTTAAGCAATTAAGTGCAGCAATTAAGCAACAAGGGGACCGAACAATATCTTCTGTTATTATTTAAGAATTAGTATTTAGCAGCATCAAAAAAGCATTGAAAAAATAAATTAAAAAATATCAAAAGGCTTCATCAATGCCATTATCTATTAGTAGTGACATCAACGTTCTAAAAATTTTGGGGAAGCTATTCTTGTATTAGTCTTCGCAGACGATGTATAATAATCAGCGCTCCACATTAGAATGTGATAAAACTGACCTTGTCCTCAAGGTCAATCAAATCTGTGTGTCCTCATTTTGAAGAGATCGCTTCACATTTTGCTCTCAATTTAGTTTTCAGAATTGTAAATATTGCAATTTATTGCGTCACAACAATTCGCATGTCGATGCAATTTCCTTTTATTTACTTACATATTTTTTTATTTTTTTAGTACGGAAAACGAATATTATTGAGGCTTATTTGTCAAGACTTGGGAACTATACTGACATTTGCCAGCAGGTATTTGTAGCTCAAAAAGCAGCAGTGAACCATGGAAAGTATCAAGAAGTACAAGAAGACTAAAAAATGGCGAAACATGAACCTAAAATATATGTTGATTGTTTTAATGGAGGAGGAAGAGGAGACATAAAAACAAATCTGGCAACAGATAATTGAGTTAGAACAGTTCATTTTTTCATTACAAATATGTTGCTCAGATAATTGTATTTTCTTAGGTTTAGTGTTAGTCTGTGCAAGGGACCTCTTTCGACGTATAACAATTACAAGATGGTAAATGAATGTAAAAGCTGTGTCTTTGTGGTGCGTAGGAGGTGTACGAAGCGACCGAATCGGTAAACACAAGGGAAAAAATAACGTTCATGTTTCCCTTTTTTTGGAACAAAAGAAAACAATTAGGGGAAAAAAACTTTCCGCAAATAGTATTTTTTACTCTATTCGCTGAACCCAGGAAATAATAAGAAAAATTATAACATAAATTGGATGCTAAAAGATGTCTGTTATATAAGAACAATGAGTTAAAATCAAATATGTTTTTTGTTCCATTCGCAAGATAAAACGCTTTAAGAAATACATTTAAGAGCAAGAATCTGAGAAACTGTTACGCCTAGAATTATGAGGTGACTCATGACATCTCAGATTTTTTCCGAAAATTTACCAAACGTTTATTATCCTATTGAGTAGCGTCGTTTGAAAGACCAGTGTAAGCACTTTAAAATAATGTATTAACAACCGAGGAAAAGGAAAGAGGCCTTTGAGGCGAAATGCTTAAAAATGTTTTACAAAAAATGCACAGGCAAAAATACATTTTTTGTAAAAAAAATTTTAACATTTCGCCTCAAAGGACTCAACTGTTCTGTTTAAGACAGACTGTTAAATATCAGGGCCACCGAGAACCAAGGCAAACTCCTTGTCACCTAATTCATCAGGCATAAAGATAACATAAAACTTCTACTACTCCTCAGAGCCAGGCCACTAGTTTCCGCCAAGGCTAACATGGCCTCTCGTTGGCCCTGCCATAGATATTCAGTTTGAAACTTTTTTATTCGGTTCTCTCCCCTTCTGCCAGGGCTCGTCCGCGGGCGGAGGGGGGGGGGGGTGAACTCCACAAAATGTCTGCGAGTAGATGGCGCAGACAGTTATGATATGGCGCTCAGTAACTTCATGGATGGCGTTCTGTCGATGCTTATTTTAAGACTTCAAATAAATTGTGTATAACAGTAAACATTCAATTACAACTGACATAACGTACAAAATGTGGAGAGGGGGGGGGGGGCTTTTGGATCACTCCGTAGATTGACGTTTCATACTCGGCAATATCGTTCGTTATCCAGTACAAGGTGGGTCAAAACTTATAGCCTTGACAAATGTTTACTGCATGTACCTTAAAGATTAAAAATAATGAAATATTGTAAAATGCCAAAAAACCACGTAGTTTTTTTTTTATGATGGAAAGAATGCTGGAAAGATTTTATCTATTGATAAGGTTTTTAGTTACGATAAATGGAATGTGTCCTGCATTTCGTATGACCTAAATTCTGCTTCTAGAATTAGTGTGTCAGTGGGCTATATAAATAACGCTACTCGAACCTTGAAAAATGTAAACATAGTAGTTTCAAAACTTCTAAGTGTATGTTTAGTCATACATGGCAATTTCTTGGAAGCGCTACTGCGTAACAAGTGTATTTCGACTTTTTTTTTTTTTTGATGCGGAGTGTGCAGCTGTTTACGCTGTAAATTTGAAGTAACTGCTTACACGTGTCATAGCAGGTGGGAAAAGATGTTTGTTTAGTTTTCGAGCAATGACAAATTGCTATTTATTTTCCTTTTGAACCTCGGATGTCGTGTACTGTCCAACCTCGAAAGGTGTGCCTAGTACCTATGAACGGGTCTATTTCACAAAGGGGTGACAGCTTAATTAAGAAAATGCACCATGGTATCATTACTGGTTAGTCCGATATTATTTTATTTTTCTAGAACTGATAACAAAGGGGAATAAATTTAAAAAGAAAAAAAAACATCACCGTCAAATAAAGGAACCTTACAAAAAACAAAGCAAAATCTCCTCACATTTCTTGTCTCTCTTATTACCATCACCCCTCTTTTGACACAATAAGTAGAGATTTGAGGCATACGCAAAAGCGTCCCTAGTTGCCGGAAAAAATATCAAACTGTAGTCCCTTTTGCAGATTGGCCCCGAAGTCCGCCAAAAGGTCCAGCTCTAGCGATAGGTATTATCGCAAATTGTAATTGCAAAAACACAATTTGAATTCAATATGCAAAAATTCAAATTAATTTTTCATTGAGCAGTGGCGACCTGTTTTTGCTTTCTTCTATATCTAACATAGTATAGAAGAAAGTATTATTGGATTCGTGAAAATTTTCGAATGTCGAATTTTGACGGATTTGCTCGTTTTGAGGCGCGCTGAGTCCATTTCGATCATTTTTAGAAAATGTCTGTCTGTGTTTGTGTGTGTGAGTCTGTATGTGCGTGACCAGTTTTTGTGGCCGCGCTAGAGCAAAAACTACTGCATGAAATCGAACAAAAATTTTTGCACATACAGTCTCAAAAGTCTTCGTACACCTACAGTTTTTAATGAAATATACCTCTATTCACAAGTAAAAAAGAATATTTCAGAATGGGAATTCACGAATAAGAACCATATTCTGTTCGCAACTAGGCTGCATGAATGATTTTAATTACACAGTAAAACTTTATTTCTAAAAAATCACTAAACAAAACTTATTAAAACTTTTATTCCACAAAAGTCTTCGAACACTTTGAAAAAAATATCAATATATTATTAAAAATCATAACTTTTGCTTAAATTAATATTTAGTAGGATAGCCTTTAGCATACACAACAGCTCTTTAGCGTCTGGGAATAGATTTCACCAGTTTTTTTGTAATTTCTGAGTCAATTTTCAACCACTCATCCATAATCACCGTTTTTAGTTCATTTTTTGTTCTGATGTCATGTTTTCTGATCCTAACTTCCAATTCTCTCCAAATATGTTCAATTGGGTTCAAATCCGGAGATTGAGGTGGTGTTTTCAAAACTTTTGGACAATTATACAGGCACCAGGAGCGAACGTTGAAAGCTGTGTGCTTAGGATCATTGTCCTGATAAAAAACAAAGTTATTGCCAATGCCCAAATTTTGGGCTGATAGTTTCAAATTGTTTTTCAGAATATTTAAATAAACTTGATGATTCATAATTCCATCAATAAAAACCAAATTTCCTAGACCTGATGCTGACATGCACCCCCACACAAGAACACCTCCGCTGCCATGTTTTAATGTTCCAACTAAGTTTTTAGAATTAAGCTCCTCATTTTTCCTTCTCCATACAGGGGCGGCCCTAGCGGCGGACATTCCGGACCCCTGTCCGGGGCGGTAAACCTTAGGGGCGGCATTTTGGTTCGAATACCTAAACTAAATTTTTGTTTAAGAAAATGTATAAAACTATTTAACAAACATCATTCTTTTTGTAACTTGGAATCTTGAAAAGCATGAATGTAGGAATATTCAAGCATTTTTGGCTTTTGCAATGTTGCTAAACGGATCTTTAGAAACTATAATATCAACGGAGACATAAGGAAAAAAAAACTTACTACATTAGACAGTTTTTTAAGCATGTAAAGATTTTGAAATTGTTGATAGGAGACAGTGGAGCCCCGAACACAGTTTTTTGGGAGGAGAAAAATTCTCAACTCACTAAATGAAGCGATAATTTCTACCGAATCCAAATCAGTGAAAATTTGCCGAATAAGAAATGTGTTTTTAGGAGGCTACAGAGTGTCCTCTCATCGGGGCACACATGATAAAATATTTGGAAATTATATTGACTGATGGGAATCACGGCATATAAATGAGCTTGATCTAGCAGAGGTCGTCAGCCTATAGGTTCTGGGAACCCCTTAGGGTTTCCCAGCTCAAAATAATCCGCAAAAAATGAGATTTTTATATATTTTTTTAAAGTTCTTTTTAGTTCTCTGAATATTCTGCAGATTTTTTTGAAGCTTGTTCCAAATATGGTTAAATTTGCTGCTGATTTAAAAAGCTTTTCAACACATTATTTTTTGCTGGGTTTCTGAAAATTCTAAAAGAGCTCAGCTCGTGATCAGTATTTGCTCAATTATAGTGCCAAACATTAAAATTACAGTTTTTATGAAAGATCAAATATTTTTTAATATTTCCAAATCATTTTTAAAAATATCTTCCTACTGAGAAAGAAAAATTATCTTGAATCGAAACTATTTTTTGCAACTGACACCTTTGAACTCTTGATAATTGAAAGAGAACAACCAATTGATGTAACTATACTGACAAGAGCGGCTGAAAAGTGCCGAAGATACAGTTTTTCTATAGTCTTTGAAAATAAATGTCTTTAAAACTCCTTGAAAAGTGCTACAAATTTATTTCTTATCAAGTGTATGAAAATGAACCATTAATTTTCCGAACTCCCGAGATTGTTACTCTCCTGATTTCTAAGTCTTTACACCATTTCTTTTAAATCATTTAATGCATTTTTTCCCGATTGATCGTGTTACATTTAGCACAGTGTTGTGTCGGTGAGTTGGAGCAACGATCAAACATTAATTATATACGGAAAGCCGATGTGAGCAAAAGACGATGTGTTTTTTTTTTTTTTTTCTCCTCCCAAGCTTTTTTTTCTGTCGATTAATGTCAACGACTTGCAGAATCACAAACACGAACAATTTCTATTTTGATTGATTTTAATTTGCAAAAGAAAGTAAAATTTTTAAAAAGTTTTTG
The DNA here is from genome assembly GCA_038373865.1 of Uloborus plumipes. Lineage (NCBI taxonomy): Eukaryota > Metazoa > Arthropoda > Arachnida > Araneae > Uloboridae > Uloborus > Uloborus plumipes. Next base: position 190,410 of record JAXGGA010000143.1, read on the forward strand.
TTTGCATATTTTTCTCCTGATATTTTTGTAGTCTTGATTACTCCTCATAAGGCCTCAAAATGCAGAATTTTAGATCACTTTTTCAAATTTTTTCTCGGGGGAGAAACCCCCGAACCCCCTGAAGTAACACATATTTTATACTCCATTTAAAGTCGTCACTGCATCATTCTCTTGATGCCCATCCAGCTTCAAAAGTTTATGAAAAAACATACACACATACACAAAAGAAAAAGAAAAGTCAGCAGGAGCATTGAAAAAGAGAGAAAAAGAAACGTGAGGTTCTGTATCATAAGTTTCACTGACTACAAAAGGGGTCCCATAGTTTCGAATTCAGAACATTTATTTATTGGCTCGTATTTATCAGCAGTTTTTTTTCTTTTCAAACTTTAATCGGGAAGAGGGGCGGCATTTTGAATTTTTGTCCAGGGCGGCAAAACTGCTAGGGCCGCCCCTGTCTCCATACAGTTATAAGTCCATCTGAACCAAAAATATTAAACTTGCTTTCATCTGCAAACAGTACATGTTTCCAATACATTTCGGGCTTGTCCAACATCGATTTTGTGAAGGAAAGTCTGAGCCTGTTTTTCGGGCTAACAAAAAATTTTTTCCGGGCAGAGCGCCCGTTTAACCCAGCTGATATGAGGATTCTGCGAACAGTTTCTGGTGAAATTGATGTAGAAAACCTTTCATTATGTTGGTATTTTCATTTTATGTTCGGGCATTTGATCTTCAAGAAGAAGTGTTCTATGCCATATATGCAAATCAGTTCGCCTGATATAAGAGGATGCATTCTCTGTAACTGTGAGATTCGATGGTCGAGGCTCGATGTTTGAATTCACAATACGTGAAGATTTATTTACGTTATATTTGTTTTTAATGTCTACAATAAAATGTTACTGTTAATGAAATTCCAAGTTTTGTTTTTCTATCTCAACACTGCCACTCTGCTATGTTGGAAAAATTCCAACATAGGTCATGGGCCTAAAGCATAACTAAGATTGAAATGCTAAATGCAGTTGACTTCAAACGTCATCTAGAATCGGAGCCTATGGGAATGGGGCCGATGTGTACTGTGTAAATTGGAACTTTATTTCACGTCTTGAAAAGATGGATTTCGAAAGACAACTTCTGGTTTCAAACTCATTTCCGAAGTTAAATTCAAGGAACTATTCTACATGGAAGGTAGATATGAAAGTTCTTCTTATGGACAGAAACTATTGGGAATTCATTGACGGCCAACCTGAATTACCCAAGGAATGTACTACTCAAGAAGCCAAAGATTTTAAACTACGGAAAGTGCGGTCATACACTTCAATTTATCAAAGTGTCGATAGACTGTTTCAACCATTAATAGCACAAACGGACGACGGCAAAGAAGCTTGGAATATTCTCAAAACGAACTTTGAGCCTACATCGCGAGCAAGAATAGCCGGACTGATAGATGAATTTTATGAAATTCGATTCAAACCGGATGAAGAAACGATTGGCATCTACTATGGGGTCTGGAGTCTCAAACAGCGTGGAGCCGTATCAAATAACGTGGAACGATGCTAATTTCAAATACATAGTTTAGTCAAGGCTACACTAGATAGCGTTTTATACAGGCTTCTTCATTTGATCAAAATCCTTGGGATAAAAACGGACGTCCTTTTCCAGCGACATCTATCGAATTTTATGGTAACTAACATTTCTACAAATCAAATAATAAAAGACAAAATTAAAAGTTAATTTGTTGGCGACCATTTTACAATTTGGCATTCAATTCTATTTTAGTATATTTTAACGTTATTTAATAGCTCGTTCGATTTGTTGGTTTATTCTGCATTTTAACGGCTTATTTTAATTAGCGAATTATTTTTCATTTTAATTGATTCTAATTATTAATTAACTATGAAACGACACTGGCACCGCAGAGCGATAAATGGCGATTTTGGAACGATAGTTCCATCAAAACTTTTGATGAGTTTAGATGGTCAAATTAATTTATTTGGCGATTTTTTTACATTTTAATGGAAGTTCTCCGTAAAGCTTTTGAGAATATTTCAATAACCGAGATCTTTGGTAGTATGTACGTTTCAGTTATAGGTACGTTTTTTAACTTGGCGATGTATTTTCTTACCACCTAAGCGAAGATTAAAATTTTAAGCTTGCATCGTCTTCATGGTTGCTTCTTTTCTCTTATTTTGCATTTTAATTTAAATTTCAATGATAATAATGGCTCGATATATTTATTAAACTTATTATGTTACATGCTAATGGAGCTTTTGAAGTTGATTTGGCGAGTTTTTTAATAAGAATTCTCACATTATTTCGCAGCTTTTTTTCAGTTGGCCCATTATTTTACTTTCAAGTATTAAACGTATGTGTGAAATTAGAAACAAAAAAGGGAAGATTTCGGTGATTGGAAGTCTGGTTATCTTTCACTATTGGCGTTAAATCTTTGTGTCCAATTTATGAGCGAGGGAAATACTTCCTTTGCAAAAAAAAATAATAAAGAGCAACAAAATAAAGTAATTATCGCCAAAAATTTGGCAACCACAGCAGATTCCCAATTATCGAAATATTATCAATGTGTGAAATTTAACATAAAAAGAACATTACCTTTTAATGTTGTGTAAATGAAAACAAAATTTTACAGTTGGTCGTCGTAATATTGTAGTTTTGTTTATTTTTTTCGTACTTGTATTGCTCTTTAGTACCAAACGATTATATATGCTCATTTCGTTTTTACTAAAGAAATTAATATGTTTTGTTGTCAATCGTCTTTCCGTTGAACACCATCGCTTCATTAGTGTACATTTCATTCTGGGGCATCAAAATGAAATGTCTCTACGAATAGATTCGCCATTTATCGCTCTGATGCGTCAACGCTATCAAAATGAACATCTGAGCTTTTGCGTAGCAATTAAGATCGTGTGAGCAACAGTAATGAAACAAAATAGTAAATAGAACAATATTATTTCATTGCTACATTTTTATTTATCGGCTGCGAAGAAAAGCGTATATTTTATTAATGCAGAGATGTCAAAATTGAACGCCATTGCTATATGTTGCTAATTCGAAGAAAGTAAACAATGAATGAATGTCGTATGACTGAATCATGAGTTGCGACCAACTTTACCTGCAAAAGGGAACTTATTTCCCCTAAAAAGCAGTACTAAGAGGGCCTTCGGCATCAATTCACTCTGTACTCCACTTCAGTTAACTACATCAATATTTTTTAACCCTAAAAGATAGGATAAACGTCACTTTTTACAGCAGAAACAACATGCTAATAAATGTAAACAAACAATTGGGAGGTCCTTGTTCAGCACTCTCTAGCGGGCAAATCTTTACCATTGATGTTTTGAAGAAGCCTGTATAAAACGCTATCTAGTGTAGCCTTGGTTTAGTTGAATGTGTCAAAAGGATAGCAGATGAAAATGTTAAATTGAAAATTTCATAAAGTTCCCACTCTCAACCCATCACCCATTTTTAAATTGGAATGGTTCCCGAGTGCTAGGCGCGGTTTTCAAGGATGGACAGTACTCCAACAAGTACTATCTTATTTTTGAACATTTCTCGGTGTCAATTTCGATTTTACGATAAATCAAACATTGGTTTATCTTGCAGATTATTTTTGCATTTCAAATCTATGTTGCTAGCCATTGAAAAAATTATGCTACTGAGTATCAAGCTATTCGTGCAGTGGTGAGGTATTGAAGGGTGACCGTTTTTATTCAGGCACATAATTTGGGAAAGTCAGGGGGGGGGGTTGCTGTTTTTGTGGTAAAATTTTCATTTTGCCCCCTTTTCACTGGAAGAATTAGAAGTGAGGGACCTGTTTTTATTGTAAAAAAATTTCGAAAAATTTATTTAGGTGCTTTAAAAATAATATTTAAGTATATCGATGGTACGACCATTAATTATTATGCATTTTTTTTCGCTTCATGTCGAATTTTACACACTCTCTCTCTCTCACCGATGGATGACGCGGCACGAATGGAAAGGTCAAAGCCATTCACGGGTGCCCCGATGGGAGGTCACTGTGACCTCCCACCTTGTTTTTTTTCTCTGCACTTTTCGTCTCGGTTCTACGGATGCCCATTCTCCAAGAGCAGTGCCCCCCCCCCCCCAAAAAAAAAATATTGCGAGGACCATCCTATGAACGAGAGCTCTCCCAAAAAGCCAAAGTTTACCCCAAAAAAACAACCCCCTAAAATTTCAATTTCACTGTCTGCGCCAAAACTTCCTCTTGATAGTCGCCCCCTGTCGTTTCGGTACAGTTTGCAATTTAGATACAGTATTGCAATTTAAAAAAAGTGCATATTTTAATGATTCCCAATGCCGCTAAAGAGATGTAATAGGAAAGTAGGTATGCTCGTATTTTATCATTCGAAAATTTGGTGCTTCATTCAGCAAATTGTGAACCCCCCAACCTCTCCCGAAAGTTTAAGTTCAGAGATCTCTGATGTTAGTCAACGGCGACTGGTATAGTATAGCTAACGTATTAACAGTGGCGTAGCTGGGGTTGGCAGGAGTGGCTCTTGCCACGGGCGCAGCAACCAGGGGGGGGGGCGGCATTTTGACCGATTAAAAAAAAAAAATCAAGTCCAAACAGACTAAAAAGTTAAAATTTGAAAGACTTTCCGAGCAGCGCAAACTGCGCCCCCACGCTACAAGACAAATGATTGGGAACAGTGGCGTAGCTAGGGGTTGGCAGGAGTGGCTCTTGCCACGGGCGCAGCAACCAGGGGGGCGGCATTTTGACCGATTAAAAAAAAAAAAGATCAAGTCCAAACAGACTAAAAAATTAAAATTTGAAAGACACTCCGAGCAGCGCAAACTGCGCCCCCACGCTACAAGACAAATGATACAAAATGTGCAACATTGCTTTGGTAGATTTCGGTTGGATACAAGCTTAAATCTATCTGGCAGGATAAAATTTAGTTATATGGGGTCTGGAGTCTGTATAATAGGCCGATCTGAAATCGGTCGGTCTTATATCCACTTAAAACAAATAGAAACAAACCTTTTCTCTCCGTTTCTTTCCAACCGTTTTTTTCACGATAGCACTTGAACTTATTAATTACATAATATACTTCAGAAATAACGTTCTACGATTTTAAAAATCGGCGAGCTTTTGTTGAAAACATTTCGGATACAGATTTTTGGAATGCAATTGTATGGTGACAGAAAATAAATTCTCTGTTGGTATTATGTTTTCTGTGGCGAAAACTAGCGAGAGAATAATATGTATTTCTCAGAATTGGGAGGGAAAGGTTTCTAAAAAACGGCTATTGCAAATTTCGCTATTCTAAAAATTTGTGCCAAGAATCTACAGAGCCCGATTATTCTGACATTGGACATGGGGTACATTTCTATTTCATGGCCCCCGGATTGCCTCTTCATATCAGTTACGTGTTACGAGTTAAAAAATTCTTACAATATCAGAATTAAATAAAAGTTTTGTGCAAAGATCAAACTTTAAAATTATAATAATAATGCTATCAAATTAATAATACAAAAATATGCGTCGACATACACAGTAAGCTTTTAGCATTAATAGTAAAACATACAGTTGGCATTTAGTATTTAGAAGACGTTGGATAAAATAATGAGATTTTGGGCTCCGCTGAAACCTAAGAGGAGGGGCCTGTGCCCCCTTTGCCCCTGCGGTAATCAGGCTCTGAGAATCTACATTAAATGAAGATTCCAAAAATGAGTAACACAAGTACAGCGGCGCGCGGTTTTAACGAGTAACGTTTTCAAACGCTGTTTGTGCTTCGATGGCTCAGTATAGAAGGTTCGAAAGTCCAAAAAAAAAAAAAAGATAAATAAATCTTATTTTGGAAATTTTGGAAAATAGTTTTGATTTCTTATTTTGGAAATTTTTCTATTTTATATGTACTTTAATGAATGGCTCTCACTTTTAAACTGTATATACTCGTAGCTCTACTTTGTTCTTTATACTCATTACCGTTTTAGTATTGTTGGGAGGGATTGAGCTCGATTTGTAATCAGGCCAGTGCAATATGTTTTGTGCACTTTCTATTGTCAAAATAAATAAATATAGCTATTATTTCTATGAACATGAAAACGCCAAGTGAATGTTGAGGGAAGATGCATGTACTCTGCGCCACTTCATTGGGCGAGCCACTTTTTAAATCGGTACACAAATATACGTGCTAATCAGTTTTTTTTAAAAATCATTCTCAGTTCGAGCACCGTCGTTGTGGTACTCGCTAATACCATCTCTATTGTTGTCCCGTGTTTGTATGCGCTGTATTTAAAATTTCAAAAAAATCAAGAAAATACATCTGGTACTTTAAAGCCATGGAGGGAACAATTGCCCCTCTCCTAATTCCCCTCATAGATAATACACTAGGTGGCCAAAAGTATCCGGACACTTTCAAAAATTCACATTTTTACATATAGCTCGAGAAATAAGTGATCAATTGTTTTTTAACTTTAGTCATACAAAATATAGGCTTCACCGAACATTTCCAAGTTGAAATTAAATTACCCTTGCATTTGGGGGACGACAAGAAGGGGGTTGAAAGAAAAACCGCTTTTTGACCATAACTCTTCGAAAATAGCTCGGAATAAGCTATCAATTTCAGTAATTAATTAGCATACTATGTATAATTACTGTACAAATTTTTATGAACGTACCACTCTTACTTCTGAAGATGTGAAACATTTTTGAAAAAACGGCAATTTTATTTGAAGGGTTTTTGCTCATAACACGCAGAGTTTTTGATCAAACCTTATCACAACTTCAGGAAAGATGACAAAATACAAGAGAAAGAACATACTAAAACCGTAAATAAAAATATTAAAAATTCGATGAGATATGAACGTTAAAAGGAAATAATTTTTCACGGCGCATGCGCGAACGACAGAAATTTATAACTACAAAAATATTGTAGCCTGATTTATACTGCATCTTATAAAAAAAGTTCCAGTTGAATATCATGAAAAATGAAAAAGATATCAGCGATCTAGTGAGCTGTATTTCATTCATTCGCAGACAATACTTAAATAGTGAGGGTCTGTCCACAAAGAGCTATTTTTAAATTAAAGGTTATTGCGTCGTCTTTCAAAACCAACGTTTCAGAGGGTGTCCGGATACTTTTGGAAACGTACGTATAAGGTCTTTTTGGCCGAACAGACGAAATGTGACTTCTATGCCGAATATAAATTTTCAAACTGTATACAATTTAACATTGAAAAAAAATGATCGATTGTCACCACACTATTTGTGGACAACCCCTCACTATTTATGTATTGTCTGCGAATGAATGAAATACAGCTCACTAGATCGCTGATATCTTTTTCATTTTTCATGATATTCAACTGGAACTTTTTTTATATGATGCAGTATAAATCAGGCTACAATATTTTTGTAGTTATAAATTTCTGTCGTTCGCGCATGCGCCGTGAAAAATTATTTCCTTTTAACGTTCATATCTCATCGAATTTTTAATATTTTTATTTACCGCTTTAGTATGTTCTTTCTCTTGTATTTTGTCATCTTTCCTGAAGTTGTGATAAGGTTTGATCAAAAACTCTGCGTGTTATGAGCGAAAACCCTTCAAATAAAATTGCCGTTTTTTCAAAAATGTTTCATATCTTCAGAAGTAAGAGTGGTACGTTCATAAAAATTTGTAAAGTAATTATACATAGTATGCTAATTAAATACTGAAATTGATAGCTTATTCCGAGCTATTTTCGAAGAGTTATGGTCAAAAAGCGGCTTTTCTTTCAACCCCCTTCTTGTCGTCCCCCAAATGCAAGGGTAATTTAATTTCAACTTGGAAATGTTCGGTGAAGTCTATATTTTGTATGACTAAAGTTAAAGAACAATTGATCACTTATTTCTCGAGCTATATGTAAGAATGTGAATTTTTGAAAGTGTCCGGATACTTTTGGCCACCTAGTGTATTAGTATTAAATAACGGCGGGTCTCTGCTACATTTTAAATACTTAAAATAAAAAATATTTATTCATAAAAAAATCGGAGACCTAAAATAGCGAACTTTTATTTCGCCTGTATGCAAGGAGTCGTATTTATTAAGCCAATTTCAGTTTAATTATGCTTTTTATATTTTCTTTGATTTCCTAAGTACAATAGATTCAATGCTTTGATTTTTATTTAAAATGCGCAAATTATGTTTATTTTATACATTTTTCTAGTGTTTTAAAACAAATTCTATTGAAAATAAAAGCTGTCGTGTGGAAAAAATACACTATGTTCAATAACGAATTGCAAGAATTATTTGTTTTTTGAATTTATGTGAAAAGATGGGGAAAGGTAGGAACGCCCCGAACTAAAATTGTTGGCGAGACAAAAATACTAAAATTGAACAAATAACTTGTCAAAAATAAAGCTTGAATTTTTCCCAATAAAACGAACAAGCAGACATATCATGCACACATAACATGAGGGGGAACACTAAGCACCATTAAAATGCTAAAAGAAAGCAAAAAGAAAAAAAAAAGTTGCAACATTGTCTGCAAATTTTTCGAATAAATAAATCAAAATTTTTGGAGTAAAGACATTTTAGGAATTCACAATGACCTCCCATCAGAGCGACCTTTAAGGGGGGGGGGCACAATTTTTCAAGTTCGCCACGGGCGCTGGGCCCCCTAGCTAACGCTACTGCGTATTAACAGGGCTGCCCATCCCCGCAGGAGCAAGGGCGCACCCCCTAAGCAATATGAAGACTCCCCAAGAACGAGAGTCATCCCCAAAACAGAAAAGTGCGCCGCCCAAATTTCCCCCTAAAAATTTTAATGCCCCCTCTAATTAGGCATTCTCATATTCATAAGAAAGTGTCGTAAAAAAGTTCCTGCAAAATTTTCCTTTAGTTGCTGCCCGGCTGAAAAGAGAAACTTTTTCAAGTTCAAACAAAGTGCAAATATTTTGTTGACATGATATGAAAATCAAACAAAATTATCAGCACTGATTCTGAAAATTGCATTTTCAAAATGATATTACACAGCCATTTTTCCTCCTATGAAGCACTAAAATAAAGTTGAGTCAGCATTGTGCTTAGAAGTTATAATTTGATTTCGCTCTTAATCGATACTTTTATCTTTTTATCCGTTTTCGTCATTTTTCGATAACTTATTGCTGTTTAGTTGAAAAGGGAACTTCAGTTTTTTTCTTATCAAAAATTATGTTTTATTAGTGGATGTGACATTTTCTAGATTGTTTTCTTATCGGTTATATCGAAAGTTGTTTCGTTTTCGTAACTGCCAACCGTGTGGCGTGATTTTTCAAACGTGATTGTTTCAACGATTTTTACCGCCTCGTGTGGGCATAGCTCTCATGATGAATTGTTATTTTTAATTTGATATCAATTTTGAATTATTTCAATAACCAATATCACATCTAAACGTAATTATTATTCAGATGCGATTATGTGTACACACATATAAATACCGGCGCCAAAGATTAATCTTCACCAATTCACAAGGAGGTATACGCTCAGGCCCGTCATTAACATGGACTAAGAGGGTCAATTGCTCCCCACCCCTTGTTTCGAATAATTAGTAGGCATAGTGGGTGTGGGTTTTGTTGTTTTCCGACAAAATTTGCATTGTGTACACACCCTTGCCCCCGCCCTCTGGATAGATTCGAAATGAAGGGCATGAGTACGGTGCATATGTGTGCCAAATTTTGTTGCATTTCATGCTGCACATTGAGAGACCACGAAATATTGGATTCACAGAACCGTTGGAAAAGACACATACTGTCTGATCTTCTTAGGTAAAACCTTCCGCGCATTTACGCATGCCTCAGGTCTTCTCTGTTCTTACCAAAATAGGGGTGTTAGGTAGGATAACAATAAGAGGAAGAATATAATAAAAAGCATTTTGAGCCGTATCAAACAACGTGGAATGTATGATGCTAATCTCTAACACATAGTTTAGTTGAACATGTCAAAAGAATTCATTCAGCGGTGAGAGTTCTACCATTTACAACAAGTTTTCTCATTCTCTTTCTATGTGAGCTTTTAAAAATACAATGAAATCTAGTTACAAAGAACTTCTGGGGAACACACATTTTGTTTGCTGTTGTGGGAATTTCGCTGTAATGGAATACAAGTAATGTAATAGAAATGAAATTGGGAATGAAAATTTGTTTCGCTGAAACGAATATTTCATTGTATTGGTCTTCGTTGTGACGGGAATAAACTGTACTTTAATTAATATTTCTGTGGAAGTGTTCTTGCTTTTATTACCCTTTAACTTCGTTCTATTCTACTACAACCTACTTTTCATGAAAATGGACTATCACAAACACCTACTAAGACCTAGGAATTTTTTTTATTTCCTAATCCCAAAACATGGAGTTCATGAAGTTATGATCACCAAAACTTCAAATGATCCTTTAGGCCAGTGCTTCTCAACCGGTTTTCCCCAGCACACTGGGTGTGCCGTGACAAAAGTTCATGGTGTGCCACGGTATTTTCAGAATTTTAATAAATTGAGATCATAGATGTATTTCATCTGCACTAAGTTTCAGACAGTGTCAAGACAGGCCTATCGTTTTGAATTTTTTCAATGCTATTTTATCGAAAACAACAAAAACTGCTCCCAAGCCAAATATAGGCAAAAATATTCATTTCGCAAAGCCAAATTAAGGGAAAATCATCCCTTAAATGACTATCATGGTGCAAGAGGAAACTAAAAACGTGTTTTTTAATTACTTGAAAAAAAGGCCGAATCCTAAACACTCTTAGAGCCAAAATGTCTGACAGGTAGTTCTGTCCTCTGAAGTGGTTTTAGAAATACCAAGAACGGGTAATGCTTCACTGATATTTTAAAGATATCAGACAATGAGCTTTTGGCAAGTGACCGACTCATGCGGTTTTTCAACTTCGTATCACGCTAAGTAACAGAATAACTTCGACTTCCAAGTTTCTCCATTTTGTTATTCAGAAGCACGAAAATAAAAAGGAAGAAACACCGATCGGAATTCGATAAGCTATTTCCGGGAGTGGCTTTGAAATACACTGTGATGAAAGTCTTAAAACGAAAGCAGTTGTTTTAGAGAGCATTCAGAATCATCATTAACCCATTAATGCCTGACATTTTATTTTTCAACGATACTTTGTATACTGGTTACAAATAGTGTTTAATGGACAGGAAAAATAGTTAAAAAATTATCATGTAAAAAATAAATTTTTTATTTAAGAAAGAAAAATCGTCCCTAAAAAGGGACGCTAGGCACCAGAGGGTACATACTTTTTTACCAAAATTTTTTTTCTGCCTACGATGTAATATTGAAAATGACAATTTCTAAGAAGAAATAAAAGCAGCAATTAACATAAACTGGGTAGTAGATTCAGAGAACAAGGAAATATTGGTGTTGTTGAGTATGAAAGTCAGCAAAACATTTTTTCTGAAAACCTACGTATTGCATTTGCTGCATTCCGATAAGGTCTTTTACTTCAATGGGCACATCTTACCTGAGTCTTATTTAAAACAATATAACAACTAGCCCCATAATACCTAACTCAACTCTCTTGAGCTCAATGCATGTTGTACAGCAGCTTTTAAAATAAAAATGAAGAGCGGCTACCACCATTTTTTAGAGTGGATCAAAAACCGGTAGTTCCCGATATTTGATGCATGGGATCTTTTTCCCTATGCAACGTTTGTATTGAGCAACCATATATATTTGGTTCATCAATTTCAATTACTTTCTTTTCGCTGTTGGACAATCGCTTAGCCTTTACAATAGGATAAACTCCATGAAGATTCAATGCAATAGTTATGACATTGCTATTATTCCACCGAACCAACGTAATATTATTTTACCTGTCATCGACATTTATTCAAAACTTCCTCTCTTTTCTTTTTGAACAACGTAACTTCAGTTCATGAGCATTTTTTAATCCGATTCTTGCACAAAACCTTGCTGAGACAAATAATCACGTAAGAGCGCAAGAGAAGTAAATAAATTCTCACAGTAGAGATCAAAATTGGCATGCTCAGGGAATTTTGAAATTAAATCTACAACCCCCCTCCCCTTTCCCAAACAACAGACACAAATGCAAACCTTGAATTCTTCATCAAGGTGAAATGCTAAGCTTCTGAAACAGCTTAGGGCTTCTCCCCCCCCCCAACAGTCAGACTAAACAATAATAAGCACCTAAATGCATAATGGAAAAGTAATGAAATATTAGGAATAATTAGTGTTTTAAAGAATTACATTTTTGAAATAGCTTTCTTTTAAAATTTACCTTGAGTATTTTTTGTAATTAAAAAAAAAGAAGAGAAAATATTTAAGAACATTGTATAATTAAGTTTATATATATTAATTAATTTAATTTAATTAGATTTTGAAAATAAAATAAGTTTTAAAAATGACAATTATTATCTGTTTTTCAGTCTAAAAACATTTACTAACTTCTTTGATATAAATTATAGATTCTAAGCAAGAAATCAGCAACGGTTAAACAATGCAGCCTTTGGTGCCTAGCGTCCCTTTTTAGGGACGTTCTTAAATTGCTATAAAATCCTAAAAAAATTTAAAATTTACAAAATTGCAAAAAAAGGTAAACTAAAACATCGATCAAAGTAGCACATATATCAAACACAGATTGATTTACTTGTTAATAACTTTTAAAACTTAGCTTTTTGTTCTTGAGATTGCGAAAGATGTAATTTTTGATAAAGATCATAATCAAATGGCTACAGATCACACTTTACAGCAGTTATGTGCTGCAATCTGTTAATACAGAATTGAAGCAATACCAAAGTAATAATTGAACACAATTATTTGGTTGAAATGTTCATTTTTGGAAAATTCAGACACACTTTTCGGACCGTCCCTAAAAAGGGACGCTAGGCATTAATGGGTTAATGTTGATATAAGTACGTTTTAAAAACTTTCTTATAGCTAGAAAGTTCTCGAGAGCAAAAGTATGTTTGCATATTCTGGTTGTAGCGAAAACGCATGGGATCAGTATTTTTTTTCATACGCCCAGTTGCATTCTATCAGACGGTTATTAAAATTATGTGAGCTTTACGAAAATGCATAAAGTGCTTTACACTTATGGACCGAAAATTTTCCTTTTTGATGATAATGTGTAGAGAAAGTTAGCGATTTGATTACACTGATTGAAACTATGTTATACCCTGTGTAACAAACAAGAGGAGGCGGCTCAAAGTAAAATTCATTTCCCACTCTCCGCACTTTTCCCCTGATGGTTCTCATAATTACGGCGCTATATACTTTTTTTTCTCTTAGGTTTTACAACAATGGTTAAATGCAAACGGTTAAAATTGCTTTGTGCGTAAGCTATTATTCTTTTGAAAAATCAGTGTTATTAAAGCACAACTTTTTCTTAGAAATTTTTGCTGTATTAATGTAAGACTAGATTTGTTAGAAAAGTTGAGAAATAACTGTAACATAAGGAAATAAATAAAAACGTAAGCCTAATTCGATAAACATAAAATAAATGAAATGCCTCAACAGCAGTACATAACAAGAAGTTCTGTCAAGAATTAAACGAGCCTACTTTCCCGTACATCGACATCGGCATTCTAGCATCTGATCAATGTTCTCTAGATTATCTGAGACGGAAAATTATGTCATTACCATTTTACCACTTAAAGCTGATTTCTAAAAGCAAAATATACACCTCTAATCAAATGAAATAGACACGTAAAAAGTAAATAAATGAACAAAGTTTTGTTTCACCTTTTAAAGAATGTAACTGTTATACTTCTTCCGTAGAAAAAATTTCTTAATCGTTTTCAAAAAAAAAAAAAATAATAATAATAAATAAATCAATAAAAGTACAAAGAACATCAAAACACATTTTATCAAAGAAATAAAAAAAAAACTCATTTGTTCATAAAATGTCTCGAATTTCATTTTTAATCCGTTGCCATCTGTTAAATACAAATAAAGAATAAAATGCTCTCGTGAAGGAAAAATTTTTGTTACAAAAAAAGAAAAAAAGAATCCTCTGCCAAACAAAATAAATAAATAAATAAATAAACAAAAAATCATCTGCACAGTCAGTCATTTTTTACTCAGCCTGCAATTCCGCCCTGTTTGCGGAGTTGGAGTCAGTATCAGAGTCCTCACAGATTATTCAGAAAAGTACTTTACATACATTAACTATCAAAACCATTTTCTTACAAAGTTAGTTTGAAGGAAATCCGCCTTTAAGTTCAGGATCAACATTTAACTTAAATTTCCCCGTAGGCACTAATGTTACATTTTTTTCTGAACTGTTCAACATTGAACGAAAAATGGTTCAAATCAAAAAGCGAAATATGGGAATGAGCCTCTCCGAGATCTTTCGAACAAAAAAAAGTTTATTCAATTCGGACAGATAACTTAAAAGTTATTAGGTGGGGGAAGATTGCTTGAACGGTACAATGTTGAACGAAAAAATGTTCACATTGAAAATTTAAACATGGTAATAAAGTATTCTTGCTGAGATCCTTCGAACAAAAAAAAACTTGTTTAAATCGGACACTCAAAAGTTATTAGGGTTGACAGCTTGTTTGAACGGTTCAATGTTGAACGCAAAATTGTTCAAATCGGAAATGTAAATACGGGAATGAAGTATCCTTGATAAGATCTTTCGAACAAAAAAATGTTCAAATCGGATTGTTCACTAAAAAGTTAGTGTCGCAGGACAGGTTGTTTGAACGGTTCAAAGTTGAACCAAAAATTGTTCAAATCGAAAAATCAAATGGTGAAAGCATTTCCGAAATGGCTGAGTTTTTGGAGCTGTTAGCTTGCCGTTGTTGTAAAATTATACCTTGAATGGCAAAATGGGAAAGTGACATTGAAAATGTGATGCACCAGGAGCCATTGATTACACAGACGAACGAAGGCTGCGGGGATGCATTCGGGTTAATAGACGTGCTACCGTTGAGCAACTGACACCCCAGATGAACCAAGGGGCTACCAACATCGTCTCCCAAACTACTGTTTAGCGGACGTTGCTCCGTCTGTCCCGAAGCAGAAGCCTTGTTCATGCACTTATGCTGACTTCTGTCTATCGACGACGAACTCTGGAATTTGCACGCTAGTACCGCAGCTGGACGTCCATTGCGTGGTGACAGGTAGTATTTTCTGTTGTATCACGTTTAATGCTCCATTGGACCGATGGACGTTGGCGTATGAGGCGTGAAACCTTTGAAATCAAACATCCTGTAGCATTGCCGGAACGGTCCAAGCTGGAGGCGGGACCATTATGGTTTGGGGAATGTTTTCTGACATTCTCTGGATTCACTCATCATTGTGGAAGGCATGATGAATCAATACAAGTACGCATCTGTCCTTGCGGACCATGTCTACCCCTATATGGGCATTGTTTTTCCTCAGGATGGTGGCATCCATTAGCAAGACAATGCGAAGTGCCATACAGTTGCTAGTGTACGCACGTGACTCGAAGAGCACCAGGATGAGTTTACCCTTCTCCCCTGGCGAGCAAACTCTCTTGACTCAGTCCCAATCGAGAATATGTTGGACCATCTTGATCGGGATATTCGCGCCATGGATCCTCACCCGCCTAATCTAGCGCAGCTGGCCACGGCATTAGAGTCGACATGACTCAAACTACCAGTGAACACCTTCAGGGCCATAACTGACTCTCTTCCTGCACGTTTCGCAGCAGTCTGCTTTGCGAAAGGTGGTTATTCTGGCTTTTGATACGTGGTCACATGAATGTGACTGGACTGTGTATTTTTTGAGCATTTTCTCTGCATTACACACCAGGCTTGGAGTATTTGTGCATTATGTAATCCTAATCGTTGTAATCGATTACATTTTTGTGTAATCATAATCGTAATTGTAAGGGCAAAGAAGAGCTTTTCCCTTACCAAGAGATCTATAAACTGCTTGAACTTCTCTTAGGGGTAGGTTGAGTGCTAGGCTGTTGTTGCTCCCTTATGTTATAATGATGAAGAATAGAAAGGTCATTTGCGAAAAAGAAAATATTCAAGAAATGAAGGTGATTTGTATAGAGATTAGTGATTTGTATTCCTGTTTATTTATTTAAAGACTAGCCGGGTACCCGGCCCTGCCCGGGTTTCTGTGGGTGTAGGGTGGTTTATTGAAACTCATTCATAAATTTCCCAATACTAAAGTGCATATCTATAAACATAATAGCTACTTCTGTAAACAATGGCTATGTTATGAATAAACTATAAAAAAAAAAAAATAATGCAAGCTAAAAAAAAAAAAATAGCAAGCTACAAATAATGTTTGAGTAAATAGGAAATGTTATAAGCTTGGTATATTAAGGCATGAATTCAAGTGAAACATGGACGATCGCAACTCACCAATGCAATCGCAAATTCCAAAATTCGGATTCAAGTGAAACGAATTCACTTGAATTCGACTTACAGTAGCGGTTGCAATATGCGATCGCCTCGAAGCGACTGCAATGGTGTTTCACTTGAATTCGGCCCTAAAATAAATATATATTTACAGTATCAATCGCACTGAAATTAACCATTTCCAAATATTGCTCGTTAAATAAGTCCCATTATTAGTTTCTATCCTCGTGACAACATTGGTGAGGTGAAAACATCTTATGTACATAATTTAGAAATTTTTTTGACTATAAACACTTTCTATTCTCTAACTATTGCCAAAATCAATTCCCTTTTTATTTACCACGTTAGCGATTATTGGCATAAATGAATATAAAAATCCTAAGAAAACAATAAATTTCATACTTACTCCAGCGAAGCCTAGGTTCAAAATTTTCACCATGATTACTATTAATATTGTTGTTGCATGGCAAGCAAATTTTTGCAACAATGCACTGAAAATTTAATTATTTAATGGGGAAATTAAATGAAATTTACTATTTTCCATAATAACTTTTTTAAACTAAGCTTTTTAGAAATAAATTATAGCTTATCCTGCTCTCTGTTACTGTAGCTATCTAACGGTGCAAAAATGGTTAAAATCGGTCCAGTAGTTTGGAAGATTACCCCGGACATACGTTTTCAAAAGTTGTCTTTTATGTATATAGATTATTACTTCTGTACTTACTTTCTCTGTCATAATTTTCACACTTTGCGTCCGGTTGCCGGGTTAAATGCAGCCCGGTTAAATTCACGAACCTTCCGCTTTCATCGGCGCAGAGCTCTTGAAGTCTTGTAAATGTAACCAAGATGTGTTTTAACCCACAAAGTGGTCAAATGCGCTTGCTCTGCTCTGTGCGCGGTAAGTTCGCGGTTCGATCCTATAGTGTATAATTAAAATAACTTGCGAATTTGTGTAAAATTGATAGGTAGAGGGAAAGCATGAACCTGACAAACATTAAATAAACGAATCATTGAAAATAATCGTCCAGCCCGATGAATGCTCTTTTTTCTTTCTTTTGGCCAAAAATTCGTCTGTAAACTTACACAGAAATTGGTGAAACGTTACGCTATAATATATTTATGAAGAACGGTAACATATTTTTTTTTACGATGTAGTAATTATAAAACTTAAGATTAAGACTTTAAATTGATCGCATTGGTTTTAAGGCTAAACCTAAGCAAGCTTATATTTGCAGATTTTCGGCATTAAATTATCATATAAGCTAATTATAAGCGTTTATTAAAAATGCTTTTACTTATTTCAGGATTTTCGTGTGCCGCCGGCACGAAGCGTCAGGCCGCTCCGCCGGAAAAATCGTTTGGAACGGATTTTTGGAAAGGAAGTGAGGTAACAGGAGGAGGGATGGAGGTTGGGGTGGCCGGCAGGAAGGAAGGGGAGTATGTTGTAGATTTTGGGGACTAAATCATTATATAATCTAAATATAAGCCCAGGGCTGGATTAAAGTCTATTTACGCCCTAGGCCAAACTTAGAAACTACGCCCCACCTCACACATCCAAACCCTATCAAAATCGAATCTCCCCTTCTCCGCCCCATTTGATGAACTGATTTATAATTTTGTTTTCTTTTTTTCTTTCCTCCCTTTTTTTTCGTATTCCTCTGTCAATGCTCGAAAAAGAAAGGTCCAAAGGTGGTTCCTGGGGATTTGTCGAAATTGAAGCTTTCAAAATGCAATTTTATACCATTTATCGGAAAGTAATGGGACAACTCGCAGCAGGCCAATTCAACGCGCAATTTTAAAGATTATTGATTTTTTTAATTTATTGATATTTATGATTTTTTTATTATTTATAAAGCAAAATTGTAAGTGTTTTGTTACATTCAAAGAAAAATATACGTTGCTCTTTTCTCCTGGATTATTGTAATTTTGAAGCTGAATTTAATGGTATAATAATCCAGTTGAAAAGCCCGATATCACAACGTATATTTTTCTTTGAATGTTGCAGAATACATACTGTTTTGCCCTAAAAATGTCAGTCGCTTACCTCTGCCCCCCCCCCCGGGTAAGTTTTCGAAATTGAAGTCCTACATAAGCAAGTGTGAGTCAGTTTTGATGATGTTTGATAAGGGAATGAGTTTGAAGACTTCTCCTCAACCCTTTCGAAACTTAAAATTGTGAAGAACTTTAATGATGCTTTGGAAAGGTAGAAATCGGGAGAGCGTTCCTGGAGCTCTCCCGAGATCCTAAAATACAATTTTAGACGATTGGGTTCAGTAATTCGCTTCGGTAAAGGTGTCAGAATTGAAGTAATGAAAACAATTAGACGATTTGAATAGTGTTGGATGAGGACTGAATGCCGAAAACGGGGGCTCTTTGGGAATATTTATTAAAATTGAGACCCAAAACACGAGATTTTAGACAATTTTTAAAGAGGTGGGAGAGGCCTGAGGTCAGGGTCACTTCCCGAAAAAGTTTTCGATCTTGCTGTCTGAAAACGAAATTTTAGATGATCTGTTATGGTGTGGAGGTGGGGCGCTTGAGAGATTTCCATTGAGAAAAAATTTCGAAATATGCATTTGTAAAAATTCTAATGCATCTGTAACAGTGCTGGGTGAAGAGATGGGAGTTGGGAACTCTTCTCTTATTAAAAATTTTTGAAATTTTAGGAGGGTTTCAAATGTTGGGAGGGGTCAGGGTGAGGACCCTCCTTGACAGATCTGTTGAAATCAGATAAATGAAATTGTCTTCGGTGATGTAAGGGGAAAAAATTGGTTTCTGGACTCTTCTCAGAAAATTTTCGACATTTAAGTCCTAAATGCAAGGTTGAAGATCACTTTTGATGTTATGGGAAAAGATGGGGTTCGTTGAGTCTCACTTTGGAACTTTTTAAAATGGACGTTTCATAAAAAGCAAGATTATAGATAATGTTTGAAGGTGGAAATTAAAGCGGATTCAGGGGATCTCCCATGGAATGTTTCTGAAATTAAAATTATTAAAACATAATTTTAGTCTGCTTTGGTGACGTGAATTTCAGGGATTAGGCTCGGAAACGCTCCCTTCCCTTATTTTACTACATCGCATACCTTTTATTTATTCTTGAAAATATGTTGTAAAACATCTTGTCTCACGCTTTCTTTTTCAAAAAAAAGTTATTCTTTTTTATTTTTCCATAATGAAATTGAAAAACAAACGTCTGTGGCCTCAGAAAAAAAATAATAATGTTTTGGGCTGAGGAGATAATTAAAAATGATAGCTTAAAGTAATTTTTAATTTATTTTATTTAAACTTAAAAAGCATGGCTTTTGAATTTCTTGATACACTTTTGTTTTTCTCTCATTTTCTACATTAGAAGGATTAGAATGTTGATGCTCCTTTCCTCACAATTGTTTTATCCCTCGATTTAGAAATTATTTATTAGGAACTTGTTATACGATGCATGTGTCTGTTGAGAACTAAAGCAGTCTATGGTAAATATTTTGAGTACAAAATAAGCAATATTTTTAGCAGAGGAGCTCGGACGTGAGGTCATTGCTAACTCTCCAAAATTTTCTTATTCGGCAAATGATGTGTCAGTTTGGCAAATTCGGAAGCAAATTCGTAATAAATTTTTATAAGGGTGTCTAATGTCTCTTTTCGTTAAATGTTGGAACATGTGTAGGATCTATTTTGTCATTCGGCAAAATTTAAAGTTTCATTCGGTAAATTGATTAATATGCCCCACTTCCAAAAATTTAAACATCGTACGCCCCTGTGGGATGACTTTCTTAAATAAATGTAAATTAATAAATTATTAATTGTGCAAAACAAACTTACTGACATGATTTAAAGACATCAAGAGAAAAATTATTTCTTAAATAAGTTTTATAATAGACCATTTTCTATACTATGGCTGTTACTAATTTTCCTGTGTGCTATATTTTCAAGAAATCGAAGGTATTGCTAAAAACGAAGGTATTGAAAAGTACTTGCTTTTGACCAGAATTATTTCGACTCAAGCTTTACGCCCCCCACCTTTCAATTTTTTTCTCCTGCTCGGGGGACAGGTTGCAATCCGTTCTAATTGACCATTTTTCTCCATATACAAGCGTGCCGCGTTCTTTTTTTTTTTTTTGTTCTTTCTTCCTTTCTTTTCTGTTTATTTATTTTATCAACGAACTATGATTTTTTTTCCTCCTCAATATGCGCCCTTTTCAGCTTGCGCCCCTAGGCCAGGACCTAGGATGGCCTAATGGGTAATCCAGGCCTGTATAAGCCTTTAATATAAATGTTTTCACTTGTGTAAAGATCTTCGTATGTTCGCGGCGGAAAGCGTCAGGTCGCTCATCTGGAAAAATCGTTGGATTGGACTTTTTGTAAAGGACGTGAGGTAACAGGACGAGAGACGGAGATGTTGAGGGTTGTCGGTGGACGAAAGGGAATGAAGTGTTTGTGGCTGGAAGACGGTTTAGTAGTTTTTTAGTACAGTGCGCGCTTGTTTGTAATCAGGTTAGAGGCTGTTCTCGTGTATTTTTTGTAGTGTTGGAGTTTAATGAGTTTAATAATGAATATGAGAGTTTAATGAGATGCTATATTAAAACTGTAATGAATGCCGATTTCTTTTACAACAAGGAAGATACAACAGTTCAATATATCACGGGTGTTTCAAAAGTTCTCCTCAAATAAATTTTAAAACGAAAAAACTGCGAAATAAAGCACACATTTTTAAAAAAAATCTAAAGACTCTTTCTGTGAGCTTGATTTACGACCAACAGAACAGTCGCTGCCACGAGTGTCCTATGACTTGTACATGGTTGGAAAATGCTTATATACACATCAATACTGTTAACGCTATTGAAGGTCAGTAAACCTTGATGCCATTTGGCACTTTTGCATTAAGTGTAAATAAATAGTTGCCACTATTAAAGTTCCAACCCTCGTATTTTATCCGAAATTCGAGGTAGCTCTGCCGTTAGTTTGGATCTAAAAAAACTTAGTTTGGATCTAAAAATTATATCTCTAAAGTCAATAATTAGTAACTCTGTCTCTGAAAGAAAAATCAATTGACTTTTGTAGGCAATTTAACAATCAGAACGTGTTTGTTGAATTTTGCTTTTTAATGTGACAATAAATTAAAAAAAATATATATAAAATAAAAACAGAAGTACTAAACTTATTGAAACTTATCGATTAATGAAGTTTCGGCAGCAACACAACATTATTTTCAAAGTTAAAATGATCACTTGATTCTTTTTATTGTATTAAAAAAAAAATAAATAAATATACTCGTAAGTATGATTGAAAAAAAAAAAATGTCATACATTTTAATGATACATATTAGGAGCTTAGTGAGGAATATTATTTGACGTAAAATAGCACTTCTACTTGTACCTATTCGTAAACACAAAAAACTACATAAAATCCAGTTTCATTTTTATAATAATACAAAAGATCGTAAAGCATTTTATTTTCGAACTATAATAGCGGGCAAATTTAAGAATCTGTAACTCATGCTTCTGTATTCATGGAATCAGAGTAAAGAAAGAACTAATTCGCTGATTTGAAAAATTATTGCGTGTGATATTTATACAGGTTTATGCCAATAAGACATGCAAAGCGTAGCTTATTACTATGTGAAAAACATATAAATTCGAACAATTGGTATTGTATTAACTGATTTGAATGAAAACAAATAGAGGAAATTACCAAAGTTTCTAACGAGGATATTTGTAAAGCTAATAATGAAGATATAGATTTAGTACACATGTAAAATATTTAAAGGTCTCTTTCAATGATGTTTGGAAATTTTCAAATATAATACTAACCTGTTGTATTGGTATAAAGCAGCCGATTTCTGAAGCTTTGCTACATTACTTTGTTTTCTAAGATATGAAAAAGAAGGTTCGTTTATGAGCAAATGATGGTGTTGTTGATCATGAGATATAAAAGAAAAACTGCGTTCTGCCAGCAATGGAAGCTTTTCACTGCCCATTTTTATTTATTTGGAATTAACTTCTTGGAGAAAAAGCGAGAAAATTGCCCAAAGTCCTTGCCTCATCGAATCTTATCTTTGGTCTTTCCTTTAGCGTCCCACCTTGTTCTAATAAATGCCACTTACGTTATTCTACTAGGCTTGTTAAACTACGAAATAGTAAGAGTGTACTACCAGATACCACTGGCTTTTTTGTTTACTCATACGATGGGTATGATTTTGTGGTACTCGTTCTTTTTGAGAAAAAGGGAAGTAAAAAAGTTGCTCTTCATGCTAGAACCAATTAAAACCAGTTGTCAAAAAAGAATTATTTTAATGGCAGCAATAATAACATTTGTTCATGCATTAACCCTTCTAAATGCATCAGCAATACTTCATTATTACGATACTTTAATTTCAAGTTATCCCGCTTACCAACTTTTCTACGATAAACTCTTCGATCCTCCGGTTTTAAACGCGACATATTTAGTAATGAAAGCCTACCTTCTTAATCTAATATCATTATCGTTTTTAGTACTCTGCTGTTTCTTCTACAGTGCTGTATGTAACTACTGTGCCCAAAGCCTTTGTGTATTCCGAAAAGATTTCTATGCCGCTTCAGCTGATAACTACGTTAACCTGGTCAAAAGATACAGAAACATATTGAAAATGATATCATATGCACAAAAGTGTTTTTCCGTGCCGACTTTCTTGATTATTTTGCAAATATTCTTCAATTATTTAATGACTTTAGCAACAGGAATAATGTTTGGCTCTGAACTTCACTTCGTTTTTCATATTGAAGCACTTTCCTTTCTTTTAATAAATACTGTGGCATTCATACTGCTAATCTCAAATTCGTCTCAAGTGCCACTCGAAATGCAACGCAACATCGAAATGTTCTGCAAAAAGTACGAGTTGCTTCTACTTTCAAGTCAATCAAACTGCATGAAGTTACGTAATGAACTGACAATATTACAGTACTTGAAAGACATAAAAATCATAACCTTTAGTGGATGTGGCATTGTATGGTTTACCAAAAGCGTAATACTCTCTATTTTAGGCGCTGATTTGACTTACGGTTTGTTGTTAATTAACATTCAGGTGTAGAGATTCTACTTTCCAACAACTAGCCACAGTGTAAACATTGAACATAAAGATAAAAAATGTAAGTATATATACTTACAGCTCTGTCATGGCATCCTAAGACTGCAGTTCCGAGGTAAATATCCTCTTGTTGTCGCAGAGATTATTTTGAAACTAGTAGATAAAATAATTTACCAAACAAGGGATCGACAGTAAATCATGGTGCTGTTTAACTCGAAAAATGAAGGCAAAAGTATTTGCTGTTGTTTTATGCCAGCTAGGCTGACATTTGGCTGGTGCTGCTTCACTTTTCCAAGTGTATAGTAATTTGGTGTGAAGTCCAAGTTCCACAGTACCCACATGCTATAGGGTCATTCCATTTTAAATCAACAAATGGGGTGCGCATCACCATTTTTGATTTTGATGAAAATTTGCATGTGTATTCCTTTTACTTCCCAGAGCTCAAAATAGTGTTCGTTTTATTTTTAAAAAATTTACCCTTTGATATATAGGCCATTTTTGTTGTTGGCAACAGCGAAAATCGGGCGTTTTGATGCTTTGTCTTATGAACTATAACTTTTTTTCTATCAAAGATTTTGAGCTCAAACATAGCTCATTGGAAAGCTAAGAAAAAGATCTTTTTATATATGCTGTTAATAAATTTCAGATTAAAAAAAATATGTATTTTTTCAAGGTCAAAGTTCACGACATAAATGATATTTTTTACTACTTTCGAACATTAAAAAACCCATGAAGGGTTCAAAGTAACAAGCCGATTTTTTCATCATATATTCATAGTCATGGTTACTTACTGTATAAAAAAAATTGGCTTGTTACTCAACCCCCTTTATGAGATATGCCCCCCCAAAGTTGTAAATTTTTTAAAAAATCCCATTTTCAACGCTAAAAAAATGCATGTGGGGGGCAAGAAAAAATTTTTTTTTATATATGGTATTTTAAGTACTTTTGACCAGCTTTCTAACAAAACAAAAGTTGCTGTGTTATTCAAAGGCGTTTGGCAGATATAAGGGACTGAACTTTCAAAAAATTGCACAAAAACAACACGATTACTTTCATTTTTTAAAATCTTTTTTTTTTTATTTAAATGTAATTATATACCTTATTCTTTGCCTTAAATGCTAAAAAAAGACTAAGAAGAGCAATGAAGAAACATATTTAAAGTTTAATAAGATAATTTAATATTTTTAGCACCTGGGAATATAGAATACCACTAAACTTGTCTAATTTTTAAACATCTGATTGCTACCCACAACAGGACTGAGCATTTCTCAACTTGTCCAGGTTTGTTCATACCATGTGGTCATCCTTGTTCGGGCTTGCTCTCAAGTATGTATCTTAGTTGTCTCTCAAATTCTGAAAGAAGTATGTTGTTGAGCTAGTGTTTCTGCTGTAAAATCTTGTGAAGCTGATGTGATTTCTTTTCATTTCAAGTTCATTCATATTCACAGAATGTTTTGTTAAAGGTAAAAGAAGAAATTCTTTAGAATCCTTAAATATAAATTTAAATTTGTCTTTCTACATGTAAACTGTGAATAAGTTATGGATAACCCTAAATGCTTTTGAGAATGATGATTGTAATATTTTAGGTTATAGTAGGCAGTAAATAGTATTTCTGAGTACAGTGATGATGATAAAACTTTACTGCACCTAAGAACTAGGTGTAAAACTATTGAAACTGTTTGTACCTACCAGCTAGAAGTTCCATAAAGGTGGCAAAACTTGGCAAGAAATTTTTTGCATGGTAGGTACAAACAGTTTCAATAGTTTTACACCCAGTACTCAGGTGCAGTAAAGTTTTATCATCATCACTGTACTCAGAAATACTCTTTACAGTAGACTGCCTACTGTAGCTTAAAATATCACAATCATCATTCTCAAAAACTCCTACGGAGCATTTAGGGTTATCCATAACTTATTCACAGTTTACATGTAGAAAGACTAATTTAAATTTATTTTTAAGGATTCTAAAGAATTTCTTCTTTTACCTTTAACAAAACATTCTGTGAATATGAATGAACTTGAAATGAAAACAAATCACATCAGCTTCACAAGATTTTACTGCAGAAACACTAGCTCAACAACCTACTTCTTTCAGAATTTGAAAGACAACTAAGATACACATGTGAGAGCAAGCCAGAACAAGGATGACCACATGGTATGAACAAACCTGGACAAGTTGAGAAATGCTCAGTCCTGTTGTAGATAGCAACCAGATGTGTAAAAATCAGACAAGTTTAGTGGTATTCTATATTCCCAGGTGTTAAAAATATTAAATTCTCATATTAAACTTTAAATATGTTTCTTCATTGCTCTTCTTAATCTTTTTTTAGCATTTCAGGCAAAGAATAAGGTACATAATTACATTTAAATAAAAAAGAGATTTAAAAAAACGAAAATAATCGTGTTGTTTTTGTGCGATTTTTTGAAAGTTCAGTCCCTGATATCTGCCAAACGCCTTTAAATAACAAAGCAACTTTTATTTTATTAGAAAGCTGGTAAAAAGTACTTAAAATACCATAAATGAAAAATTTTTTATCTTGCCCCCCACATGCATTTTTTTAGCGTTGAAAATTGGATTTTTTAAAAAATTTACAACTTTGGGGGGGGGGGGCATATCTCATAAAGGGGGTGGAGTAACAAGCCAATTTTTTTTTATACAGTAAGTAACCATGACTATGAATATATGATGAAAAAATCGGCTTGTTACTTTGAACCCTTCATGGGTTTTTTAATGTTCGAAAGTAGTAAAAAATGTCATTTTCGTCGTAAACTTTGACCTTGAAAAAATAAATATTTTTTTAAAATCTGAAATTTATTGATAGCATATATAAAAAGATCTTTTTCTTAGCTTTCTAATGAGCTATAGTTGAGCTCACAATCTTTGATACAAAAAAAGTTATAGTTCATAAGACAAAGCATCAAAACGCCCGATTTTCGCTGTTGCCAACAACAAAAATGGCCTATATATCAAAGGGTAAATTTTTTAAAAATAAAATGAACACTATTTTGAGCTCTGGGAAGTAAAAGGAATACACTTGCAAATTTTCATCAAAATCAAAAATGGTGATGCAACAACTTTTTTGAAAATTTGTTGATTTAAAATGGAATGACCCTATAGGGACCCATTAGACAACCATTCACTGCACAACACCACATTCACTTATAGAAAGGACGAGGAAGGGAGAGAAAAGATACATCCATGCCCGAGCCAGGATTCGAATCTGGGTCATCTAGGCAGAATTCTAGGTTTCAGCGTTATCTTACTCATGCTTTTGGTCTGCTTTCCGGTAAAAGTAAAAAAAAAATAATAATAATAAAAAAAGAATTCATGTGTTGGTAACTTTTGAATAAATAGTTCGATAGGAACAAACTTTTTCTTTTCCTAAAAAAAAAAAAAAAAAAAAAAAAAAAAAAAAAATCAACAAAAAAAATTCTTTCCAAAGTAATAGATATCGCGATCCTGTAAGTCCAATATTCCCAAATCAGTAGCCTTATGAAAACCCACCATTCTTTTTGAATTGCCCTGTAGTGCGCTAAGCTAAGAAGGCTTGCCAATCATCGTGATGGTAATAGAGTTTTGTCTTCAGTTACCGGTGAAGCACTCATTGTAAAAACATGTTGCTTATAGTTCTGACACGGTATGCTAAATAACAAAAATGCACACTAGAAGAAACTAAGACTCTCTGTGTGCACGAAGGCTAATGGGGCGGAAGTACGGGCATTCATTTACCTTGTGGTAGTGGGAGGAGAGGAGGGCGGGAGGCTTGTAGCATGCCAAGCTCTTGGTTGGGGTTAGAGCCTCCGTTACTGTAGTAAAATCACGGAAGAAAGGGAACTTCTTCTTCCCTCTCTCACCATATTTCTCAAATGCGAACAAAGCCACAAGTTATTCAGATAGTGAGTCAACCATGTAGGTAGGTGTTTGGCTAGTCAGCACACAAATTGACGTCTTCAATTCTATTTGGTAAACCCTATGGTATGCTGTCTTACTTCTGTACAGGAATGCACAGGAGCTAAACCGCAGGTTTTCTCCTCAGTTTTCCGGTCCATGCAGACGCAATAACTTTTTCTTCTCGCATTATGTCGAATAATCTTATGTCAATTTTGGTTAAACGAAATTAATCAGTTTTCATCTACACATCCCACTTTATGTTTGACGAATATTTGACTCACCGAAAAGCCGATCATAAATTCCTGGAAAAAAAAAAAAAAAAAAAAAAAAAAAAAAAACGAAATCCCAAATTTATAGTTTAAAAGCTCATACGAAAAACAAATAGACACAACACCCAAATGCAAATAACTTGTACCTTTACTTTGTTTCTGTGGGTTCAAACTCTGCTTTTAACTTCTCTCTATGTTATGAAAGTGTCTGCTCGTTCAGAATAAGTTATAATAAACTTTCGCTCAAACTCCCAAGGGACCGGCTAAAACCTTCGAGTTATCGGTCATAAGAGTTACAGAAAGTTCCCACTGCCTTCTACAGAGTTTGGGACTCAATGGAAACTTCGAGATTAAAGACGATTCGAGCTACAACGCTTTGAGTTATCGAGAGTAGACTGTATTTATTACAACAAAATTTTTGAATTTATATTTATCTGAAAAATGGATGTTTTTAGTTATAGTTACTGGTAGTAACGCCACTGAAGCGGTATAGCAGTGGCAGGGGTGTCCCTGATTTGTCTGAGGTTTACGTATCCCCGGATCTGACACGATATTACCGATTTCGTAGGCGAATGTTCTAGAGTTCTTTCTCTAGTTTTGTCGGGAAGTCGAACCTTGCGCTTCAATTTTGCAACTATGAGAAAAGAAATTTATCTCACACAATGAGGCCGGGGTGCAGTGGCGCTTGTTCAGGATTGTTTCCTGGGAGGGGCTAAGTGGCGCTCCTTCGGAAAGTTTTTGAATTTGAAGCGCTAAAGAAAAAACTGCAGTCGTTTTTGGTGAAATTAAAAAGGGGGTTGGGGGCTATGTCTTGTCAAATTTCCAAAAATCAAGTCCAAAAAACGCTTTTCAAGGAGTTTGGTTCAATCAAGGGACTCTACTAGGCCTGTTAAACCACGATATAGTACGAGTGTACTACCAGATACCATTGGCTTTTTTGTTTACTCATACGATGGGTATGATTCGGTGGCACTCGTTCTTTTTGAGAAAAAGGGAAGTAAAAAAGTTGCTCTTCATGCAAGAACAAATTGAAACCAGTTGTCAAAAAAGAATCACTTTAATGGCAGCAATAATAATAATTGTTCGTGCATTACCCCTTCTAAACGCATCAGCAGTTCATCTTGATACTTCTGGGAGAGGCTTAAGCCCCTTAGCTCCCCCCGTGTGTGCGCCATTGCCGGGGTGTCCGTCCACCACAATCAACATCCATGTTCGTATGCAATACACCGCCAGCTCGTTTATTCCAACCATGGACTGCAGTTTCGTGCTTATGTTGCACACATCAGCATGGTATAGGAATTAAATGAGCTGGAGGCAAAGCTCGTTTAATTCCTATATCGTGCTGATGAGTGCATAATAAGCACGAAACTGCAGTCTATGGTTGGAATAAACGAGCTGGCGGTGTATTGCATGTTTCTGCCTTAGCCCTTGCTTAGGGGCAGTTACTTACTGCTTTATCCATGTTCATAGTTGGATGTGACGTTACTCTACAGGGGCGTCTAACCGAGGATTCCAAGAACGTCACACCTTAATAATCTTGCCGAGGATAAAGGGTTATCCTTCATGAAGTTAGTTAATTGGTCAGTTTTGCTGTAATTAATGTTTTCTCTCACTCTTCTCTCTCGTGTGATTTTGTTTAAGTCAGCAAATAAAAATTAAACTAGCTGAAATCATGCGTTGTCTTTCTGAGGAAATATCGAAATGGAAAAGCATAAACTAGTTTTATTCCCGTGTATTTGAACTTGGCATTAAAAAGTCTTTCTGTACTCTCTCTCTCATAATATCGTGTAGTTGTTTTCAATGCATATACATGACTGCAGACATTGGATCTAAAAATAATTTTAAAAAGAAAGAAAGAAAGAAAGAAATATGAAAAAAAAAAAAAAAATCTACTCTATTCATAGCTTCTTCTTTTTTCTGCTTTTTTTTCTCGCGAAAACTTTTGAAGTAGATTATCAGAACAGACATTCTGATGTAGCATGGGGTATTGAAAGTAGTAGAAATGAGTGCAATGTTAGAAGAAGAACTTTCTGGCTAGAACTCAAACACTAAAGCTTGACCACGGAAAAATGGCTTATGATCTTGAAGCGGAAACGAACCGCTTCAGTTGGTAATAGGTAACATCAGAGAAATCAAGCAGGCTTTAGAATGTGTAATGAACTAAGAAAGAAAAAAAAATTCTCCCTGATCCTGCCTATTTCAAAATGAAGCAGCCATTTCTTAGTACACAACCTGTGGTAGACCTGTGGTCGCAGTACTTGCGCTGCCTTAGGGGCGCCCTCTTTTCACTTCATTCATTCCACTTCAAGGTCCCCCGCTATCTCTTCGTGATCAAACTTTTTGCATTTTTTCTGATTGTATTTGTCATTATTCCAATCGAATAGTTTATAGTGTTCCATATAATCCATGTTTTTTTACGGGCGCTTGATAGCTTGAGGAATGCTCACACCTCCCCCTCAATCACCACTTCCGGTTAAGGTAAGAGCGGTGGTGATTGGTGAGGTTTAAATAACTCAATATTGTTAAAACTACAGGTTGAGCAAGGGACTTTTAAGGGTAAAACGGTGTAGCACCAGCGGCACCTCCTGAAGGATCCCACTTGACTCCATATGGTACCCTTGAAGGTGCAATTTGGCTCCATGTGGCACCCCAAGACTGTCCAATGGTTCCCCAAGGGGGCTATAGGGAGCCAAACGGCACCTTCAAATGTGCCAAAGGGAGTCCACTGGCACCCTTCAGGGGGTGCCGTACCATTTTCCCCTTAACCCTTTTTAAGGCGGTGGTAAGCATCTTACCACCACCCTAAAACTTAAAATGCACAAAAATTTTATGTGCGACATGATATATTGAATTGTGTGCTGTACTATGTTTCATGTTGTTACATCTGAAAAACTAAAAATACATTTGGCAATTTACATTGTATTTAGTTTTCTATCACATATTTCATGTGTAATTAATAAATTTTAATTCTGAAATAACTGGTGAATAGTTTTTTTTTTCAAAAATACTCATTTACTTGTGAAATTTTGTATTTTACCTTTTTTTAGATTGAATAAGTCAGTAAAATGTCATTGCTTGTATTGGGCAGTAGTTATAATATGTTATCACCCTTCTTAAATACAGTAGATATAACAATAAAAAAAAATCCTTTTCGGGGTCAAAAAATGAGCTTCATTTTTTCCAATTATAGGGCAAAAAGGTGAACTTTGGACAAAAACGGCTTGTGTCCGTTAAAGGTGCCTTGTGCAACTTGTAGTTTTACAGTGAAGTGATGAGTATGAAAGGAAAGGAAATACTTTTAAAAAGGTAAAAAACAGGTTTTTTTTTCGTGAGGCTATGTACATGCGAGGTAAAAATTGAGCATTGTTCATTAGACGTGTGCGATGAACTCCGGGTTGAGGTAGGAGAAGCCCGAGAATACGCTCTGGTCGAGGCCCAAGAGGACGGCCTTGTCGGGGGGCGTCATCTCGGGGGCCGCGGAGGTGAACTGACGGTCGAAGTTGCTCACATCTTGCGGATGGACCTGGAAGGAGGAGAAGACGCGGAATTCAGCATTTCCTAGTAACTGAAGTTTGAGACTGAAAAAATTTGATAGTGGGCCAGTAAACCCAAAAAAGTTAGTGGCCACTTTGAACCAAGTTCCAAAATTGAAATCCCGCTTCACATCATTTTGCATGCAGTAATATTACACTTTGTAATGGCTCAACTAAATTTTAATGTTTTAGAAAAAAAACTTACCAACCTTTTCTGAAAAATAAAATTATTTATTTTAAAATCCAAATAAGACATTATGCAAATAAACAAAAGCTAAACGCACCTGCATACTTGAAGTTAAAAAAACCTTTCATTCAGTTAGCTGATTAATCATAAATTTGGTCATCTTCGATTATTTTTCCAACAAAGTTTCATTGCATTTCTAGATTGAAATAATGTATTTAGATATTTTGTACAGCAGATGGGTTGATTTTCTCTACAAGTTAACATGGCCGCCAGTGACGATGCTAATGGCCATTTTATTTTTATGATCGTCATGATGCATCGACAGTTTGTATTTTTGTTTTCAAACAAAGTAGGTCGCCAGTTTGGCGACCAACATAGCATCTTGTAGTCGCCAAAAATAATTTTTGGTCGCCAGTAACGAGTGGCGACCGCTAATCTCGACCTTTGGTGGCAACCTTTTTTAAAAATGTAGTATGAAATATTTAGTTTTAAATCTATTTCATATTAAACCAAGGGAGTGTGAGGGAAAGCGAAAACGCGGGGCAAAGTGAAATGGTATAAAAATATTTTTGAAAAAAAAAAAATTGAACCGACTTCGGAACTTCACTCAGCAAATGCTCTAAAAAGTAAAAAATAATTTTATTCTTTGAACACCATCGATACTACATTTAAACATAAGTTTTGAAGTCGGCGCAAAAAAGCTAAATAGAATCATTCGAAACTATAAATATAAATTTAAATGAATCCAGGTTCTTTATTCGCATTCATTGAAAAATACATATTTATGTAATGGTACAAATATTCAACTCTCAATTTTCAATGATTTCTCTGAATATGTTGGCAAAATATAGTAAACATCATTTTACCTATAGTTTTTGCGCCGACTTCAAAACTTATGTTTAAATGTAGTATCGATGGTGTTCAAAGAATAAAATTATTTTTTACTTTTTAGAGCATTTGCTGAGTGAAGTTCCGAAGTCGGTTCAATTTTTTTTTTCAAAAATATTTTTATTTTATTCTTTTTAGTGTAAATGTACGTATGAAATAAGGTAATGTTTCCATTGCAAAACTTCACCTAATTTTCTTAAGTAAATGCTTCATAAACTAAACTATGTAAGAAAAAAAAAGAAAGAAAGTATCAACACGTCTAAAATTTTAAACGATTGACACTAAAAATAATCCTTGTTATTCTCTGGTATTTATTTGTGTACTAGCTTTATGCCCGGCGTTGCCCGGGTGCGTATTAATATAAAACTTTAGCTTCTCAAAAAATTCTAATAAAAATTTAACGCAAAACTTGTTCATAAACAACGTTCTTAGTTTCACCTTCAGGCGCAAGAATAAATAAATTTAGTCTTGATGTAGTAGTTCTCTCTTGTTGTTCTTTTAAACGAAACTGACGCTGACTCACTGTCTCCGATTGTCTTGATCTAGTTGCTCTATCTCTCAGATCTTTTAGACGATTCATGCTGCTCATTGCTTTCTAATGCTCTAGCCGTCATATCTCTAATGTGCACTGTCGCTAGTCTTCGATTTCTCTCCTCGGGACTCTCATTTTCACGTTTTTCAGCCGTTTTTTTGCCATAGGATGAACTTGTCCTATTGTTTTCCGTTTCTTCGGAGGCATTTTTGCAGAGTGGTAGCTAAATATACTTACAATTCAAAAATTTATGTTTTTCTTAATCGTTGTTTCCGAGCCTCGAGGTAGAAAGGTTGATAAATCAGAAATAAATTACTTTCTCGCTTTAAAGGTTTATCTCTATCAGTCGAAAAGAAAAAAAAAGCAGTTTAATTGTTTTTGACTTATTTCATGCTAAAATGAAATAGGTAAGCCTTGAAATGAAAATTCATTGTTTTAATTTTAATCTTTGTTGGAAAAATGCTAATATTTAAATACCATAAATTTTATCAATTTATAATCTAAAGGCTCTTGTCGATTAAAAAAATAGGCCTAATAATAGGCTAGATTCCTATATAAAAGGGTCATTTTTTGACAAAAAACTTGAATTTGAGCTTTTTTAAAATTTCAAGACCCCGCCTTTGAGAATTCTAGGGCATCAAGGAACCTCTGTGTCAAGTTTGATGAAAATCTGACGCAAACTGTGGATTTGTATATACACTCATTTTTATATATATAGATTAGTTTAATTAAAGGCTAAATATTAACGGCTTTTCAACTAATTTATATTTCAAAACAACACTAGATTCTCGCAGTTCATAAAATTTCACGACGTATTACATACGTGGCCCGCTAATGAGTTTCATGTTTGCTTCAGTTAAGCCTTCATTCAAAATTTTCATGATCATTATAATAACTGTTTCATATCAATCACGTTCTAACAATGAATTTCATATTTAATCATTTAGGACAAATCGCTTTAAATTTGAGCAAACCTACTAATGCTCAGTGCAGTACTTATTTTTGAAACATTAAGTACGTTTTGATTTTAATTGTGCAGTGCAATATGACAAGTACATACGGGTCAAAGTGGATAAGTTTATTTCATTTATTTATTCACTCATTTTTAAATTCATTTATATGAGGATTAATTTCTTTCATTACTAATAAATTATCAAACATTTATGTATTTATTCGTCCGCTAATCAGTTTACAAATTAATATAACTATTCAGTAATTAATCTATTTTTATTCATCCATTATTTCATTTATCAATTCATTTAGTCATGCATTCATTCGTTTTTTTTTGTTTTTTCAAAGAAAACAATGTTGTAATTAAATATGCAGATGCTATTTCATTAGAAATATATTCCGTTACTTTACCTCATGGAATGGGACTAGGTGGTAATTTTCCACTTTTATTTGAAGGTACAAATTCAAAACAGATTGTAAAATTAAATTTTTGAAAATTCAAGATAGAGGTTCAACATACACGATTTCTTATGAAACATTGTTCTCTCTTTACGTAATGTAATTTTCAAATTAAATTTCCAATTTTTTTATTTTGAAAAAATGCAATTTATTTTAACTGTTAACTTTTCCTCGCATTTCTCTATTTTTATTTATGTTCGATATGAGACTGATTTATTTCCGAAATAATTCAGGCGCGCTAATAAGTTCCAGAACGTACTACATTGGTCAAAAGTACGAATTGAAGGGGCAAGTGGATAAAGGTGATATGTAACAATTTTGGAAACTTACTTTTTACCATTTACGAAGGTGATTA
Source organism: Uloborus plumipes (assembly GCA_038373865.1). Classification (NCBI taxonomy): domain Eukaryota; kingdom Metazoa; phylum Arthropoda; class Arachnida; order Araneae; family Uloboridae; genus Uloborus; species Uloborus plumipes. Next base: position 224,835 of record JAXGGA010000143.1, read on the forward strand.
TTCCATTAGTATCATGTCCCCTTTGTAACAGAAATGATAGGTAACTAAGAATATGACCCCGTTTTACCCGTTGAGAAAAATCCATTAAAAAAAACACATGTTTTTTTAAAAAAGCTTTTTCTAGAAATTAAAAAAATTGTCACCTATCACCTCAATCCATTTGCCACTTCAATTGGAGACCAGTAAAGGCCGTTTTTTTACAGAAAAAAAAAAGAGTACAACTGATTAATTTCGTGAACTTTTAACTTGGTTGTTCTTTCTGTGGTCATTAAAAGGGAATTTAAGGTATAATGAGTATAAGTTTGTTTTCTGTAGCTGAAGTCGATTACAGGGATTTAGAACAGGGTTAGCTACCAAGTTTAACTCATTAATGCAGGCTAGAGAGGATAAAATAAAATGATAAAAGAGAAGAAAACTTTTTTTTTCGAACTAAATTTGACACAAATCCAATTTTTTGGGTGAAAAAAAATTACGAATAGAAATTTCACTAGCAAAAAATAAAATATTTATTAAAGGAAAGCGATCCACTTTCTTCAAAATTAAACCCCCAAAATGTGAATTTATTCTTTCAAATTTACTTTAAGCTCATTAAACTAGAAGACTTTTGTGCAATTTTCCTCTTTGGAATAATTCATTTATTTTCGTCACTAGCAGCCGGTTTTATATCGCCATTCCAGTCTCCAATTTTAATAACTTTTGTGAAAAAGCTTTGGAGTAAAATTATTTATTTTTTAAAACTTAGTTCGATGGGCTTAAAAGCTTCCATTTCCTCTTAATATGAAAGCATTGTTCAAGCTGCATTTTAAAAGTAAAAGTTTTTATTCCAACTTCTGATTTTGTTTTTCTTCTTTTTCAAATTATTGAGGAATGAAATAACTTGAGAAATTTTCCTGACTTTCACTTATTTCGCATTTATACGAAATAAATATATTATTTTGCGGTGAAATTTGTATTATGCTCGTTAATTGCTTTAAAATATTCCAGACGTTTGCATATTACGTGTTTCCATTTATAACTCAAAATTATACAAGAGAAAAAACAAAAAGAGGAAAAAAAATGTTTTTAAAACTAATGGCTGAAAATATAGATTGATTTGCGAACAGCGAATTAATATTTGAAATATTTGGGGAGACCATTTTACAAGACCATGGCTACGAAATATAAGTTAACCTTATTCTTCAAAAGTTAAACGGATACCACTATTATTGAATCCATTGAACCTGATTCTTTAAAACTCCAAAATTCTTAGCCTTTGTTTAAGAAGCCAAGTATTTCCTACCATAACTTTATTTTTTTCTCTTTTCGAATAAAAAAAAATACTTTAATTGATATTATATTAAATTTAAAAAATAAAATAAATAAATAAAAAAATCAGTATAAAAATATATTTGCGAGATTTTTTCTGCATTTCTCAATATTTAACCCTACACTGCATGATTTTTTGTTCTTTGAAAGATCTATACAGGGGTGATTGTGAGTTCAGAAAAAAATACCTGAAAGTTTTAAAGAGAAAATGTGTATGTGTGTGTGTGGGGGGGGGGGGGGGGTTAAAACCAAGGCCCCTCTTACTTAAGCACACCTAATTTTATATTCATACATATAAAATAATTAATTTACTTTCATAAACTAACACATTTCATTTATTCGAATAGTTTCACACACAAATAATTTTTATTCAAAATATTGTTCCTGGATTTAATTAAATTGTAAATTAGCAATAAAGTTACTTTTGAGCTGGTGTTGAACAAATAATCTCCAAAAAATATTTTAAGGAGAAAGCAAAAGTCTAACAGAATTACTATTTATTCTGCGAGTCTCAACATTTCTATTCGATTAATAATTATTGGTTTTATCATTGAAAATTCGAAAAAGCAAAAAAAAAAATCAGGAGGTGGGACGATAAAAGCATAATTAAAAATATTTTATTTCCGGTATTTTCAAACATGAAAATACCAGAGTCGATCATGAAAATACCGGAAATCCGGTAAAATACCGGAATACAATCACCCCTGGATCTATATATATTTTTCAATGTAATAAGAAAACATTAGAAAACATTTTTAAAAATTTAATTTTTAAGAAAGATGGTTATATTTGCTTTAAAGATGCCTAATACTTTCTTTTTATGCTTGAGTTGCCTTATGATTGGTCATAAGTAAAAATAGTCCATGTAGCCAATTGGCAACGCTATGCAGTGTAGGGTTAAAAGCAATAAATATTCCTGTGTAGTGAAAATTATATTTGGGCATTGCTTTTTAGACAAATTTTAGATTGACAGCGGCAGTAGCGTCTATTTTGAAAATCAGTGGGGCTGCTCAAACAAGGAGTTAAAAAATAAAATAAAAAGGAGGAAGGGGGGGGGGGGTCAAGAAAATGTGTTCCAGTTTTTCTTTCGTTATTTTTTAATGAGAAAAATACTCAGTGGAAAATATGAACTTTTCCTTTTGGATATTACAATAGAATAATTCCACAGGTACAAAAGATCAACATATTTAAAATTTTTTTTTGTCGCAGAAAATGTTAGTAGCAATCTGAAGTCACTGCAACAAAATAGTTGAGCCGATTTTTTTTTTGAATGCTAAACTGGATTTTAATAAAATTTAAATAAAAAAACAAAACCAAATAATTTTCTTTTAAATTTTTGACATCTTGAATTCAAATTATGGTTTTTGCAATCACAAAAGGCTTGTGTGTTTGTAGAGCTTCAACGCTACCGCCCTGGAGTAGCGGAGGCCCAGGGCTAGAGGAGTGAGTGGAAGGTGGTGTTCACAGAGGCACCCAGTCAAAAACTCAAGCGCGTTCGTTGGGTCTTTTCGACCCTGGCGCTAGGAAAAAACATTCGCAGCTTTACTTCTATTTGAAAGAAATGGACTAGGTCCACTGTAGCTGCATTCAAAGTCGACCCCTTGACCTTAGATATACTTTTGAGATGCTTGATTAATATTTGTCAAAATCATGATTTACTACTAGATTATTCATTAAATATTGTTTAAATGCTCTTAAAATGTAATATGGGTCATTTTGACCCCTCGCGCGCTGTTGTGTATCGGTATGTTGCGCGCTTTCCAGAAGGTTAATTGCTTAACAAAGACACCAATTACTATTACTACCGTTTTTTTTTTAATGTGTAAGAAGTATGTTAAGTAAAGATTTTAAATAGGAAGTAAAGATTAATGTTATTGTAGGGTAAAAAAATGTAGTACGTTAAATATCTTTGACTTGTAGGAAGATTTTCATAAATAGTCAATCGTTTGATAAAACTGCTTGCCACAGTCTAGAGGTTTAGTTTTTTTTCCTTATTATTTATTACTAGTAAAAAAATATGTCAATACTTACTTATTCTTTTATTTGGTTTCATATTGGCGCTTTTTTATAATCATATTTGCCACCCATGTCCTATACCTTACTTATGCTCTACTTATATTTTACCAGTAAATTTTAATGAGCATTCTTTTACATTTAAAAGCCATTTTTTTGCACACTTTGGACAAAGGTGACACTAACTTTCATTGTTCTTAATTCATGACCACAAATGCAGTGGACGTCTTAGTCGATACCTAAAAGCAGGGTATCAGGATACACGGAATCTGATTGCTAAAAAGATAATTTGAAAAATACACAAGAAAATAAAAAGACATATTACCATGTATTTTCGTATAGAAGTTTTATTGAAACACTGGGAAAAAGCGGAGTACAACTTCTGAAGAGGCAGAAGGATTGGTGGTTCAAAAAATAGAGTATACAATGTCAGATCTAACAGCATAAAGGGTTTCTTTCTTTTAATTCATGGCATCGAGGAAGGCAAAAAGTGATTCGAAACCTTCACATAATAAGAGTAGTATGATAATTATACAGAAAGTTGTTGCATGACATGTAGCAAAAGTCTGACTACTTCCTCGCAGGAATGAGGTACTTTCGAAGCTCTTTGCGGGGTTGTTTGGGGGAAGCGACCAACGCGCTCTCGTTGAGTTTTCGTCGTTAGATTAATCGTTGCTAAAACATATACCGTATTTATGCGAATTTAATCAAAGCCTCCTGAATACTAAATGCCTGCAACTTTCTGGCTTTTAACACAGAGCACAATTTCGTCCTTGGTTCACGATACACTGCCATCTACCGAGGTTCTTCGTAAAAGAGAAATTAAGAGAAATAATTGGTTCGTTTATAAATTTAAATTTAAAAATCAACCAATCAAAAAATTTAATTCGAATATTGTTTGGATCCATCGCCAATAGCTGCAAAATGCCCTTGGTTCACAAAGCGCTGCTATCTACCGGAGTTCTTCGAAAAATTAACGATTGGTTCATTTCTGAATTTAAATTTAAAAATTAACCAATCAAGAAATAACAACGGCATTATCGGATTGCCGCAAAGTGGCGCTTAAAGGGGAACCCATCTCGACGGTAGCGAAGCAAATAGACATTTAGTATTTAGGAGGCGTTGACTTAATGCGACATCGAATCTAATGTGCATTCCCATTTTAAAACTTTAAATAATAAAAAAATCCTTCGTCAGCGAATGCAATGCGCATCAATGGTATGAGGAATTTATTAAATCTTATTTCATTCAACAATGGATTTGTATAAAGTAACGCATCCCAATTTTGAATACTACATTTGGCCAAAAACGATGCGCATTAGATTCGAGTAAATACGGTATTTGTCTGGAATAAACATTAGCATCATTGTCAATGCGAGTTGGTTTTATCTTCCTTACACCAGTTACAAATGCAAGGCACAAACTGTTTTATACAGTCGCCATTTTGTTAAATTAAAAGTCGGAAGTTGTTCTAGCTAAAGTTACTACTATAAAACACTTTCTTTTCGAACTTTTCTTATTCGCGACACTTTTTGAAGAGTTGCAAATTTTCTCACGGCAGCCGTTCATTCTATACTACTGTCCGTCCGTGAAAGCCTAGCCTAGCACTCGGGGACCATTCCACGTTTAAAAAGGGGTGATGGGTTGTGAGTGGGAACTTTCCGAAGTCTCCAATTTTAAAAATTCATTTGCTATCCTTTTGACATGTTCAACTAAACTATGTATTTGAAATTAGCGTCATTCTACGTTGTTTGATATGGCTCAAAATGCTTCTTATTATTCTTCCACTTATTGTTATCTTACCTACTACCCCTATTTTGGCAAGATCAGAGAAGACCTGACGCATGCGTCAATACACGGAATGCTTTACCTAAGAAAATCAGACAGTACAGTACGTGTATAACGTGTATCAATTGCATACGTTCCTATATAATTTACATACGTTATTGAATATCAATTATAACTGTATAATTGTGGGCTTTTTAATCATATACGCAAGCAGATATTTGACACCATGGACACTTCGCGGCACCCCTCGCATCACTCTGCGGAACCCAATTTGGGTAACTATAAAACAAACCAAAAAAAAACATTTTTAAATCTTCATAGAACCACTTTTTTTTTCTTCCCATAAGCTATTTTCCTGTTTTGTAAACTTTTAAAACTTATTTTTTTTTAAATACAGGGGTTAGATGAGTTTGTGTGCTCATATGTGGACAGGAATGAAATCCAAACGTAACAAATTGGATGGGGGGGGGGGGAGGACCGATGTATAACTTTTATTAAAAACATAGAAAAGAGGGAAACATAAGAAGAGTCGCTTTATTCTCAAAAAATAATTAAGTAAAAAAAAAAAAGCTGTTTTTATGTATTTTTATTAAAACGAGGGACTATTTTGTTCCCCTCCCCCCTTTTTTGAGATGTAGTATTCCTTTTTTTATACGAAAATTCCTCCTATTCCACTACAGTACTTTAAAGGTGTCGCTGTGTTCATGAAAAAAATATTTTACTGAGTGTAAACTCTCTGGTAATCAGTATTAACACTTCCGCATATTTTTACCTATTAAAATATAGCACCTCATAAAAAAGTATTCAGTAAGTAAGAGGCGTAAATAAAGTTGCGATACTTATGAATCATTTAGGTAAATAACTTTTAACCCTTTAACTGTCAAGTTATTTTGATGATTTGGGTGCACAAATTGTCAAATTTTTTTATTGCAAAAATCAAATGTTTAGTGCAAAATAAAATATACTTAGTAATTAAAAATTGATATTTTGAAGCACATGAGTAAAATATTTAAAGTTTTGTAGCCAAAGCAGATTTGCATTTGCTTAAGGCGGCTGCCACTCAACATGGCAGTTGTAAAGTTCGCTTCTAGTGGAGCATTATTTTCCAAAAATGAAAAAAAACCCTAATTATTTTCGAAAAAATAAATAAATGAAAAAAAAATTCAATAAATAAAATGAATACCTTTCAGAAATTCAGTCCTGTGTGGTATAACTGGAAACACTTTTCCAAGCACAAACCCGAGAAACAGTCGGATTTGACAAAGAGATGAAGCCGAAATAAACGTCTCCCGATATATATTCGGGTATAACAATACGATGCACTCAAAAAAAGAAAAAAAAGTAATACTCGGGCGTGACATTTTCGAACACCAGTGCTGTGCCCGAGATTATCTCGGGCATGACAGTTAAAAGGTTAAGTACTCTATTCTATTAACGAAGACTTAAAATGCATTGAACAGTTCCTAATATCTGTCGCAGAAACCTCCATAAAACATAAGTTATGCATGAATTATATCAAATCCAAAAAATAATGAAAAGAAATAGTACATAACAGCATAAATATGTACAGCTTGAAACTTTCTTACATTTTTCAGTTTAGTTAAAATGCGTTTTTTGGAATGTTTAAAGAAGAAGACTTTATAACTGCACTCCTCTTTTAACATTTTAAGAAAATATAAAAAAGTAACGGTATCAAATAGAGGGTATATACGTATACAATTTGTGTGCAAAAAGTCCTGCGTGTTTGAAGTCGTTGTTTCGAATCAGGCTTGTATTGACTTCTTTTGCATGGCATTACTACCGACGAATGCCATTACCATTTGACAATTTTGCCACATAGTTCCCCATCAGATGGATTCACCTGGGCATTTTACCATGGGAATTTCACTAGGAATTTAATTTGGCCGAGAGCATCTAGTTAAATAGGTACTTAAATGATTGTCAGCATGCCGCATAATCATCAAACGACATGGATATTGACAATGTTCTGCATCTAGAAAACATACCAAATTGCACTACGATTGAGCCTGAAACGTGAGGGCCTTACCAGCAGGCTCAAAAGGAATGAATGGTCATAGCTTTTTCAAGTAGTTTGAAACACTTGTTGAATAGATACTACAATTCGATTTGGTCGCTTTTCGGGGACTGGGCATGATAAGACACGGTCTTTGTAGTGATTGCATATCCTTCGTGTCTGTTCGCTTGGGTACATAAAAATACCTCATTCCTACTACAAACACAACATCAACATGAAAGAAGAAACAAAAGGTCATTGAAAGAGAAAACATCTTTTAAAAAGTTTCTAAGAGAGTTACTAGATGAAACATGATTACAAATTGACATTTTGAATAAAATTACAAAGTTTATGCTATAAATGTTACACAATGAAGTTGAAATTTCGAAAAATACATTCTATTCAAAAAGTTGAATAGAAAACTACAGTTACAGTTCAAGAAAATAGCAACAATTTTCCATGGTTAAAATTTTCCATGGCTTATGCACAACAATTTTTCATTACTTCTAAATATGACTAAGAGCGAAAGAGCAAAAAGTTTGATTGATCTGTCGTTCACAATACTATCAGGAATTCATAACTCTTGCCGACGAAACTGTAAAATTGCTTCAAATCTGGAAAAGTCAAAGAAGCCACTGATGACATCATCAGAGCGACGCCTCACAGGAACCATTTTTGGTTTTGGTAGTATTGAAAGTAGGTCGCCAAATTGATTTCATTTTTTATGAGATCATTGAAAAACTGTTCAGGAAAAGTAAGCCGTTGATGCCGTCACGTGACCCATTTAATTCTCCGAAATACAGGCAGTTTTAAACATTTTCTGTTTCATTAACCATAAATCGTCAAATAAAATTTCACCTCTGACGTTATCAGCAGTTTACTTAACTTTTGAGAACAACAAAAAACGCAGGCTAGGCTAGACTACTAGAAATACGGTGCACTCGCGTTATAATTGGTTACATCATGTCGGTATTGGTTACATAGAAAGGAGTTTATCTTTTCGATAGAGCATATTCAAACCATAAGTTTCACAAGAATATGAAGGTAATTTTGATGCAGTATGGAAAACTATTATCATACTAAAAGTAGGCACGTAATTTGAGCTAGCCCTAGCATAAGTCTTCAGGTTATTAAGAAAAAAAGTGAGCAAATAAAAATAAGTAAATACTCAGCTTGGAATCAAAAGGTTCCGCGTTCGAGCCACAGCAAGGTAGTCGCTGCTTAAAGTAATGAAGTACTACAGTGACATGTTGTCTATCCCCAATATTGTTGCCTAGGATTTTTCTTTGTTTTCTTCCGTTCAATTCGTAAACACGACAATGCCACCCTCAAAAGCCGTATTGGAATGCAACTTTTCGAAAGATGTACTACAAAAATTTATTTTGAGACACTAGCTTACCATGTTGAATAGAGTGGAAGGATTTAGCACCGTTCTACGTTGTTTGATACGGCTCAAAATGATTCTTATTGTTATTGCCCTTATTTTTATCTTACCTATCACCCCTGTTTTGGTAAAATGAGAGAAGACCTGACGCATGCGTAAACACGCGGAAGGTTTCACCTAAGAAAATCAGTCAGTATCTGAGTTACTAACAGTAGAGCTTAAGAGGGAGGAGGCAAAAACTCAACTTGCATGTTATCAGATTAGAAGATTTCCTGCCATGTGCAAGTACAATTCAACACACACTAGCTGCAACATGGGCGGAGTTAAGGGGGGGCTTAGGGGGGCTAAGCCCCCCTGGCCAGGTTATTAGCCCCTCCTGAAGGAAAAAATACCTTTTTTTAAAAATTAATAAATACGTACGTCATTCAGGACAAATAACACAGAGAAGATCATGCAATCATTCGGAAACCTGGGTGATGGCGCTTATTAGCCCCCCCCCTGAAGAAAAAAGAATATAAACGAGACAAAGTTTTCTTTCAACATTAGCAATTGTCATCTCTCTTCCAAAAAACCCTCCTAAGAACTAAAATATATGTTTGCTCAGCATTGAACAATCTACGAGACTTTTTCTCTTTAGCTTATGCTCTGCTCTACTAATTTTTGTTCATAGTACATCCGTTAACGATATCAAACGGTGAATCTTCCTACCGAACTATTTTGCTGGGAAACTAAGTGATGTATGTGTTTTTATCTCGTGCCTCCGGTCCATGGGCTGGGCACCCATATGCGGAATTTTAAAGGAGGGCTCAAATATTTCTCCCATGGTTTAGCAGGATATTTTTCTCATGCAAAGCATTGCTCATTGAAACTCTGAAGTATGTGTTTGCTTTTTTTTTGTTTTGTTTTTTTGAAAATGTGTTTTAAAGTTTTAACGTTGTTTTTCTACTATTTGTTGCACCAGACTATTATTTCGTATTAACTATGTATTCAAGATTTTTAAGTATTTAAACTGATAATGATTTATTTCCTGCAAGGTTTACCAGCATGTTTAAATCAGTGTAACTAATAAATAATTTTTAGAACTTGATTACCCATAATTTAAGATTTTTTCATTTTAGTATTTTGTAGAATAGCTGTCTGTTTAAAATAACTGCTAATAAGGTAATATAAATAAAATAATTTCGGTTTTATACTTTAAAGTCATACGGAATAATACAGTTATCTAACTATAAAAATGACAATTAAAAATTTTTCATGTGTTATCGTCTGAAAACGCTGATGTAATCTTCCTGTTAAACGACATTGTTCAGAGTGCTTTTTCGCTTTAAGTATTTAAAGTTGGGAAGCTCTAAGTCAAGCAAGCTCTATTTACATGTCATAAATAAAATAATGCATAAGCTTGTTTTCTATAATACAGTATTTCTCTTCTATTTAAAAAAAAATTGTAGTAATTCTAAGCATCTTTCGACTTTACTAATGTTTTTGAGTACTTTAGTTACATTCAACAGACCTCATATGAAATAAAAGTTAATATTAAATTTTATTCATAAAGAAGTAGTAGAAACCAAAATAACAGTGAATATTATGAAGAAAACAATGTTAATTCATCTCTAAAATACAAATTTTGTGCTAGTTTAAGTCGATTTTATTACTTTTATTTTG
>JAXGGA010000143.1:240000-314806 GCA_038373865.1 Uloborus plumipes
CACTTTCTGTGAAAGGAAATTACCGTTTTTGTCGCCAAATTCGCCGGCTGAAGTCGCTTTCACCCTTTCTTTAATTGAACTGAAATTACCGTTTTTGTTACCAAATGAAGTATTCGCCGATTTTTCCCGAGTGAACGGAAATGACCGTTTTTGTCAATAAATGACCAATTGCCGCATGAAATTGCTTTCACATTTTCTCAGTGAAAGGAAATTACTGTTTTTGTCACTAAATAAGCTGTTTGACGGCTGAAATCGCTTTCATACTTTCTTTTAAGTGAATGAGAATTTTCTTTTGATCATCAAGTGTACTCGGGCACTTATTCAAGCGGAGTAAAGTGAATCGGGAAGTGAAGCACAATTAGGCGCTTGAACTTCGAGCAAACAGTAGACTTAAAAAAAAAAAAAAAACTGTTTGTACTTCTAAGAAGAATATTTATAACAGAAATGACTTTTTGAGAAATACGTGGGTGTAGTCAAAACCACTCCGAAATGACATTTTCATCAACACCTGACATTTGAGCGCCCCTAAGTTTTTTTTAAAACACACAATACAGTTTTATTAAATGCGCGTGATGGCTTTGATAGTTAGCACACATACGCTAGTCACAATAATGCTTTTCAATGATATTTTTACAGGAATATGAAAAAAAAAGCACGAACACTCCGTGAAATAAATACAAACAAAACGGACCCAATAAGAACAATATATTTTTCATAAACATAATATCAAGTGCGTTATAAGTAGCTAATAAGAGCTAATCATATGTATATTATGTACATGTCAGTGATATTTACAAGTAAATAGTTTTCCCCATTTCTTCAAGGGATTCTAATTCTATCAACGGTCCGTTGCAGATTGGAATTTTATGTAATCGCGAAAGACACGTAATTCCTACATTTTGGGTGCTATTAGAAAAATTTAATCACATTTGATTCTTCATTTGTGCGTTCTGCCATTACTACGAGCTTAAGTTCGAAAATTTTCCTCAACTCAATCCTTTGCGGAGAGATCGAACTTTGTAATAGGAGGCTCATCTCGTCAAAATTTCAACTTCAAAATCGACTTCTGGAATGTTTTAAATCCGTTTTGGATTCGATTTCTCAACAACTACCTACCTGTTCTCTGTAAACAACAATTTATTCGCTTTTGTAACCTGTAGTTACCGAATAAAAACACAATCAAAGAGAAAAACAACAGGACCTTCTGGTTGTTGGTGAAAATTCTCGCTGAGATCAAACGGCGAAAGAGGAACTCCTATGTATCAAAGTTTGTAATCTCAGAATGTTTTCTACCTACAAAATCATTATTTTAAAAGGTTCTCTATTGAAAATGACGTGAAATACTGAAAGAGAGTGCACACTAGTAGGGTCAAAACACCAAAAAGCCGACAAAGATCAGTAATTGTCAATACCTCATCTTTCATTTTCATCCACAACTTAATTATTTCAATACTATAAGGGCTTAGAGTTGTGGCAAGTTCAAGTCCTCCAGGTATCCCACACTACATAAATGTAGTAGACAACGTTTGCAAATGTACTGAAAAAGGTAGTAGAATCTTGAAATTTGACTACACAGTAAGCATTTTGAATATGATGGGAAAACTGTAATAACTGGAACTACGATTTTAGTCATTTAAGACCTTCTCAATTAAAAAAAAAAAAAAAAAAAAAGTCGCCGATTCTCAGCATCGACTATTCGAGATAGACAAACAATGATTAAACAACCACTATCATGCTAAACTGACAAATTTCGAAAGATAGTGATATGTCTTGAGGATTAAGAAGCTACCGAAACGTATTACGCTTAAAAGCCCCAGATCAACAGTAAAACCTAATAAGTAAACCCTCATTAAACAAGACCCTGTTAAACCGGACTTTGCCTTAATCCGAACAGCCATTTGAATTTCTATACTATATAAATAAAAGTGAAGTTAGCTCAATAACGTATTTTTGTAGGACTAGCACACCATAGGTATGCACATACTAACTTAATTTCCTTTTAAGCAGTTTCATATTTCATTCTCTTGAATTTCAAATGCAATTTTTACTGAGTATAGTAGTTTATGTACGTTAGCTCATTTTATAGTTTATTTTGTTCAATCTGTATTTCCTTAATTTAAACGACTTGTATTCCCTATTAGCCCCGATTAATTACGTTCTACTGTGAGATAAAAATTTTGTCTATGAACATTTCAACAAGGGAAATCTAATACATTCAACGAAAAAATAACCTTATGTGATTGTTAACTCAACGCCTTGAAATGTCCAATGAAAAAAAAAAAAAAAAAAAAGGAATAACTTTGCTCGGAAACTAAATAGAATGCTGCCAGAAATATTTAAGGCTATCCTTGCTGAACGTACTCTACCAGTTTTGCGCGAGAAATCCTCTTCATGCCTTAAATTTATGAGATCCGATATGTGGAATTTGCATTTATGTTCCTTAAGGCAACGGTAATAAAATTCGATGTGGTGAAGATCTGTTTTTACTCTACTCATATTAGGCCTACCTAGCTTTAAAGAAATTTCTAAACATAATATTTGCCTGGAACAACGTCTCTTTCGAACTTCTTGGACACTGTGGTTCCGGGCAAACATATAAAATCATCACCTCAACATCAAAATGAATAGCGATGACATTTTAATTTATGAAAATTTCAACAAGGTGGCCAAGTATAAATTTTCGCTAAGAAATGAATGTAACAATATCGTTAACTTTATTCTGGATAAATAAAAAAGTCCTATATACAAGACATTCCGGCAAAAAATTGGCACATCAGTTTGAATAGCTTCCTTGGGATGGGAATCCATCGAAAATTTGTCGGTAACAAAACTGAAGTTAAGATCCAGTTTCTCAAACTTTAAGACACGAAATTGGGTCAGATAACAAAGTGCCAGTTCTTCAGCATTTGGAACAGCTTGCATCCATCCTAATTGTAATTTCAAATTTTGCGTTTTAATTCTAAGCGCTTTTATAAATCACAAATAAGGTCACTTTAATTCGTTTAATTACATTTTCTCGCCTTAACAACACCACTTAAAAATCACGTTCACCCACTTGTGATAAATGTGCATCTTATGTGAGTGATTACCTGACAAATATAATAGATTCTCAGTACAACGATTCTCCTACATTACGATCCTTAAAACAGTGTAAATGAGCAAAGAGTCTTCATATTCAGTTTCTTTGCTCGCTTTAAACAAGAAGAGTCACATTTTACATTCTTTTTTTTTTTAAATTAACAGAAAAAAATATTAGTGGGTTTGGCACAATCGTTCCCTCTTTCTGTCCGTTTGTAAAAGCCGCGCTTGGCATTCGCGAACAGTTCCACTTAAAAAGGGTAGATGGGTTGTGCGTGATAACTTTCCGAAGTTTTCAATTTAAAACTTGTATTTATTTTATCCTTTCGACATATTCAACTAAACTATGTATTTGAAATTAGCATCGTTCCATGTTACGGCTCAAAATGCTTCTTATTATTCTTTCCCTCATTGTTATCTTACCTATTACCCCTATTTTGGTAAAATCAGAGAAAACCTAACGCATGCGTAAATGCGCGGTAGGTTTTACCTAAGAAGATCAGACAGTAATGTGTTTTTCAAGTAAAAACCTGTTGCCTAAAATTAAAATTAATGTTATCTTGCATGAAAATAGCTGGAATTTGTTTTAAATAGAGAAAATTTATTAATGTTGTCATTTGGTGCCTCAAGATCTTAAGAAATCTGAACGCTGGACATTCCAAAATCAGTGATTTATTAAAGATGCACACTTACTGCACAAGGGAATTTGATCACAAATGCGTCGATCCACTAGAAGACGATATCAGAAAGAGTAACAACTACTGCTGCAATATTACTCCCATAAAAACAGGCTGCTTTTATTGCTTAGTATATTTTAAATAGTTCGTAATTTTTTGTACTTTATTTTACCCACAAATAATGAATCTTGCATTTTTTTAACAGCGGTCTGATTGCTAACCTTTCCTCCAACTTGTATTTAGCAACTTTTTTGGAGAGAGTTCATTCCTTAGTTCTCAAACTTTTCCTTTAATCATTGAGATTTTCCCTTATTTTTTAAAGATTTTTTTTTTTGTTTGCATTGTAATTTATTTCATTATTCACTAGTAGCTTATTTTTTTCAGTCATTATAATTAATTTCCTTTCGTAACCAATTTTTTTTTTTTTTTTGCATTTTTTAAGGATATTTTTGTCTTAATCACTTAAAGTCCTCTTTTTCGTGATTGCCATTGTTTCGTTCTTTTGCCAACTTTTACTTAAGTTAGTTTCAGGATTTTGTGAAATTGCAGATATATTTGTGCATTTACACTTTCTGCCAATGAGTTAGGGAGTTTTGAACCCATTTATAGAAAATAGGCAAGCTCAGTTTATTACACATTAATTAAAAAACACATGTCGCTGATCTAGAAGAACAATTACCAGGTGTGATTGTGTTCCGGTATTCTACCGGATTTCTGGTATTTTCATGATTGATTCTGGTATTTTCATGTTCGAAAATACCGGAAATAAAATATTTTTAATTATGCTTTTATCTTCTCACCTCCGGAATTTTTTTCTTTTTCAAATTTTCGATGATTATACCGATAATTATTAATAATATTAATTCATCAAATAGAAATGTTAAGATGAAAATTATAATTCTTTTACCTTACTAAATTATTTTATTTGCATCCGATATGAGAATCAATTTTTTCTCACTTTTGAACTTTTGATGCTTATTACCTTTAGTTAGGAGACAAATAAATGAAATGCAGCAAAATATAACAAATGAAACTTTCATTACTTTATAAATGCTTTCGCACAACAAACAGTAATTCTGTTATACTTTTGCTTTCTCCTTAAAATATTTTTTTGAGGATAATTGCTCAATGCTCATCACCAGCTCAAAAGTAACTTTATTACTCATTTACAATTTAATTAAATGCATGCACAATATTTTGACTAAAAACTATTTGAATGTATGAAATGTGTTAGTTTATGAAAGTAAATTAATTTTTATGTATGTATAATTATAAAATTAGGTGTGCATAAGGCCTTGGTTTTAACCCCCCCCCCCCACTTTTTCTTTAAAACTTTCAGGTATTCTTTTATGAACTCACAATCACCCCTGAATTACGTAACTCTACATTTTTGAGTAATTGAGTTATGATGACTACTGTGTCCGTGAAAAACGCGCCTAGCACTCCCGAACCATTTATTTCACTTAAAAAAGGGGTGATGGGTTGTGAGTGGGAACTTTCCGGAGCTATCAATTTAAAACTTACATTTTTGCTATCCTTTTGACATATTCAACTAAACTATGTATTTGAAATTAACATCGTTCCACGTTGTTTGATACGGCTCAAAATGTTTATTCTTCTTCTTCTTATAGTTATCTTACCTATCACCCCCATTTTGGTAAGATCAGAGAAGACCTGACGCATGCGTAAATACGCGGAAGGTTTTACCTAAGAAAATGAGACAGTAATGATATGTATGACAAAGACTTTAAGCAAGCGGTGGAACTTGCATGATTTAATTGTGTTTCGAGTTTTGGCCGCTGGAGCGTTATTAGACGGAACAAAAACGTAATTGAATAAAGGTTTAAAATTAATAATGAGTTATTCCAAGTCGGTTCATATAAACGTAAAGAATATGTGCTATATATATACACTTCTGTCATTATTTTCAGGGTTCGCATTTTTAATTAAAACTTTTTTCTTCTTGGTCTCTTGTAAAAATAAAATTTTTGCAGTCGCGTCGTTATTCTTTTGAAACATCGATGTGACTTCATTATTAGAAACTAACAAAAGTTAAGCATTTAGGACTATAGTTAATATTTGTTTTCTCTCATTTGACTTGAGTCACAGCACGCGACAACTCAGCAAAGCGGCCTGCTATATTGCCACTAATTGACAGGTATATCTTCAGAATATTTTTACTGGCTCGTTAAAATGCTTTTTTATAAGATTTGCGAAATAATTAACTACACGTTGTCCATCTATATAACTTAGAATTTCTCCTTCTATTTACTAAAATCATTTAAAACAAAAATAGATGCACTTGGCAAATACGAGAGCTGTTCCTTTTACGTCATTCAAACTCTGTTTGCGAGCGACTGACGCTATTGGAAGACGGAAAAAAATTTCAATCATGCGCACAAAGGTTCAGTCTCAGCTCACGAAAACGTGCTTGATTTACATCCATTTGGTTTTCACAAAAAAAAAAAAAAAAAGAGTCGGATACTTTCTTTCTAAGATCAGAATAGTCCTCGTTCAGCATTGAAATTTATCCTTAAAAAGTTAAATATCCACTTCTTCATTTTGCTATCACAAGCCAGGGCTAAGGCAGAAACTTGCAAAACACCGCCAACTCAGTTATTCCATCCATGGACTGCAGTTTCGTGCTTATTGGCACTCGTCAGAATGGAATAGAAAGTGACCGAGCTGGAAGCAGAACTCCTTTTATAGAAGCAAAGCGAGCCAAAAAACTGGTAGCTGATATGAAATTAGAACACCAGCGTGAGACCGCACTATGGTACGGTACAACTCGTAAATTTAAGGCAGAGTAACGGTTATAAAGCAGTAAGATTTTGCTTCTATAAGAGGATATCTGCCTCCAGCTAAGTCACTTCCTATTCCAGGCTGACGAATGCCAATAAGCATGAAACTGCAGTCCTTGAATGGAATAAACTAGTTGGCGGTGTTTTGCAAGTTTCTGCCTTAGCCCTGGCTTATGATAGCAAAATGAAGAAGTGGATATTTAACTTTTTAAGGATAAATTTCAATGCTGAACGAGGACTATTCTGACCTTAGAAAGAAAGTATCCGACTCTTTTTTTTTTGTGAAAACCAAATGTATGTAAATCAAGCACGTTTTCGTGAGCTGAGACTGAACCTTTGTGCGCATGATTGAAATTTTTTTCCGTCTGCCAATAGCGTCAGTCGCTCGCAAACAGAGTTTGAATGACGTAAAAGGAACAGCTCTCGTATTTGCCAAGTGCATCTATTTTTGTTTTAAATGATTTTAGTAAATAGAAGGAGAAATTCTAAGTTATATAGATGGACAACGTGTAGTTAATTATTTCGCAAATCTTATAAAAAAGCATTTTAACGAGCCATTTACGCGGAGCACTGGGTGATTATAGTTACCGTAAAGTCGGGTTACTTGGACCCACAAGGAGGTTACTTGAGCCCACAGTAAAATGAGAAAATCTGGGTTTGGTACTACCATTAGAGACTGCAGAGTGCTTCTACCTAGAGGAGAAACGAGGAACTACGTGCAAGTCTTCAACTAATAAGTACCAAACCTAGATTTTATCATTTTACTGCAATGGGCTCAAGTAACCCCCTAGGGTCCAAGTAACCAGACTTTATGGTATTTAAGAATGATAGGCTGTGTTTTTACCAAGTTTAGCAATCACATGATGAATTCATACAATGTCTACTTAATGATATACGTTTCTCAATTTCTGGAAACCAAAAGAAGGAGTTTGGCTATCGTGATTTTTTAGCGACTTCTGCAAAGTGAAAAATTCAAAATTTATCCTTAGTTCCAAGGCTTCGTCTTGTAGCCTTGTTCAACAATATATGTATTTTTTTTAAAGATTACCTAACATCAAGATGAAGATAAAGATACCGAAAGCATGTGATTGTTGGACTCGCACCAAGAAATTTTTATCGTTCTTACTAGAGCCAAACAGCTGCAAATTTGAATTTTTAACAAGATCAGAGGCGGAAAAGAGCCAAATTCCCTTTCTACAAAAATCGATTTTTGATCCTAGAAAACAGGAAAATGAAATGAACGATGATTGAAGGATTTTCGTAGCAAACAT
Source organism: Uloborus plumipes (assembly GCA_038373865.1). Taxonomy (NCBI): domain Eukaryota; kingdom Metazoa; phylum Arthropoda; class Arachnida; order Araneae; family Uloboridae; genus Uloborus; species Uloborus plumipes. The sequence goes on from JAXGGA010000143.1 coordinate 247,828, forward strand.
GTCGTCGCGCATGTCAATGGTTCTACAAAATTTAATCAACACATCCTCTTGTTGCAAATTGCTTACTCATTGCTTGTTATTTACTCTCTGTCCCTTAATAACATAAAAGGCGTTCACAGCTAAAGTGGACACCGTTAACTTCTGAATGACTTGATCCACTTAGCTCTGAACGCCTCATTTGACACAAAGAACTTTGGGCTCTTATTATATAGGAGGCGTTCAGAGCTCAACTGGATCAAGTCGCTTGTTGACTTGATCCACTTTAGTTCTGAACGCCTCCCATGTTGTGATAGTGTAATCACGTCGTCATAGTTGATAGCACTATGACGACATATGGAATACAAGTCCCCGCAGTAGGCATAATACTCATGCACTATTTACCTGGTGTAAAATTAGCATTCAAGTACGGTTTCTTTCTTAAGAATATCATGCACTTTCTGATAAAGAATAAAAACGTATATGCTACGTTTCAAAAGTGAGCGAAATAGAATCACCTCCCTCCATAGTTTGACTAGAAGGCGATATCTATGCAGATGAGCGGCGATAGATATAGCAAGAAAATAAGAAATGGTGTGTACAAAGTGCATCACATTGCTCGCTCATGCAAATTTTTGCCAGTTGAAGCACAGTTTATATAAGGCATGCACAGTGACCAAACCAGATTTTTTTTTCTGGGAAGGGGGTGTTCATAAAAATCCTTATACAGCCGAACTCGCTTATGACGAGACCAAAAAGGGACCAAGCTATTTGCCCTTTATAACTAGATTGCTCTTAAAAAAGGGCTCAAATTATAAAAATTCAAACATCCTCACTTTGTTATTTCCTTTACTTCTGTACCGGGCCAAAGAAGTTATTTAATTTGCTTCGAACTATCTTACTATCTCTTTCTTAGTGTATTATTTTTCGAGGAATACTCATAGCTCAAAAACACCACCATTTGTTTGTAGCGCTAGCTTCGAAAAAGGCTTGAAGTTTTAAGGTACATTGAAAGAAGTGACCTATGTTGAAGCTCTAGTTCAGCTTGAAATTCTTCGCATTTGTCGTTATTATTGATGATTTCATTATTTCACTCTATTAGCTTGAATTTGAGCTACAAATATCCTACGACAATCCTTTACAACATTATCCGTAAATATCTACGCCAGATTAAGAACTGGGCCATCATCGCTTGTTGTAAGGATTTATGATTCTTCCCTAACTATTTTTAGGTTTAACGTGGGATGTTAAAGGAAATTTTCTGAGAAAGGATTAGTTGAGTTAGAAGTCAACAGAAATTTTATGAATCAACAAGTATTGCTTGGTTTTAAGTGCTGTTTGTTCGTTAAAACTGCTCCCATAGACTAAACATTGGAACACACCTAAATATTTCCGGCGATTATCTTGACAAATCGAGGTTCTCGTAGAATCAGGACTCGTTAGTAGCGAGTTCGACTGTATGATAGATTAGGTTTATAGAACTATTATTGTGTAGTTTATTTGTTTTACTTTCCCCTTTTTTTCTATAGTTAGGGCAAAGCTAACTGGGAAGCATTGTGAAGGCTACAAAGAGCCTGATCACGCCATTAGGTATGCTAAACCAGCTTGCCTTGCCCCAACTAGAGTCTTCAATTTCAAAATTAGAACTATTTTTCTCAATCCAACAGGCTCGAAAACATGAAATAGCACATGAAACAAAATCTTGATGAGAAGATTCAGCTGTCAATGCTTAGGAGCATTTTCAGCTGCACAGTACCACATTTAGGAGTGAAGATTCTTCGCTGTCTTTAGTAATAACCAAAAGCTGTTTGTGGACAACATTTTCAGCTCTGGATGCCTGGAGTAGCTTTGGTTACATAGTAGTTCACAGGGTCTGATTTATATGAAGGGGGCCTGGGCCCCACACTTTATCAGGGACACCCCTGTGGTAAAACTTTATAATTTAGGCCATTTGGGAGCCCTTAAAAAGCGGGGGCGCAAGGCAACGGCCGAGTTGGCTCATTCAGAAATCAGGCCCTGGTAGTACATTGGTCTTCCTGCCATTAGCGACGTCGGACTTGGCGTGAAGTATGACAATGATCCAAGAGGTAAAAAACCTATACCTAATATGCAACTTTACAGGAAAAAAGAGGAAACAGAAAATATGAGGGTGGAAACGAAAAATGAAAATGCGGTGCTTTAAGCTTCCGTCTCTTGTTCCTGCGGTGGGAGGTAAAAGGGGTTGACGAACGTGAATCCGGCGAACTCGTTCCCGCTCAGGTTGTCCATGATCGAGGAGTCCGCGGGGGTGAGGTTTATTTTGGCATTCGTGAAGACGGGGTCGAAATTTTCGCCCGCTCGTGCGTTTTTCTGTGGCAAAAGAAAGAGAGAGAAAGAAAAAAAAGAAGAGTGAGGCTGAGTTACGAGCAGCATTAAAAATTAAAAAGTAAATCATAATAAAGAAGATACAGTGAACAAAAAAAATGTGCATTAGCAGCATGGATAGTTAGAAAATATGCATATATGACAACTTACACAATTTAATTCTGTGAGCAGCTTTTTTTTTTTCGTTGATCTTCGAATATTTACAGAAAGGACAACTAAACTTAAACATTTTTTTCAGAGGTCTGTATTAGTTCTTAATTTCAAAGCGAACAAATTAAATTCAATTAAATTAGAATTTAATAAAAATTGTCAATCTTGTACTTGGAATAGAATTTTTTTTCCAAGCAAATACGTTGTTCTAAATTACATAATATCACGTTATTGGAAACCATTGAAAAACTTTTTCCTGCACTTGGTTTGTAATTTTAGATAACACTTCAAGTGATATGCTGCTTTAAACACCTTTACTTGTGGTAACAATAAACAAGAAACATTGTATTCAGAATTTTCAATTCGTTTTAGACTCATTGTTTAATGTATTCTTTTTAATTTTTTTTTTCTGAAAATCTTTTTTTTTGGAAATCTCCTGTTGATGTATTTCAATTGAAAAGAAGAACAGCTTTTAATTTTAAAGACAATGTGAACTTGGCTTTGGAAAACGTTTTATCCTAAACAAACAACTAATAGTGATTATAAACCATAGCATTAAATAACATCTTCAACTGAAAACTACAGCTAGGTTACTACAAATTTGGAAAAAATAGAATGCTTCACTATTAAAATATTTTATTTTTGTTCGAAATAAGATAAAATAAATCAATAAAAAAGTAAGAAATTTTATCTTAATCACATTTAAATCAACGTTCCCCCCAAAGCGAAAAACAGTGATGTGTTGCGTTTTCCTCAAAGCAACATAAAAAAGAACTGAATTGTAATTACTTCCTAGCAGCATTCATCCAACAATATAATAATATTTTAATTATTTAGATGGTAACAAGAGCATTAAATTAATCTGTGTTCTTTACATAGTCAACTTTATTTGATTCTTTATTTGATCCTTCCTTTCATTATTTTCAGTGATGTAAATATGTAGTTAATAGATGTTTTACTATGTCACTAAAAGGCATTTAAATTTTCAATAGTCAAAATAGATAAATTTAAATAAAAAGAGGCTTATTGAAGTAAAAATACTAAACAAAAATATCCTTTCATAATTATATATATATAAGTCCTCAAAATACTTTTAAACTACATAAATTTTATTTATGAATGCTCTGAATTTGATCTTGAAAAGTTGTCAAGTATGCATACAGTATTCAAGATGCCAGCTTAAAGATAAAACAATAGTGGTAAGCTCTGCAATATAGACTATTTAATTGGCATGCACAGTCAATAAAACCATAGTGATACATTTATTACACAACTTTTTAGAGAGAATCTTCCTTAATTCTGTCGCCCGCTTTGTGTTCAGCTGTTGTTTATAACATTGTTACATGCGTTCCAATATCCATCAAAGTGCGTCACATGTCATAAATCCAACAGATTATTTTCTACCTAATTTTGTGGCAATGCTCCATCGTTAATTCAAAGTGCCTTAATACCTGAACTATGAAAGAACCAGTTTAACAATCTGAAACTTTCTCATTGAAAATATGATACCTATTTATAATTGAAGCTAAAAATCAACGTAAATAAAGCACAAATTAAGTAGAAAGTACAGCTCGCAGTACTCGCAGCTTTCATGTTGTGTGCTGAGCTTTTTGCACTCAGGAAGAGGATCCATTGTAGACTTGAAATAGCTATTTGCTGTACTTTCTATTTAATTTGTGCTTTATTTACGTTGATTTTCAACTTCAATTATAGTTTAGCACAAAGCTCATTTGATCATTTTTCATTTAATGATACCAATTCGATACAACTTTAGAATGTAAGTGTGTGAATAGGAACTCTAGGCTAAAATGAGCATGATTTTCATATCATCGGATACGATTCAAACGATAAGTAAAGACACTCACTATTTTTGGCTTGAAAGGTGGCTGCACCTCCTTGTTTTCGATCTTCTCCCAACAGATCCTCCTGAAAAAGGGATGAATACGGATGTTCTCCTCTCCAGCGGGGCCACTGCCTAGGCGTTTCTCTGGAATTTTCGTCAAAAACTGAAATAGCCAGAAATTGTCAGCTTAAGAGTCCGGTTATTGAAGGATAATGTTCAAATGTTATGCAAACTTATTGATACTTTGTAATTTTTATAACTTATTGCAAAATTAAGCAGCATTTAGTTTTCTGACTTTTCTTATGCTCATACATAAATCTAAGGCAGACTGGGCACAGCAAAATAAATTAATTACTTAACTAACCTCTTGAAAAGTGATCGAAAGAAATCTAAAAAATATTATAATGAATGCAGAAAAATATCAGGGAGTAAATAAAGTATTCTAATAAGTTAAGACTTTTTTTTAGAAAGTACATAAAACGCGATAACAGCTGATTAAAATATTCAATGAAAAAGATATTAATGAACAAGTGAAAAAATCCTAATAACCAAAGAGGAAATTCTAAGCATTGTATATTATTTAAAATGTTAAATGAATTTTAATTTTTAATAATAGAGAAGAAGAGGAGAATATTACTAAGCAAGGGAAAAAGTAGTAGTGGTTGATTGTTAATTTTAAATTTTTTTGAACTAAAAGATGACGCATTTTGACAACTGATAAAGTTTTCGAACAGTAAAGACTAAATTACACTTTACTTTTATGATATATATTTTTTGCATCTACCAGAAAATGCTTACTTATTTTTTCTGAATAGTTGGGTTTTTTTCTTTTTCTTTCTGTCATTTCTCCCTTTTAATTTATTTCTTTATTACTTATTCTTTTAGTTTTCTGCAAATAACTTCTTGAAATTTCAAATGTTTTTGTACCAGTTGTTGTAAAAAGCATGCCAGAGAAATTTTTTCAAATAATATTACATTCAAAAACAATTTAAGTAAATTAACTCCTATCATAACTTTTATTAGAAAAAATATTTTTACATTACATAATTTGTTCAATAAATAAGTGAAATAAAATAAAATGCAACACGTAATTTGCTTCACAATTTAACAATGAAAATTGTGAACTTAAATCAAGTTAGAATAAATGAAGCATGCTTCTTCAGAATATGTATTTTTGAAATACACATTAAAGAATAAGTTATGAAATATAAAAGAAAATATATGTGTAAAAAACAAGTAAGAAAAACTAATAAGCAGAGAAGCATTACTTAAAATGTTGAAATAATTAAGAAAGTAATTCAATAACTTTATCTCGTTGAGATCGTTTTACAGACACAAAGAGATTGGTTCCTTAAAAATTTTAATACCTCCTCGTAATAATATTTATTTATAACATATGCTGTAATGATCAACAGAAATATTTTTTTATTTCTAGCAGAAGCTCTTGAACAAAGTTCATTGACTCGAGTGTGCATGCACACACTCAACACAGCCTCATGGAGAGAGATACATCATAAGTAAAGAGTAAAAAATACATTAAGGTAAACGGTAACAAGATATAAAGTAAAAAAGTAAAATGTAAAAAGATTACATGTAAGAACATAACATGCAAAAGGCAAAACGTAAAATTAACAGAAATATAAAATCAAAAAGAAAGAATATAGAATATAGAATAATAATAAAAAGAAATCAACAGAAATATAAAATCAAAAAGAAAGAATATAGAATATAGAATAATAAAAAAAAATCAACAGAAATATAGAATAAAAAAGACATATTTTCTCATAAACAACAGACTAACATAAAACTCACCCCTTTTAATGCTTCTTTTGATTCCTTTGATAGTGATTTAGGATAAGAAACATTATTGTCTGTAATGGATGAAAACAGTTCCTCTTCATCTTCCCCATCAAAAGGAGGCTGCAGAGGGAAAAAGTTTTATTCTAATTGTTTAAATCTCTCATAACAGGTTGGAAAGGGTAAGTATCATTAAAATAAAGTACACTATTAGCTTAAAAACAAAAAGGTTTTTCGTTTTCTATTTAATAACTGCAACTCATAACAATTAATATATTTTTAGCGAAAATGCTTCAGTGTCAATAAAATTTAACATAATTTTGTTCCACAAAAATGTTTTCATCGCCATGCCTGATTATAAAGAACTCAGGAGTAATAATAAAATTCACCAATCATCACATCCCTCCATCTATGAGTGCTTTACCCTTTCTTAAAAAGTAAAGGTAAGAAAAATTGAAAGCAAATAGCTATGCTATGGACACTACAAAGAGAAAAATTACTAGTAATTTTAAATTCATATCGTAATGTTTTGTTTTTCTTCTTTCTTGCAACAGCACATAGTTGGTTCAACTCAGAATAGGGAAAAAAACCAATACACAAATATAATAATAATAATAATAATAAAAAGAACAAGTAAGTTTATCAATTCTGAAGAAGACCAACTTTCTTTAGAAGCTATTTACCATATTACAAATACCAACTGATTCCTGCAAAATATTCCAAATGCCTAAAAGCTCCAAGGACGCAGCACTTTCCTTCAGTTCCCAGATTATCCAGAAATTTGAAAAGATTGAAACAACGACACCTGGTTCTGCTTTCTATACAAAAATTTAGCCATCAACATATTTCATTTTAACATATTCAAAAAATGAATCATATTTCATCTGATCCTTTGTTCAAGATAGTGCATTTCAAGCCTTTGAAGACTGGAATCATAATTTAACCCTTCACTGCACGGTGTGCCAGATCTGGCACAAACCAAATAAACCCTCATATATTCCTAGGATTTTTAAATGCAGTTAAACTGAGCTTTGTGCCCCTTCTGGAACATTGCTATAACAGTTTAGTGTGATTTTTATGCACTAGTTAGTTGCACTAGTCTAGGTATTACAGTTCTTGCTTTTGAAAGAAAGAGTGTCTGCATTTCCGTTAGAAGTGTGCTTAGTCATTATTTCCTTTGTTCTAAAAATGTTTAAATACTCTTAGTGGAAAGTTTGTTTATACCACTTATGGCACAAAACACATTGTAGATTATTACACTTATCGGTATACAAAGCATATGCTATGTGCTTTGTGCCATATATAGAACAAACAATTAAAACATCATTTTTGGTGCACATTTTTAAAATTAATTTTTTTCTTCATTTTTCCTGAACTCAGGGCTATTTAAAAGGTAAAAAATGATATTTTTCATGAAAATATAAAAAATCGTGCAGTGAAGGGTTAAAGCTGACTAGCCTAGTGATTCTCCTTTTAAACTAAGCAATATTTCTGAAGATAAGGAAGTCAAAATTGAATAATATACTTCAAAAGAGGTAGCTAGCAAGCTTGCCTATAATAACAGAGCCTCTTCAGAATGATCTTATATGTTTACATTCTTGTCCTTAATAGTTTGTTTTCATTGAAGAATACCATACAACTTTTACTATGCATTTTTCATCTTTATTGCTACCTGGTCTTAAATGCACAACTTAATTATTATTTTTGTTAATTGTGTGTGTGTGACACAATGGATCAAATTTGATCTAAATCTCTCTAAAATTCTTCAGTTTGTTTCTATATTTTTGACAGAGCTTCTTTGAATGTTTTAGGCTTATGATCATATGCAATTAAATTGTAAGTTTGTAGCCTAACTTCTTAATACTTAATAATAGTATGCAATGCATGATGTTTTTAAAAAGTAATTTCATGAACTCAAAAAGATTAAATTCAATTCTTACCTGTCCCACCAGCATTTCATACAATAGGACCCCATATGCCCACCAGTCCACTGATTTACCATATGGTAGGTAGGAGATTATCTATTAAAGAAGAAAAATTCTATAAAATAACACGTTTCTATAAAGAAGGAAATTAGAAAACAAAATTTTTATATATTTAGCTATAATAATTATTTTGTACAACTATATATATTGCATAGTTTTATACAACATTGAAAAAAAAAAAAAAAAAAGTAAGAAAACGTTACTTATCCCATTTAGAGATTGCAAAAGTAAACTAAAATCCTAATATGTGAGTGGGGTATTTGAATTGAGTGAGTATATAGTTTGGAAGTTCAATTTCTTGAGGCTCGATGTGAGGTAACATGAAGGGATACAGAAAGTTGAACTACCAAGTGACATTGTTTAGCAGATGGAGCACAAAAAGCTGTTACTCAGTGTTTTAACAAGCTCAAAATAAAATTAAAAATAACAACGTTTTATTGCACAAAACTTGCAGATTACTGCATTACACTTTTCGAATTTATAAGAAACATATTTTTTTCAATGCAAAAGAAATGAGCTTATGGAGGAAAATACATACGTGATAAAAAGATCAATTGACTGGCAAAGGTAGTTGCTAGCCAAATGAAGATGCTTTAAGTTATTTCACAAGTATAGGCGGATACAGAGCTGCAATATTAGTGGGGGGGGGGGGTGAATTTATAAAAAAATGACACTGCTGTGAGTAAGTAAAAATAATAATAAAAAAATTTGAGATTTGTGCAAGATCAGGTGAGTAAAATGTATTCTTAGCTAATATAGAACAGTGTAAAATTTGACGATTAAGCAGTACAAAGGGCGCAAGTTTGTTCTTTGGTGTTATGTTTTACACTGCAAAATGAACAAAATTACTAGTATTTAATTTAATAACTGAATCATGTAATTAACAAGGATTTTCAAATTTGTTTGCTATGCTCCAGTGCTTTTATTACTTTTTCAATTAAATTTGCGTAAATATGTTTTCAGAACAAAAAATTTTTTAATTCAAAATGTATACAGCAGTTTGAAACTTTTTTCAATATTTTAAAGGAAAACAAAAGTTTTGCAGAAGGAAAATCAAAATAGATTTTCTTTAAATTACTTAAAGAAATTTAATCTTAAATAAATATTCTAAAAATTATTATTGAGCTTTTCAGGGAACCGTTTTCGACAATGCCTTTTTTTCTTTTGTGGAAAAAATTTGAATGAAAGCCAATATACATTTCAACTTACCTCGGGTGCAATATAATCTGGCGTCCCACAAAAAGTTTTTGTGGTTTTGTTTCCTAGAATTCCTTCCTTGCACATACCGAAATCGGCAATTTTGATATGTCCGTCTTGATCCAAGAGCACATTGTCAAGTTTCAAATCCCTGTATAAGAAACAGTGTACTTGATAAACATTTAAATACATCGGGTTTGTTGGGCTACATGACATTTCACAGGGGCGGATACAAGGGAGGGACGATGGGGGCGATCGCCCCTCTCTTGAGGGATTCTCCACCAGTACATTTTCAATATTCAAGTTCTAAAAACTTAGTTTTAGACAAGTTATAATGATGTTAAATGAAGGAAATTTGGGTTTTCCCTCGAAAATTTTTCGAAATTGAAGGTTGAAGCTTAAGTGATCATCATTTATAAACCAGAATACACAGTAAAAAGTAAGTAATAAAAATGAACCCCTCCCCCCCCCCCTTGAAAAAGTTCTGGATCCGCTGTTGACATTTCATAAATTTAAGGAAGATAACTATACATAAAGTTCAGATGCAAATTTCAAGTCATTATTGTATAACTTCAGACTTTAATGATGGTATTAGATTTAAATATGAGCAATTAACTGACAGCAATAAAAATATTTTAAAAGAAAAATAAGCAACAGGAGCATAAAAACGGTGGAAGTCACAACAAGGACTGAAGAATTGCAGAGCTTGCTAGTTGAATGTGATTCTACTTTTGGGGAAATGGAAATTTTTGGTATGAATGATCTTGTCATCTTCTTTTTAAAACATAAAATATTTTCCACTTAAACTAGAAATTTAAACTATAAGTTGGTTTTACTAGTGCAATAGCTTAGTTTGAGTGGAATTGAAAAGGAAACTTAATGAAGAGAAATAACAAATGACGAAAGGCCAAAACTTTCAGCAACAACTTTGTTGTACTGATACTATGTAAGTGGAAAAATTATTATTATAAAGGTATAAACTTTGAAAGCGTTTTATTTTTCCCTTCAAATGCACTTGTTTGGCATATAACATTCGCCTTCACTAATTCTGCCTGTCTTTTTATATTTGATACAAATGACAAAAAAATAAAAAGTAATGACAATTTTATTAACTGAAAGTGTGTTTTAAATTTATTATTAAATTTTTTTATCAATACCTTTGAAGAATTGCCAGTTGATGTTCTTGCCTCATACTTGATCATTATTGTTTTTGCATTGTTCAAACTCTGGTTGCAACAGGAAAATTTGTTTGTGAGATATATATGGATCAATGAATAATATTTTCTACATTTTTATTACTGCATGTTTTTGAATATAGAGATAATGTAGTTTTTCATTGTCAGTGTTCAATGAAAAACGACAGTTCAGTGTGACAGACAGTGTTGAACAATTTAATTTGTACCACATCAACATTTGTAAGCACTTAGAATTAAAATGAATTAGAATTAAAACTTCAGTACATTTAATTCAGCATATACATCTTATTCTGGTAAATTTGAGGTATGAGAGGATATTTTTTTTCCATTCAATATTGCATTATTTCTTTCCCTTTTTCTTAAATTCCATAATGAAAATGCATAATCTGTTGTTTTTATTATGTATTATTATTATTAGATCACGTAAGTTACTTTAGTTACACTTTTGTTTACATCTAAATTACACTTTTTGTTTAGTTAAAGCATAAACAAATGAATTTTGGCAGTCATAAATGATAGATCATGGACAAGTATGTTTAATCTATCCATCCATAAAAGGGAACTCAAAATTTGAAGTGTAAATTTTAAAAGTTTAGAATTAGCAGCAGAAATAATGACAAAAAAAAAAAAGCAATAAAAAAGGCTTTTTGAATATACAACATACTTCATGTTCTTTTACCATGTATCCAAAGTTGAAAAGTTTGGGGAACGGACATAAATTGACTACTACATAATTTTTGTGATTTATTAATGTAGATTTTACGTTTAAAGATTTAAAAATATATATTTTCTTATCTAGGTAAACTAATAAGCAACGAACTACAAAATATCTTGCATTTTAGCCCAAGACATAAACACAGAAAAACCTGTTATATACATATTCTCACAAATCTACCATAAAACCTAAATTTTTTATTTATGAAAAATACACTGAAGAAGGTTTATATTCGTTCGACAACGAAATGCCGAACGCTTGCCATCCTCATAAAGTTCATAATTTTGAATGCAAAATTTCACACAGTCAATTTAAAGTCACAGTTGCATTTTGCTATTAATCAAATTTACATCAGTTTAATTTCATTAAATCTAAGGTCACAAATTCACCAAATATAGCTCAACAAAGAAGCATATGTGAAAGACACTTTTAAGAGCAAAGAAAATGAATATTTGTTGTGTATAATGGAAAACTTAATTTAATGAATGACAATTCTTTTGAAAAGTTACACTTTAGAAGAAAAAATATTTTTGTTAAATGTCAGTTAACTGAGATCTTTCTTTTTGTGAAAGATATCAACAATATAATATTTATGCCAGAGACTTCTTTCTCTAAAAAAGAATTATTGAAGCAAAAAACAAGTTAATCCATAAATGCTTGAGTTTTTAAAAACCTATTAACAAATCTCCTTTGGCTTTATTTCTTGTTTATAAAGTCGTATTCTAATAAGAAGTTGGTTTATGGTTTAAAAAAATAGTTTAATGGCCTTTAAAGGAATAAACAACGAAATACTTTATAGTAAAATATCTTAAAATATAGACATCGATGTCACACCACTAGTATAGAGTAAAATAAAGTATATCAAAGTTATTTTATGAATTAAATTTAGTAATTCATGTATATCTCATTCAATATTTGTACTTAGTGAAATGAATAACTTAAATTATATTTACCTATAAATAATTCCTCTATTATGTAGAAAAAAGAGACCTACTGCAATTTCAGCAGCATAAAACCTGAAATAGCAAAAATTATATCATAAACAATTTATCAAAAGCATCACCACCACAAATTATAAGAACCTAAAAACGTTTATATGTCATTCTAATTTCAAAAAGTGCTCCTCTTACTTCTTAAAATTATCAAGTTCTGCTCTTGTTGGAAATAATATAACATTTAAAGATATGATGTGCAAAAATCATAAATGAAAAACATCTGGTATGGACCCCACACTACTTCCTTTTACGTGTAAATTTCTTAGTCGTTGCCTTAAGTGTTAAAAAAAGTGCTTGGAGTGAGCAAGGTAACAATTCAAATATTTACTCCCTTAATCTGCCACGAAACAATGCAAAAAATATTTTACAATGGGTAATTTTCTAAATATTTCTAATTTTAATATAATTCAGTGAACTTTTCGCAAAATATCGCCAATTGCGCCAAGTTGAACCCGAATTTAAAAAAAAAATCGCCAAATTTGTCGCCAACTTGCCTTTATGTCGCCAAGTTGGCGTCAAATACATGGGGACCAAAAGCTTGGCGACATATCGCCAAGTGGTCGCGCCAATTCATATAACTTGAGTCTGCATTGAAATTAACACTGATTTACCCCAAAAAAAGGGTTAAAACACCCCCTTGGGAACATTCGAATGCAACCACAAGGGGAGGTGCACAACTAGACCATCTTCAGAGCCTACATACCAAGCTAGAAGCTTCTACGGCATATAGTTTTTGAGTTATGCGACACACATACGCACATACATACGTACATACAGACGTCACGAAAAAACTCGTCGTAATTGATTGGGGGGTGGTTGAAAAGGATTTTTCGGCTGCTTATATGTTGGTAGGTACATATGCACGTGCTGACAGGTCGAAAAAACTACTGAACATTCATTCGGGGGTGAGCAAAATCAAAATTTAGACTCAAATTTGAGTGATTTTTTTTTCGCGATCACAATACTTCCTTTACTACGTAAAAGGAAGTAAAAAATTAAAAAGAGCCTATATCACACTCAAAATCGAGGCTTCAAAGATGCCCGAAAGTATTAAGATGTTTTCATATGTTGAGACAGTCATGGAACTTTTAGGATTGCATTGCAAAACAAACTAAATAGGCAAAACTTAAAATGAAGAGTAGAAATTCAGTACTCGGAGTATACAATACAAATACTAAATGCATAGAATGTTCAAAAAGAAGGAGCGATTGTACCCAATGATGGGAAGTACGTACTAGAATCGTATTCCACTTTAATAGTCCAGTAATCATATATATCGCCGGATGCGTCAAATCGTATAAAGCTAATTTTTTTATGAGTTGTTTGTGATGTTTATCGAATAAATAATTCAAGTTTGTGACCTGGAGCGCCGAACGCAACCTTGTCAAAAATCGAAATAACGGCGAAATTTCGTCTTTTAATTTAGTTTTTTGACGATTTTATTCCCAAACAACCGGTTTTTCAATAATATTTACATTAACAGTTTTAAAGAAGACAAAATTTTCTACAATATGAATCCAAAACCATCTTTTTAGACCCAATAGTTTTCGAGATATAGCCTCTAAAAGATTGTATTTTTTCCGAACCTCGCAATTTTTCCTGAATCAATTTTGACCCCTTTTGCCACTTTTAAAATTAAATAAATAATGCACAGATTAAAATAGGAATAGATTCACTTGAAAGCTTGAAATAAGAGGTACTACATTAAAGGATACTCACGTAGCTACAGGTTCTTTAAATTTGGCACATCTTTGAATTTGAAACATGAGATCTCCACCATTAATGTATTCCATAACGAAATACAATCTGTCCTGAAAGATTGAAAGTTGTTAGAAAAAAGTATGAAGCAAATATATTTAAATATATATATATATATATAGTAGTAGATTTTAAAAAAAGTTAGTTTAGTCATTCTGAAGACAGTTACTGAACATTCCTAGTTTAAAAGAATGGTCACACTAGTGATTCTAACGCGTCTATTTAAGTGAGGGGGAAAATAGAAATTTGATGCTTGTGCTATAATCATTTTAATGTTGCTCTGATTAACTTCGGCTGACACACACCTGCAAAAGCTGAAATACCTAAAAACTAAGATGTGGGTCCATTTTCACTGGGAAACCGGATGTTAGCCTTTCCATCTCATCCGTGGTAGGACAAGATACTTTATTATCCATGCCTCTTTTTTTTCAAGCCCGAACTTGAACACGGACGTATACCTTGTTTTACACATATTTTAGACTCTTTAATGTGTATTAATTTTAAAATTGCTACTCGGGTTTTTCTTAGAGTATATAGTTAAAAAGGATTTAATACAAGAACTGGATTTTATCTAGGCCGCTCAAGGAACTGATAGAGGGCAAACGCGGCTTCAAGTGTCCCATCTATGTAACATATTTAATAGTGAACTTGAGCTTGTAGATGTGTTTTCTTTGCATTGACATCATTATTGCTGTAAAAACCAACATAACAAAGTCGCTATGCCAATTAGGTTTAGTATTTCTGCTACTAATAGATCAAAAAGAATCTGCAACAAGTAAAAGGAAGACAACAGAGCTTGGGCTTGTAGATGCGTTTTCTTTTCACCGACATCCTTATTGCCGTAAAGTCAACATAACATTGTCGCTATGATATTCAGCAGCAGTATTTTCGCTAAAGAAACGCAAGAGCATAATGCTTGTAGATGCGTTTTCTTTGCATCAATATGCTTATTGCCGTAAAGCCAACATAACATTGTCGCTATGTTATTCAGCAGCAGTATTTTTGCTAAAGGAACGCAATAGCTTTTGCTTGTAGATGCGTTTTCTTTACATCAATATGCTGATTGCCGTAAAGCCAACATAAAATTGTCGCTATGTTATTCAGCAGCAATATTTTCGCTAAAGGAACGCAAGAGCATATGCTTATAGATGCGTTTTCTTTGCATCAATATGCTTATTGCCGTAACGCCAACATTCCATTGTCGCTATGTTATTCAGCAGCAGTATTTTTGCTAAAGGAACGAAGGAGCTTTTGCTTGTGGCTGCGTTTTCTTTGCATCAATATGCTTTTTGCCGTAAAGCCAACATGACATTGTCGCTATCTGATTCAGCAGTAGTATTTTTGCTAAAGAAACGCAAGAGCATGTGCTTGTATTTAGATGCATTTTCTTTGCATTGATATGGTTTTTTCCATAAAGCCAACATAACATTGTCGCTATGTTATTCAGCAGCAGTATTTTTGTTACTAATGGATCAAAAAGAATCTGTAACAAGTGAAAGCATCGCAAGAGCTTACGCTTGTAGATGCGTTTTCTTTTCACTGACATACTTATTGCCGTAAAGCTAACCTAACGAAGTAGCTATGCTGTTCAGTATTTTTGCTATTAATGAATCAAAAAGAATCTGGAATAAGTAAAAGAAATCTACTTATATTAAAAACTGAGTATCTTTCTCACTATCTTTCTTTCTAACTATCTTTCTTTCTATCTTTCTATGTCACGCTTCTTTCTCCTGAACGCCAATGAACTGAAAGTCGAACCAGGTACCGATAGATAGGTAATTTTTCAAGCTTCTTTAGTTTCAATTGATGTAATTATACGATTTTAATTAGCGAAGATATCAATTAATAAGTAGTCAAATTTAAAGCGATTAAGCCTAATAAATGATTAAATATGAAATCCATTCTTGCAAACCGTCGTTGCTATGAAACGGTGATAACAATGATAATGAGAATTTTGAATGAAGGCTTAACTAAATCAAACACGAAACTCATAAGCGGACCACTTACGTAGAATTTTTATCGCTAGCTACTGGTAATATTTTGAAACATTTATTTGTTGAAGAGCCATCTACTTATATTAAAAACTGAGTATCTATGTCTGCTTTTTTTCTTTGAGCGACCTGAACTTAATGAAACTTTCCTCACCATCTTGAAGGCGTGAAGCATCTCAATAATTCGAATGATTTTTTTATATAGGAAAAAAGTAAAGGCGTGAAGCGCCTGTAAGCGAGCCGCCTTGGCGGGGAGTAATTTCTTTAAATTTTTTTCTCACTACTTTCAGGGCACGAAGTGCCCTTGCAACGCCGGGCCACGTGCGTGGTATGTCTTGAAATCGAATGAACATTAAATTATATCAAATAATATAATTTCAGAATGAGGTAAAAGTTAGAGAGGGGGGACGTTATGCATCAGCATGCCGCAGGAAGCTAATCTAGCTGCCCTGGCAGCTAGTACATTAGTAAAGCTTGTGCTTGCAAATATATTATCTTTGCATTGAAGGTTTTATTGCCGTAAAAGCAATCTAACAAAGTCACGTAGTTGGGTGCAGTTGCGTTTCGTTGAAAACAATTTCATAACAATCGCGCTTTTGATTGTTTTTGGAGTTAGGGAGGGCATTTTTTAAAGAAGGTTTTTTATTGTATTCGAAGAAAAATTTTTTCTCAGACATGCATTTTAACAGAAATACCAAAAACTCATTCAGGAGCAACATATTGATTTATTTATAAACTAAAATCATAAAATAAAATATATATTGTAACATGAAATATTAAACACTGCATCTTAAATGAATGAATTACATGACACACTAAAATTTTATCTTTCAGAAATCTTATTTTAATTCTAAACACTAACAACATAAGAGCCTCAAAAAGGATCTAAAACTGCCAATAAAAAAAGTTTCTGTTAGACTTAAGACACAGGACCCCCATTAAAAATATATTATGACAGACCTGCAAATGTCCAAACCCGGAACTGGTACAGAATTAAAAAAAAACAAAAACAACTCCGCATATGTACTTGAAGTATATTCATGAAGTGTACACGAAAAAGGGGAAAAAAGAGAGAAAAAGGGATTTTGCTCACTGTGGTTTGAAAGCAGGAGTGTAGTTGCACAAGGAAGGGCGGTTTGTTGGCGAGCGCCAAGACCCTCTTCTCGATCATGGCGCACTCTACATCGTCATCCTGGATGATGACGTCCTTCTTCAGAATCTTGATGGCGTACAGCTCGTCCGTGCCTTTACGCTCGGCCAACATCACCTGCAGAATACAGACCACAAAGTATGATGTAAGAGGGGAAATAAATTAATAGTTTGAAAAACTGAAAAAACACGCTTTTGTTTTATTATGAACTAAAAGGTAAAGAGTAATGTTTTAATATAAAGTATCTTCTGCAGCGAGTGAACGTCCCACAGCTAAGTATGGCTTTTTTTTTTGAATTCGCTGAAAATAGGAATAAATTAACTGACCAAACAGTTTACTTTACTGTGTAAAAAAATGTGTGTGTTGGGGGCTCTCCATTTACATTATGGCAAAAACTCTGCATCATTGCAAACGCTAATGACTAGCTAGCGATAAGAAATTTGCTGAAATGAACAGGTATTTTGCAACAAATTACATATTTGCAGCAACCTTAAAAGATCACGTAAACGGCCGTAGCCTGAATTACACGTGCAAAAAATTCGACTTCAGATGAGCAGTGTCTACATACTTGGGAGATCCGATTTCCAAAGCTAGATCCCCAAACTAATCAGTTGAAGATTTTTTTTTCAAAAGATGTCATGCTATCGACGAGTGGAAAGCGAAATGTTCTTTATTTCATGTTTTATTCTATTTTTCTAATTTCAGATGGACGGCTGTTCTTCAGAAGAAAACTAAATTGGATGACACAAAAAAGTTGATAAATCCTCCTATGTGAAGGCAGAGTACATTTTAGGTTGTCCGTAGGTTGGGGTTTACTCCCCAATGGTTAGTCATAAGTAAAAATGTAATTAGTTTACTTGAAACTTGAAAGATAGGAAATTAAGTTTGTTTCATTTGTAACAATCCTAAAAATACTGCGACTGCTTGAGCGCACCTTATCGCGACTGACTAGAAAGGATTTATTTCGTATCTCGCTGTTAAGGTAGTTGTATTTATGTGCACTGAGAAACGAGTCAGAGGTTTAGAGTTAAGACGTGGATTTCCAAAAGCAAATCTATCAGAAGCGTCAAAGCGTGATAATGATGAAAAAGAATCAAATAAGCTTTGTGCTAGACAATAATTGAAGTTAAAAAATATTTTTGAAAAAAAAAAAAAACATTGAACCGACTTCGGAACTTCACTCGGCAAGTGCTCTAAAAAGTAAAAAATAATTTTATTCTTTGAACACCATCGATACTACATTCAAACATAAGTTTTGAAGTCGGCGCAAAAACACTAAATAGAATCATACGAAACTATAATTTAACTATATATTTAAATTGTAATGAATCCAGGTTCTTTAATCGCATTCGCACACACTACATTGACAACCATATATTTATGGAAGGGTACAAATATTCAGCTCTTAATTTTCAATGGTTTCTCTGAAAAATGTTGGCAAAATGTAGTTAAACATAATTTCACCTATAGTTTTAGCACCGACTTCAAAACTTATGTTTGAATGTAGTATCGATGGTGTTCAAAGAATAAAATTATTTTTAACTTTTTAGAGCACTTGCCGAGTGAAGTTCCGAAGTCGGTTCAATTTTTTTTTTCAAAAATATTATTATTTTATTCTTTTTAGTGTAAATGTACATATGAAATAAGGTAATGTTTCCATTACAAAACTTCACCTAATTTTCTTAAGTAAATGCTGCATAAAATAAACTATGTAAGGGAAAAAAAAGAAAGAAAGTATTAACGCGTCTAAAATTTGAAACGATTGATACTAAAAAATAATCCTTGTTATTCTCTGGTATTTATTTGTGTACTAGTTTAATCAAAGGCTAAATATTAACGGTTTTTCAACTAATTTATATTCCAAAACAACGCTAGATTCTCGCGGTTTATAAGATTTTATGACGTATTACGTACGTGGCCCGCTAATGAGTTTCATGTTTGCTTCAGTTAAGCCTTCATTCAAAAGTCTCATTATCATTATTATTACTGTTTCATATCAATCACGTTTTGTAACAATGAAGTTCATATTTAATCATTTAGGACAAATCGCTTTAAATTTGAGCAAAAATTTGGAGATTTTTCTCATTTTCTTCAGAATTCCTTTATCAAACCTTATGTAAATTAAGACTAATAAAACCTGAAATATTACGAATCAATTAATACCTAGTACGACTTTCAATTCGTGGGAGTTCAGGAGAAAAAAGCACGACATAGAAAGATACTCGGCTTAAAATTTTCAAAAAGACCATAGAAATGAATTTCATTATGCAATCCAGAGAAGCCTGGCGTTCAAAATGGTCATTATTACGATTACTGTGATCCCCATTTCTTTTTCGAAAGATTTCTGCAGATTCCCGTTATCGAACCCGGACCACGAGAGGATGGGACCAATCGGAAAGAAAGACCTTTTTAACAAAAAAAGAATTTTTGAAATCGGTCCAGGCATCTTCGAGTAATCTTATAACATACAAAAAAAAATCTCCGACGAATTGTATAACCTCCTCCTTTGTTGAAGTCGGTTAAAAATCAAGGTAAATAAAGCAAAGATTAGGTAGAAAGTACAGCAAATAGCTATTTCAAGGCTACAATGGATCCTCTTACTCAGTGCAAAAAGCTTAGCACACAACATGAAAGCTAGAGAAACGTTGATTTTTAACTTCAATCACGTGTTAATGATGTTTTCGTTCTTGTCCACATGATACCACAGCAAGCCCAACACCAATCAATTTAATTGGTTTATAGGGTTTAAGTGACATGGAAATTGTGGTAAATTCTAGTATATATGTGTGTGTGTGAGAAAGAAACAGAGAGAGCGAGAGAGAAGAGTAGATACTGTGCATGCCCGTTTAACTTGCAAGACTTCTATTTTCTCAACCGTTAGTCTTATGGGTGCATACACGGTCACCACTTTTGGCGACTGGGACTTAATTCTTTGGTAGCAATTTTCAATGAAATTGTCGCCCGTTGGCAACAGCGAATGCTAATCTAGAGCTTAACCAGAGCTGTAAAAAATACTGCATTACATGCCATGCCCCGTACTTCACAGTACACATGAGGCGGATTGGAATGTATATTGAATTTTGGAATGTTTTCCAAGTGTTAGCGTCTTGGCATACCATCACGTCTCGGAAACGTCAAACAGCCTGTAATTGCACATGAAATAATTGATGTTACAAAATACCAAAGTAATATCAGATGAAACAAACGACGTTTTACAAACGACATAGCATGTCAAGGGGTTAACTTTACTATTAATCTATCACAGCTGTAAGTGATTTTATAATAGTATAGTATAAGTGGTCCGAATCTGCATTAGAAACAAAAATAAGAAACTCAAAATGTAAAAATTCTCCAGTTAGCAATTAACCCTGATCAGTTTTGAGGAGAGCGATGGACTTCTCTGTAAGGCAATGTTACTGTCGGAAGTCTCGCTGTCACCAAACAGAGACTTTCTCAATCTGAGTCATCTTAAGTCATCATCCCTGTGTTATTCTGTTTTGGGCGCTAAATAACGTGCGTCAGCGTTGAATTAATTGACACAGAACACGCGGTTGTTTGCCTCACCTTCCCGAAGCTTCCTTTCCCGAGCACCATGAGGAAGTTGAAGTCCGAGGCCCTGATGACGTCATGGGAACTGACGTTATGAGGAAGGTTCTCACTTTCGTAAGATTTTCGTTGGCTGACCGTCAGGCGACACTGGAAAATAAACAAACCGCATCAGAACTCGTACGAGAAATGAGAAACTAATTACAAAACAAGTAGATTAATGTGGAAAATTAGTTGTAACACGTTGAGCTCAACGCTGATTTTTAAGGAAGTCCCCGCCAGGCCACGCGCTCCTCTTAGAAGAGCTGAAAAAGACTAAGCGAGTCGTCACATTTTGTAATATCTGTAAAGGAGATCCTTTTTTATGTTTACCGTGTTTTAATGAAATCTATTGTTCTTGTAATGTCAAAATAAAGTAAATTTTAAATAAGTTTTCTGAAATTGTATAAAATTTATAACGAATTTTATAATAACTTTATATTATTTTTAAAAACACTGCAGGCTAAATGGAAAGCCTAGTGTCAGCCACCGATGGCTGAAGTGGCTCTCAACGTGTTAAGCTAAACACGATTACCTCATCTACCTGTTCTTTTATCCTTAACATATTTCAGCGACACGTGGATTTTAAATGTACGAGTAAAAAAATCATAAACGAACACAGGCGAAGAGTGGTGACGAAACACTGAGAGAGTGTTTACTGAGGAAAGCTTACCTATAGCTCTTAACTAGCGTATTTTTCCCCGCTAAAAATATGTGTACCTGGTGATAAACTATCGACTAAATGTGCATATCTATCAGCAGCATCTGTAATTGTATTTAAAATATTTTCTTTTTTGATATGTGTCGTCTGGTTGCAAAACCGGCCAACTCCTAAATTTTCGGAAAAATCTATGTTTATTGTACCAAGTCCTTTACTAACATTCCCACATATTGGTAAGGAGAAATCGTAACAAAACAGGTCAAATCAGTGCGTTTTGGGGGTTTGAAAACTCCAATGTGCTTCAAAAGCGGCCACATCCACTCGTCAGTGTTTTACAAAACCGGTCATCTCCAAATTCAACTGGTAGGCATGTGGCATTAGGCTCATCAAAAGATCCTTTGGCACAGAATTAACGTGTTCATATACACTTGGGGAGATATTGTAACGAGTCCGTAGTACCTTCAACTTTCTTCAAATGAGCATTCCAATCTTGAGGAAGTAACTATAAATTTATTTACAAGTATGTACACTATTTACAATAAGAGCAGAAAACAATTGCTAAACATCAGCAATTAGGCAGCAAACAGTACACTGTACTCTCAACAGTAATTCAGCACCACGTATCTAACGTGAACAGTAATTAAGCAATTACAAAAGCAAAACAACCATCCGCCCAAGCGGATGAAAACGAGTCACCAGAATCAAATCTGAAAACAACCGACTGACTGTTCAAGGCCAGCTATTTATACTCGAAACGTAGTTTCGATAATGTTCCAGCAAAATCCGGAGTATTCCAAATCATTCATAACTTGAACAATTCCATTGAGAAAGTTCTAGCGATAAAAAGAAAAAGAAAAAAAAGAAAACACTCCGAGCGAAAAATGTCTTCACGCTTATTAAATGCAGGGCAAGTGTAAAAACTACAAAACGTTACAGGGCCGGTATACAAGTGATAAAAGTGATATCTTCAGATACTTTTGCAACATGACGTCAGATAAAACCAAAACTAATGAAAATGATGCAAGGCAGGAAAAACAACAACTATTTACAAGATTTGTAACATTGCCCCCTTCCTAAGGACTGCACGTCCCGGGCAGTACAATCCCCAGAAAAGAAGCAAGGGAAAATTTACAGATGCACACATTACGTGATAACCAATCATAAACATGATAAACAATAACAATGAGAACATGAAAGAAACACTAACATTGATAAAGTCATATTACAAACAATTAAAGGCAAAAGTTATTTACAAAATTTACAAACAAGTTACCATGGTAGCTTTAGATTTATTTTACGAACTATGGCCATAGTATGGGGCTAGCCGATCATAATGGACAACCCTAGGTTTTGAATGTGATGACTTCTGGATCCTCACTACGACGTCGTTCAGCCGATGAAGGACTGTGTAGGGTCCATCCCAATGCGACTGCAATTTGGGTGACAGACCTTTACGTCGGATGGGATTCCATAGCCACACCTTGTCACCTTCTTGAAAGTCATGACCAGTGGACCTTGTGTCGTATCGGGTCTTCATTTTCTCCGTCGCGATGTTGATTCGCTCCCGTGCGAAGTGATGAACGTCCTCCAACCGGGCCTGGAGATCCTGGACGTACTCCTCAGGCGATGAAGGCGCATCTGGAGGGAGACCGAAGACGAGATCACAAGGTAGCCGAAGCTCTCGGCCGAAGAGCATCTGTGATGGGGAATATCCGGTGGTCTCGTGGACAGCACTGCGGTAGGCCAGCAGGAACAGAGGAAGTTTCTTGTCCCAATCCTGTTGATTTTTGGAGACCATAAGCGAGAGATTATTAAGGATTGTCCTGTTGAATCTCTCCACCATGCCGTCCGATTGTGGGTGTAGTGGTGTCGTTCGAGTTTTCTCAATTTTGAGGATTTTACATAGGCCCTTAAACACAGCAGAGATGAAGTTTCTCCCCTGATCGGAATGGATCTGCAAGGGTGTCCCATATCTCGAGATCCAATTCTGGACTAGAGTCTCTGCTACAGTGGTAGCTTCTTGATCCGGAATGGAATATGCTTCGGGCCACTTGGTAAAATAGTCAATGGAAACGAGAATGTATTTGTTCCCATCAGTAGTTTTCGGTAGAGGACCAAGAATGTCGATCCCGATTCGTTCGAAAGGAGCTCCTACGTTGTAAAGATGTAGCTTCCCGCGGCTTCTTCTCTTCGGTCCTTTTACGGGCAGCACAGGCGTCACAAGAATGACACCACTTCTCCACGTCATCCTTCGCCTTGCTCCAGAAGAAGCGCTCTCGAACCTTGTGGAGGGTTTTCAGGATACCAAAGTGTCCTCCAGTCGGACTACTGTGCAATTCCTTTAGAACGTCTGGAATTCTTGATCTGGGAAGGAGTAACTGCCATTTGAATGCTTTACCATCGTCAGATTCCCATTTCCGATACAGGACGCCATTCCGCACCTGGAGAGATTTCCATAGAGCCCAGTATCTTTTCGTTGCAGGACTGTAGATAGAAACGTCTTGCCAACTAGGTCGCCGACTGTCCTTTTCCATTAACTCTATGATAGGCTTAAGGTCTGGGTCTTCAAGCTGATCTTTTCTTACTTGGTCGTCACTCCATGGATCGGGATCTGAAGATGTTGATGTAGCAGTAACTTGGCAGGCAGTAGGGATTGTCGTCCCGTACTGTTTCTCTATTCGGGAGCAATAATGGCAGTTCTCGGAACAAGGTCTTCTTGACAATGCGTCAGCATTACCGTGTGACAAACCTTTTCGGTGCTTAATCTCGATGTCATATTCCTGGAGCCGCTGTATCCACCTGGCTACCTGGCCCTCTGGATTCTTGAAATTCAAAAGCCAAGTTAAAGAGGCATGATCGGTCCGGAGCAGGAATTTACGGCCGTAGAGGTAATGATGGAAATGTTCTACAGCTTTAACTATGGCGAGCAATTCCTTTCTCGTGACACAATAATTTCGCTCCGACTTGGATGAGCCGTCTTTCTTTCGGACCAAGACGATAGGGGATGCCCAAGGACTGGATGAGGGTTTGATGACGTCATTCTCCTGCATCTCTTTCAAGAGGATCTCAACCTCTTCCTTCTTGGCGAACGGTAGTCGTCTTGGATGCTGCTTGATAGGGGGATGATCTCCAGTGTCGATCCTATGCTGCGTTAAACTCGTGAGACCAACGTCTTCGGATGTAGATGAAAACACCTGCTTGAAGTTGTTCACCAATTTTTCCGCAGCGTATCTTTGATCCTTCGATAATGGTGCACTCCCAATTAATTTCGAAGTCAAGGACTCAGAAGACACAGCCTCGGAGGAATCAATTCTTCTGATGATGCAGTTTACGGGAGTACAAGTTGCCAACACTTCTCCTTTATTGATATTTCTCGGTCTTTCACCTACATTGGCGACTCTCACAGGAACTGCATTCCTTGAAAGGTCCACAAGCGTAGATGCCACTAGTACTCCTTTTGGGCTATTATTCTGGTTAGGATATTCAATTAGGCCGAATTTAAAGCTGTTATTTTCCTTGATGGAGCCGGGTATTAGTACTTCTGATCTAGAGGGAATCAATGAATCAGTTTGGGCTATTATTTGATGAGCGGATTTTAAGTTATTTTCGGTATTGAAAATTACTATGTCTTCCCTCGTCGAGTGCAGCTCATTATTTCTAAAGTCAATAGAAAAATCAAATTTTCTCAAAAAGTCCTGTCCGAGAATGAAGGGATCTGTAATGTCAGCGACGAATGCCGTGTGATGGTAAGTGGCGCTCCCGAACATTATTTCTAAGTTCACTTTTCCTTCAATCTCGATTTTGTCACCTGTCACAGTTTGGAGAGTAACGCATGGCGGCGTCCATAAGATCTTGAGTCCAAATTGACGAGCCACATCAGTCCTAATGATGGTAACGTTGGCTCCTGTATCCACAATCATTTCGCAGGGAAACCCATTCACATATGCATGAATGACGAGTCCGTTGCAGCCGCCACTTCTTGAGGAAATCTGGAGAACTTTGGGAGACGTCTTTTTTTCTTGGCGAGCTTCGCAGTTCCTTCGTACGTGGCCCTCACCACCACATTTCCAGCACTTCAGTGGTTGACTACTTTGGTCTTTGCGAGCCGCAATCTTCTTCAGGGTCCCAGAGATCTCTTTGATTTGTCGCTCAATTTCCGAGAGACGAGTTGAGATCGAATCCTGGGCGCTCACTTCCACGCCCCTGATTGAATGGCGATCCTTGCGGGATGTTTGCTGTGCAGCCTCGAACTTCATTGCGTAGACCAGACCGGATTTAAGATCTTTGATGTCCGCCATCCGGAGAGCCGTCTGAATTTCTGGACTTCGCACTCCGTCTATGAAGTAGTTTAGGGCCAGGCTATCGCGAACATCCAAAGGACAGTTCGAGAAGGTGAGATGGGAAAGCCTCTCAACGTCTGCTGCAAACACTTTCAAAGTCTCTCCTTCCCTCTGGAGTCGGGATTTCAGCTGGAGTTGGCTGAATTCTTTTTGGCATACTTCGCCAAAGCGAAGCTCCAAGGCCGATGATAAGGCTTCGAAGTCACAGAGCTTGTCCTCTGGGAAGGTCTGTAGTATTTCAGCTGCATCCCCTCTTAGCGAGGCTGCAAGTTGACAGGCTTTCGTGGAAGAGTCCCAGGAGTTTGCTTCTGCAACGATGAGGAACTGCTTCTTGTAAATATTCCACGAGGTCTTCCCGTCAAATGTGGCCAGTTTAATGGATGGACGAGAAATTCCAGTTGTAGCTACACAGTCACGTGAATTGTTGGAGGATGCTGATAACTTCGATTCAAGTTCTTTAATTTTCTTGTCCACATGGTTTTCTACTGTGGTGATTCGATCTTCTAGGGCCTCCACTTTATTTTCCATGTTGGTAAATTTAGTTTCCACCAAACATTTCATTGACGTTAGATCGCTCTTTATTTCTTCTTGATTAGTAGCCAGATCATTTTTTAATTGTTCTTGATTCGCAGCCATGTCATTTTTTTATTGTTCTTGATTCGCAGTCATGTCACTTTTAACAGCGTTGATCGCATCAAGGAGTTTTTGCAGTTGTTCCTCCATTGCTCGAGTAATCACCATAAAATTCCGAAGTCAAAAAGTCCTTAGGAAGAAA
This sequence comes from Uloborus plumipes, assembly GCA_038373865.1. Taxonomy (NCBI): domain Eukaryota; kingdom Metazoa; phylum Arthropoda; class Arachnida; order Araneae; family Uloboridae; genus Uloborus; species Uloborus plumipes. The sequence goes on from JAXGGA010000143.1 coordinate 274,306, forward strand.
AGTCCGAATTCACAGGTAATTCCAAGAAAGTCCTTGAAGATGCCCCACGTTGGGCGCCAAAATTGTAACGAGTCCGTAGCACCTTCAACTTTCTTCAAATGAGCATTCCAATCTTGAGGAAGTAACTATAAATTTATTTACAAGTATGTACACTATTTACAATAAGAGCAGAAAACAATTGCTAAACATCAGCAATTAGGCAGCAAACAGTACACTGTACTCTCAACAGTAATTCAGCACCACGTATCTAACGTGAACAGTAATTAAGCAATTACAAAAGCAAAACAACCATCCGCTCAAAGCGAATGAAAACGAGTCACCAGATCAAATCTGAAAACAACCGACTGACTGTTCAAGGCCAGCTATTTATACTCGAAACGTAGTTTCGATAATGTTCCAGCAAAATCCGGAGTATTCCAAATCATTCATAACTTGAACAATTCCATTGAGAAAGTTCTAGCGACAAAAAGAAAAAGAAAAAAAAAAAAAGAAAACACTCCGAGCGAAAAATGTATTCACGCTAAATAAATGCAGGGCAAGTGTAAAAACCACAAAACGTTACAAGGCCGGTATACAAGTGATAAAAGTGATATCTTCAGATACTTTTGCAACATGACGTCAGATAAAACCAAAACTAATGAAAATGATGCAAGGCAGGAAAAACAACAACTATTTACAAGATTTGTAACAATATGAATACCCTAAAGGTTCAAAGGAAATTGCTTCATCATTATTCTACAGGCTATGTAATACAGATTTTGAGATGATTACGGTCCTCAAATGTGTGGCAGATGGCTGTGGGGGCCAAAACAAAAATATAACGATGATGTTTATGCTTCAATATTGGTTGACACGGCATGCCTCTAAGAACCTGATAAAGATAGGGGTAATTTTTTCCATTCCTGGACACTCATTCATCCATCCAGATAGGGTTTTCGCTCAAATTGAAAAGAGGTTGAAGAGAATAGAGACTCTCGTTGATCCTGCAGCTCATTAAAGCATAGTTCAAATTGGAACAGTGTTTAAGCCTGGAAGAGACTACACCGCCCACGATTGGAAGCAAGCCATCAATGTATTCATCAAACCACCTTCACAACGGTATTTCAAATTAGCCATGACAAAAAGATGTTTTACAACAAAAAACAAGGATAAACCGTTTGTGCAAGGGGAGGTATTCTACAGAAATCAGCTTGGAGCCGGAAAGTCGGTGGTGAAGAGCAAAAGAAATATGAGCAGCAGGATTGGTGCCGTAGCTACAGGTACTCTAATAAAGCCCCTAAAACTTCGTGATGTCAAAAAATTACTGACGAAACATTATGGACCACATTGGGAAAGAGACGACCGATTAATTTTTTACAGAAACATTTTGTCTGACTTGGGTGGTAATGAAGAAGTCTACGAGGAAAGAGATGACGAATTCTTAAAGTTTACTCAGCCTAAAATAAAGTTCAGTTACACAGAAACATTATGAATGATTTTTCTTGTGTAAAAACCCCTATTTAATGTCAATTTTGTAGAAATTTATGCTTTAGTTTGTTACAAAATAGGCCAACTCCAAAATGGATTGCAAAACCAGCCAAATCCTAACTATAATTTTGAATTACCCCCTCCCTGCACCTTCCCCCAGATTCTCTTACAGTGCTTTAAAATCTAATATCCTAGTGACACATTAACAACAAGAGATTTGGATCCTATCTCAAATCCCCTAGGTGTGACGAAAAATCGTCTCCTGAAAAAAATGTTATGGAGATGACCGGTGTTGCAACTAGACGACACATATCACAAAAACTTTTTGTTTAAGCCTAACGAGATTTTTAGTATGTCTCCGTTTTATTCGTCAAAAAAGCAAGAAAAAAATTATGAAGATTGGAAAAGTTTTTGAATAACATTTTAAGAATTATTACGAACTCTCGTATATAAGAACAAACATAAATCACGATCAGCTGAGTGGAAATGGTCCTTATCACATACATAAGGAACCATCCAGTCGTATAGTCAGCCAAGTTGAAGATTTCCTCGTTAAAAGCCAGGGTTCGAACCGTGGTTATTTTTTTTAGATTATTACTGAATGGTTTGGCACTTCTTCCTATTTAGAACTAGTGGTGCGGATCTCTACTAAAGCTACAGGTCATCTGGTCTGATGATCCATAGAGACATATCGTGCTTAGAATGTTTAGCCAATCATAAGTGTACAAGATGTTCCGTAGTTTGGGTAACTACCAAAATACAAAGCAAGTGATAATAAAATTATTCTAACGGCTGAAGTGGCATAAAAAAAGAATGACCTGATACATTACCCAAGTAGCACACTTCGTTTTTTAAAGGTTGTAAAATGGTTATTAACGTTGTGACAACCGCTTAAAAACGCTTATAAAACGTTTAAAGGTTATTTTTGCTACCTGGGAATTGTAAGCTATAACTGGTAAATAGAGGTTAGTAAAAAACATCTTTGAAGAGCAAATTAAAAGACCAAAAGATTCTTAAAATATTTTTTGAGATACTAAAAGGAAAAGTTTTGAGGACGACGGGAACACTGCCCGTCGGTTTTCTTTAATGAAAATGTGTTTTTCGCCATGTACCTAATGAAGAAAAAAAAAAAGAAAAAAAAAAAACAGCTTCTAAACATATCTGTTATTTACCTTCATCTTATTCTGAAGTTCCGCTATCGCAGCTCCCTCTGGTGGCACAGGAACATTGTAGAATTCCCCTTCCTCCGCCGTGAGAAGCTTGAACCAGCCCTCCGCGGGGCTCTTGAGGAGTTCCGAAATTCCAAACGACATGGAACCCATGAAGTCGTTTCTAGAAGTTCGATCCCAGTCCCACACTTCCACGAGAAGTCGTCGATCTTTATCTTCTGCTTTCAGATCTCTGAAAATTTATAGACTTATCAGTTCGTCAAAAAGGTACACGGGGGACTTCTCCCGCAGTATTTTTTGCGTATATTTGCTAATAAGTATCACATTTTACAAAAGTTCTTAAGGTATTTAGAAGTCCGTAGCCGGAATCCATGCCGAACAGCTTATTCGTCTGCAGCTCTTGCGAAGCTACAGCATCCAGAGACAGCAAATTCGCCCTTAATTTTGACTTATTTGGACTGGCGTGATGAGTCGTGGAGTTTTGTTGGATCAAAGTAATTGGCTGAAATTTTGATATTAATTTGAGAAAATTAGGAAAACGAAGTAAAATAAATTTTCTCTCGGAAATAAATTAGTAACTATTTCTAAAATCTAAATTGTAAAAGAAAGAAAAAAAAAAGACATGGGGAAATCAGTAGTATTAAAAATGATTATAACGATTATTAAGCTAGGCTGATTAATCGGTAATCGGTTATTTGCTTATAGGTTCACCCATAAGTAAGAGATAGTTAAGAGTAAAAATGTTTTATTTCATTGTTCAACGTAAATAAAATTCGAAAATTAGAAAAAAGTTTAAAAAGTAAAACTTAAGTAGAATTACAACAGTCGTAATGGGTGCACTGCAAAAAAAAAATCGCTGTTTTAACAGTATAATACTGGCAGCAGACGTTCCAGTTTAAAGCTGCAAAATGCACAGTAATAAACGGTAAAAGTTCTAATTTTACCGTTCATTACAGTAAAGCAGTAATTTTACAGTTTATTACCACAAAATTAGCTGTATTATACTGTAAAAACAACAGTACAATACTGGCAGCAAAAGTTCCAGTTTAAAACTAAAACTCACAGTAATAAACTGTAAAGTTAACAATTTTACTGTTTATTACTGTAAAGCAGCAATTTTACAGTTTGTTAGTGTAAAAGTGACAATTTTAGTTTAAAACTGTAAAATTAGCATTTGTTACTGTAAAATTAGCTGTATTATATTGTAAAATTAGCTGTATTATATTGTAAAAACATCTATTTTTTTACAGTGTGTGAATAAGAGCTTAGCGAACTTACAACATGATAGTCTCCATCCATTGTGGATTTAGATTCGCTTTGATCGTTTTCGTCTTCTTTTTCTGAGAGTTTCTGTTGTCAGGGATGAGCTTGAGCTTGACGTAGGGGTCTGACAGACCGTTGGGGTCCATGGGAATTAGATTCTTGGCCTGGCGAACTTTCGGAAAGAGAAACACAAAATTAACATTTTGAAATAAACAACTAGTAGTTCTCTACTGTATGAATGAGTTTCATGGTTAATGAACATATGTGTTAAAAACATTTTTGTGTGATCTCGGCGAGAGCACCTCATTCCCACATTTCACTTTTTGACTTGAACAGCTTTTCGCTCAATTTTGAACAGTTCAAAAAAAAAAAAAAAAAAAAAACACAACATTAGCGCCTACGGAAAAATTTAAGCTCAATGTAGATAATGAACTTAAAGGCGGATTTCCTTCAAACTAACTTTGTTATAACATGGCTTTTATGAAGAATGCATGGAAAATATTTTTCTGAATAAACTGTTTTGAAGACTTCGATTCTGGCTCCTCAATTCCGACTCCGCAACATGGTAGAAATGCTGGCCCGAATAAAATGACCGACTCCTACTATTAGAATTTTAGAGTCTTAAGCTCTGACTCCTCCTGTCGACTACGACTGAAGACTCCGACTTTTCAACGCCAAATATGAATACTCGACTCTAACTCTGACTCAGCAGACATGGCAGAAATGCGGGCTGGGAAAAAATGACTAGCTCCTAATCTTACAAGAAATAACTGTGCAGACGATATTTTGTGTATTTATTTATTTGTTTTATTTCAGTACCGTAAAATGGGGTTAATCGGAACACTTTTCAGCTTTGATTGTAAAAAAAGCAGTTAAAAGATTTTTTTTTAATTTTATTTTTTGGATAAAAACCTCGGTCTTGATTTACTTTTGATATTCCAAGCAAAGACAAAAGATTTTGAACAATTACTATTAAAATATATAGCAAATTATGGGTGTTCCGAATCACCCCGCTGATAGGGGTCAATCGGAACACTTGTTAAAATTTTTATTTTTTTCAATTTAATCTGTAGTAGGTCTCACAAACATGACTAATATTGATGGGGGAGAATAAATGTATAATTTCAGTACCAGTAAACGTTTATAATTTGTGAAAATTCAAAATAATTTTGAACTTATGAAAAATGAAAAGTAATTTTAAGAAATACTTTTGAATTGAAATACAAAGATTTAACATGAATGGAAGTCACTCATATCGTCCACAAATATGTACTTGTCCTTAAAACTTGCAATTGTGACTTGGCTTAAGTTTTTTCATAACATCTCCTGGGATGAACTCTACCTTTTCTTTAGTTTTTTGAAATTTCTGGGTTTCGGGGATTGTCCTGAAAGATTTTTTCGCTTATTCATCACTGTCTGTGTGCTGGACGTTTACTACATAAAGTCTATGTGACTTTCCCCCTTTTATTTTAAGTAAAAACAGGGGTGATTGTGAGTTCATAAAAAAATACCTGAAAGTTTCAAAGAAAAAGTGGGCGGGGGGGGGGGGAGGTGGAGTGTTTTTTTAAAACCAAGGTCCCTATTACTAAGCACACCTAGTAATAATTAATTTCCTTTCATAAACTAACACATTTCATATATTCAAATAGTTTTTAGTCAAAATATTGTACATGCATTTAATTAAATTGTAAATGAGTAATAAAGTTACTTTTGAGCTGGTGATGAGCAATTATCTTTAAAAAAATATTTTAAGGCGAAAGCAAAAGTCTAACAGAATTGCTATTTGTTGTGCGAAAGCATTTATAAATCAATGAAAGTTGCATTTGTTACATTTCATTTATTTGTCTCCTAACTAAGGGGAATAAGCATCAAAAGTGAGAAAAATTCGATTCTCATATCGAATGCAAATAAGGTAATTTAGTAAGGTAAAAAAAAACACTTAGAATTTACATCTGAACATTTCTATTTGATGAATAGTATTAATAATTATCGGCATAATCATCGAAAATTCGAAAAAGAAAAAAAATCCGGAGGTGGGAAGATAAAAGCATAATTAAAAATATTTTACTTCCGGTATTTTCGAATATGAAAATACCGGAATCTATCATGAAAATACCGGAAATCCGGTAAAATACCGGAACACAATCACCCCTGGTAAAAAGAAGTCTCCTGGAGAAAAAATCTTTTGAAATCTGCAACTTTTGTCATTCTAAGATCTAGTTGCTCACGAGAAGGGATAAACAGTAATAAATCCTTGTCCTTGTCTTGATTAGAAGAATTAGGGTTAGAATCTTGATTTTTCAAACAGTTTCCTTCAAATAAGTTTGAATTGGAACAACAGAACTAAGTGTTCCGATTCACCACGGAAATTTTTTTCCTATGGCATTTTTCAGAATTCTTCACTTTTATGACACAATTTATAAAAAATGTAAATTCTAATGTGGTATTCTGTTGTTCAGATACATGTATAATTGAAACATACCACTCATAGTTTTTAAATATAAGAAGGTTTGTTCTTGCATATGAAGTTTTGCAGTCTATGAAAATGTGATGTTTTCTAGCATTCAACGTGCAGCCCTCTTTAGAAGCCAGTAGCGTTGCCAGATTGACAAAAGTAATTTTTTCCTACTTCCTATGATCTTACCTTTCTAAAAAAAAAATTCATGGCGAAAAATACTCAATAGTATATTTATGAAGAATTTCTTTGTACGGTCGGGAAGTTTTGCTCCGATTGACCCCGCTGTTCCTATACACCCCATTTTACGGTATTATTATTATCACTTTTTTGGCAGACGATTTTTTTCTAAAAAAATATTCATTTAAGGGAGCATTTCATTAATTAATTCTTTTACTCCGTTTTAATTACTGGCAACGGATTAAAAATAAAATTTGAGATATTTTATGTAGGAGCGAGTTTTTTTGCATGATAAAATGTGTTTTGATGTGCTTTCTATTTTAAAGTCTTTTTTCAAAGCAATTAAGGAATTTTTCTACGAAAGAACTATAATTGCTGCATAGTTTAAAAGATGCTACAACTTTATTCTTTTGTTTACTTTTTACGTATGCGTTTCATAAGATGAGAGCGGTATATTTTGTTTTTAGATATTAGCTTTAAGTGCTAAAAAGGCATGTTTGACATAATTTTCAGTCTCAGATAATTAAGAGAATATTTATCAGATGCTAGAATGCTGATATTGGTATACGGGAAAGTAGGCTCGTTGACTCTTGACAGAACTTCTTGTGTGTGTTTTTTTTTTTTTTTGAGCAATTAAGATTGTATACTGATTTACCTATTCTTTGGCTTGGCGTGATCTTCCTTCATTTGACTTGTTTGGTGAATCACTCAATCCTTTAAACAAGAAAATATATGCTATCTTCTCGGGAACGGCTGAGACTCACGAGTCAAGTCCAATGTAAAAAATTTTTAGTTTTCTTTCTTTTTCAAATATTAATTCATTTGTTTTATTTTTTATTAATTTATATATCCTTTGTTTATTTATTCATTAATATAATGAGCATTATTTTTAAATAATAATGAATAATCAAATGGATGAATATTTAATTCGATAAATATTTCATTTTTCACTTTTATGCATACATTTTTTGTGTGCTATATGAACGTACTATAATCAATTAATTGTGGGCACTAGGACGCTAGAGGATACTCGGTTGGAGTTCCGCAGCGGTTCTGACGTGCAAATTTGAAAAGGCACACCTTTTCTGTAAATGTGTTTTTACTGCAGCAAGAGTGCATTGCAGGAAAAAATAAGAAACCTTGAAAGACTACGTAACAGCTTCATACGTTCGCCTAAACGCGACTTAATTCTACCATATGATACATTTTTATACCTTACGCTGCCATACCAGTTAGTTAGAAAGAGAAAATATACAAAGAGCTGAAATATGAATGCGCATAACGAGTTGAATAAAAATCTTCTATCATTCGATGTTCGTTAAAAAACACCCAATAGATTAGATCTAATTGAGCTTATACTACGACATATTTTCCTATGCTATATGAGCTTTGTATATCAATTAACAGAAAAAATACGGAACTATTCTGTAAATGTGTTTTTACTGTAGCAAAACTATACTACAGGAAAAAACAAGAGCCCTTAGAAGACTGTACACATAATAACTTAGTACATTCACATAAGTGTTACTTAATTCTGTTTTTTGATATATTCTGTGACAATACCAGTTAATCAAGAGAAGAATTACATAAAGAGCTAAAAATATATAACGAGTTACATATAAATTATTTTTTATCATTCGATGTTCGTTAAAAGACATCCAACAGATTAGATCTAACTAAGCTAACACTACAACATATTTTTTTCTACGCTATATAAGCTTTGTATATCTTTAACTGAAAAATTACGTAACTTTTCTGTAAATGTGTTTTTACGGCAGCAAGAATGTATTACAGGGAAAAACAAGGAATCTGAAAAGACTATACATAACTATAATATCTTAATACCGTTTGCATAAATATTACTAAATTCTACCATATGATACATTCTCCTAAAATACGATGCCATAGCAGTTAGTTAAAAAGAGAAAATACACAAACAGCTGAAAATATAAATACATATAACGAGCTACATAAAAAAAAAAAAAAAAAAAATTACATATACAACAGCATATTTTGGTGTGCTACATTTTCTCTGCACAGTAAAGTATGTATCTAACTACACAGTTGGAGTCTAAAAATTATTGTTACACATAGGGTATCGTTATGGACGGTTTAAGAGTCATATTTTAAAATGTTGAAGATTTTTGATAGCTGATGCCTTCGATTTTTCCAAAAATTTCAGGTTGTGTTTGTAATATTATAATAGGTAAGAAAAAGCAAAATTTCTTTTTTTATGAATGGAATTTGTTTGTTAACTAGTACTAGAAGAAGGTCAAAGTTTAAGGACGTTAATATATGATACTAAATATGTGATCGTTTTGCTCAAAAAGCAATGAGTGATTCATGCCTTTTTTTTTTTAACATGGATACTATTTGATACTAGATACATGCTAACATAAATAATTTGGTAACTCACTCTTGTTCTTGAGTTCAAAGGTTCATTGAAAATGCTATTTTTTTTCCTTTTTTTATTTGTTTGTACTGATATTTGCTAACGCCGGGAGTGACCCTCGGAAACAAATATAGGTAGAATTATTCACCATAATATAGTACTAAAAAAAAAAAAAAAAAACGAAAAATAACGTAGTTTACTCTTTGCTTTAGTAGTTAAACAAAAAAAAATCGTTATATACAGGCTTCACTGTATATCAATTTACTGAAAATTACGTAACTTTTCTGTAAATTCACTAAGCATGAATTACAGGGAAAAACAAGGAACCCTTAAAAAAGAAAACAGTGCAAAACATCTTCATACGTTAAAAACATGCTACTTAATTTTGACTATATGATAACATTCTCCTAAAAATTACTACCATACTAATTCGGGCTTATGGTACACATATTTCCCTGTGCTGTATAAACGTACTCTATCAATTAGGTCAGGGGTGGCCAACCTTTTTGGGAGACGTGCCACTTCCTAAAGAAAAAAAGCTACGCGTGCCACTTTAAATTTTTTCAACATAAATAAAATTAATAGTAAAAAAAAACAAATTAAAATTTAAAAAAGCATAACATCCAGCATCCAACCGATGGCGTTCATTTGAATTTTAATGTCTTTGATTCAAATAATGTTTTTCGCAATCACGAATTGCAACAGGACAGACTCGTTGGATATTTTGTTTCTTCAGCTTTTATCGCAATTTTGGTTGCGAAAAAATACAATTTGAATTCAATACACCAACATTCAAATGAATGCCATCGGCTTGATACTGGATGCTGTTGTTGTCTATAAGGAGGCTACAGAGGGTCGGGTATGTATAAAGTCAATTCCGGGGATATGGACTTCACGGGGATGGGGGGAATTGACCCCCTTAATGACGGGTCTTGTGCGAACCACCTTGCTCATGTCATTTATGCAAAACAGGACTGACTATATTTTGTAATAAAGCTATTATATTGACCATATTTTGACTGTCATTATAGTTATCATTATATTCGTTATCAGGTGTAAATTAATTGTAAGATTTAAAAAGTTATCCCTTTGTAGGAATAGGGTTTTAGATTTTGGAAAAGTTCTTAAAAACGATAGTATTTTCTCATTTCTAAAATTTTTTCAATAAGTCTTCGCGTGCCACTCTTAATGCTCGACCGTGCCACACTGTGGCACGTGTGCCGCGGGTTGGCCACCCCTGAATTAGGTGAAAAAAATTTAATTTTTCTGCAAATGAGTTTTTACTGCAGCAAGAATGTATTACAGGAAGAAACAAGAAACCACAAACTGTTGCATTGTGTTTTGCATTCACGCAAATAAATGTTACTTACTACTACTACCATCATTTCAAGTTTTTCGGGGGGGGGGGGAGGCAAAGGGTACAAACGAGGGGTGAACCGTTTAATCGGCAGTACTAATTAATTGACCTCCTTGCCGATTATTTATAATCGGCCGATTATTTATAATAGGTTTTATAAAAATCTTTCCGAAACTAAGGGTTGGTTACGGCCCTGGCACATATATATGATACAACATTTTTCATGTGCCGATATTTTTCTCAATTATCAGAGTGTTTTAGAAAACTTTATAATTTTCAAACAATAAGTTTTGAATTAAGTTTACTTTTAAATTAATAATTTCAGAATAAACTAAATTAAAAATTCTCCTAAGTTAGCGTGCTCACCACAGTCTACCCCTGTTTTTTTTATTTAAAGTTTCGTTTTTAGTTAATTTTATTTATAATAATACGAAAATAAACTAAAGGAAATTGGATGAAATTTTCAAATTATTTTGAAAACGCTTGAAAAAATGGAAAAAAAGAAATAGCCTCTCAAAAGTAAAATAATAACTTATTTCTAAAATAGAAATTGTAGAATAAAAAGTTGGTGTTGAAATTGAGAGCGATAAAAAATATCACTAATCTGTCAATTTGCTTATCGGTGCATTCATAGTGCAAACACAATGCGACTTCATCAGAAAACAATAAAAAAAAAACGCTTGTTTATATGTTAATATATTGGTTTCGGAAAACCAGGGGGGGGGGGCAACAGATCCCCCTGTCCCCACCCCTAAATGACGGCCTGTCTACTACATAATATATTCTCTTACTACATGATACTATAACATGTAGCAAGAGAAAACATACAAAAAAGTTGAAAGCATGAATACATGTTACGATTAAATTAATTTATACCATATCCCATTAGGTTTAGATCTACTTAATTTAAATATGATACAACCATTAGAAAAAGTAATGTTTTCCAATGATCTTTATAATTTGAGCTTACAGTAAACATAACTGTGTTTTTTGTGCTTTGTTAACGTACTGTAATTAAATTAATAATAATGATAATAATAATAAATGAATATTTTCTGAAAAAGTATTTTTACTGAAACAAAAATGGGGGGAACAGGGGAAAATAAAGAATCCCAAATAAAATTATCCGCATAACAGCTTTTAATTTATACTAGCTGCCAGGGCAGCTAGATTAGCTTCCTGCGGCATGTTGATGCATAACGTCTCCCCTCTCTAACTTTTACCTAATTCTGAAGTTATATTATTTGATATAATTTAATGTTCATTCGATTTCAAGACATACCACGCATGTGGCCCGGTGTTGCACGGGCACTTCGTGCCTTTAAAGTAGTGAGAAAAATTTCAAGAAAGTACTCCCCGCCAAGGCGGCTCGCTAATAGGCGCTTCACGCCTTTACTTTTTTCCTATATAAAAAATCATTCGAATTATTGAGATGCTTCGCGCTTTCAAGATGGTGAGGAGAGTTTCAGTAAGTTCAGCTCGCTCAAAGGAAAAAAGCAGACATAGATACTCAGTTTTTAACCCATTAATGCCTAGCGTCCCTTTTTAGGGACGGTCCAAAAAGGGGTCTGAATTTCCCCAAAATGAACATTTCAACCAAATAATGGTGTTCAATTAGTACCTTGGTATTGTTTCAATTCGTTATTAACAGATTGCAGCACATAACCATTCTAAAGTGCGTTCTGTAGCAGTTTCAAAATGATCTTTATCAAAAATGACATCGTTCACAATCTCAAGGAAAAAAGCTAAGTTTTCAAAGTTATTCCCAGCTTCCCAGTTTATGTTAATTGCTGGTTTTATTTCTTCTTATAAAAGGTCTTTTTGAATATTATATCGTAGGCAGAAAAAAATTTGAGTAAAAAAAGTTTCTACCCTCTGGGGTCTATCGTAACTTTTAAGGGACGATTTTTCTTTCCCTAATAAAAAATTAGTTTTTTACATAATATTTTTTTTATTATTTTTCCCGTCCATTAGACACTGTTTGTAACCAGTATACAAAATATCTTTGGAAAAAAAAATGTCAGGCATTAATGGGTTAATATAAGCAGATGGCTCTTCAACAAATAAATGTTTCAAAATATTACCAGTAGCTAGCGATAAAAATTCTACGTAAGTGGCCCGCTTATGAGTTTCGTGTTTGATTTAGTTAAGCCTTCATTCAAAATTCTCATTATCATTGTTATTTCTGTTTCATAGCAACGACGGTTTGCAAGAATGGATTTCATATTTAATCATTTATTAGGCTTAATCGCTTTAAACTTGACTACTTATTAATTGATATCTTCGCTAATTAAAATCGTATAATTATATCAATTGAAACTAATGAAGCCTGAAAAATTACCTATCTATCGGTACCTGGTTCGACTTTCAGGTCATTGGCGTTCAGGAGAAAGAAGCGTGACATAGAAAGATAGTTAGAAAGAAAGATAGTTAGAAAGAAAGATAGTTAGAAAGAAAGATAGTTAGAAAGAAAGATAGTTAGAAAGATACTCAGTTTTTAATATAAGTAGATGCTTGCATTAATGTTTCTTAGTTCTACTATACTGTGCACTGTCTTACTATAAGATACTATATCAAGTAGTGAGTAGGAGAAAATAAACAGAAAGCAGAAAATTTGAATAGGTATAGTGCAATTTCAAATTTTGTTTCATGCTATGTTCGTTAGAAACATTTAATAAATCTGTTCTAATTATTTTAATATAATGTATAATTATCAGAAAAACTATTTTCTTGACTAACATAATAATTTGAGCTTATAGTTCATATATTTTACTAAATGTATTGTCTATATGAACGCACATCAATCGAGAAAAATGCGTAACTTTTCTGTAAATGTGTTTTTACTGCAGCAAGAGTGTATTACAGGGAAAAACAAGAAACCCTAAATGACTGAATTGCAAATATTAATTGTATCTTTTATTTCAAAAGCCTATTAAACAACAGAATCTCTAATTTTGAGAAAACATTCCTATCATCGTATTAATATGAATGATCGCCGTCTTGCATATAATTAGTGTTGAATTTTCGGTGGGGAAATTAAGATTTAAAGTCCATCATATTTTAGAAGTGCCCGAGCAGAGAGAATTATGAACAATGATGAGAACATTTTTAATCACATTTATTGCAGGACATATTTACAGATGAGGCCTGCAGCCAACTGGGCAGAGCGAAAAACTAAGGTTTTAACATGAAGTGGGGAAGTAGAAAGTGAAATGAGTTCTGCGAACACATTATATAGCAAATTAATCTGCATAGCATATCATGTTGCATTTCTCGATGATAGAACTACGGTCAATCAAATGAAAAGGAAGATCGTCATACTAAGACGAAAGGCACGCACGTGTCTATGATCGGGAAATGCGTAACATGCATAAAAATTTACATTGCGACTTTAAAAGAATACGCGAACAAAAAATTTATAAATAAATTCAAAATATTTTTGGAAAAACCCAACGATTAGATTACATAATTTCTTCTCTCGACTGTCGATTCTCGTTTGTTTATAATATTACGAGTTCCAAAATATTTTGAAATATTCCATACTGTACAAAATAATTAAATTTTTACTTTTTAATGTGTTTCGATGGTCTTTATTAACAATAAAATGATTAATTAGAATGAAAATAAAATTTATTCTTTCTTCGCTTTCAAGTAACTGTTTAGTTGAGCAAAATTAAATAGCATTCTTCGGTCACATCAAGTTCCATTTAATTTGTATGTCAAGGGGTTAACAATTACACAGTCCAGTCACATTAATGTGACCACCACGTACTTTCGGCGTCGATTTTAAATACCCAATCACAGAAGCATTGGTAGCACAGTGCAGTTGAGGGTATAGAAACGGTGTGTGAGGGCTTTGGAAAACATTTCTATCGTTGGCGTAATGCCAAAACGAAGCGATTTATCCGACGTACAAAAGGTCATGATCATTGGTTTTCGGATCAAGTGTTGAAGCATTTCCGAAATGGCTGAGTTTTTGAGCTGTTCGCTTGCCGTCGTGGTAAAAGTGTACCGTGCATGGAAAATTGGGACTGTCCAAAATCAGCGACATGGAAAATGTGGTGCACCAGGAGCCATAGATGACAGAGGCGAACGAAGGCTACGCAGCTGCGTTAGGGTTAATAGTAGGGCTACCGTTGAGCAACTGGCCCCCCAGATGAACCAAGGGGCTACCAACATCGTCTTCCAAACTACTGTTCCGCGGACGTTGCTGCGTCCGGGCTCCCGAAGCAAAAGCCTGGTTCATGTACTTATGCTGACTACTGTTCATCGACGACGAACCCGGGAATTTGCACGCCAATACCGCAGCTGGACGTCCATTGAGTGGCGACAGGTAGCATTTTCTGTTGAACCACGTTTAATGCTCAATCGGACATATGAATGTTGACGTATGAGGCGTCCTATGTACCTCTAAAACCAAATATCCTGCAGCATTGCCGGAACGGTCCAAGGTGGTGGCGGGAGCATTACTGTCTGGGGAATGTTTTCTTGGCATTATCTGGGTTCACTCATCATTGTAGAAGGCTCGATGAATCAATATAAGTAAGCATCTGTCCTTGCGGACTATGTCTATCCCTATATGCGCATTGTTTTTCCTCAGGATGATGGCATCCATCAGCAGGACAATGCGAAGTGCCATACAGCTACCAGGGTACGCGTGTGACTCGAAGAGCACCAGGATGAGTTTACCCTTCTCATTTGCCCAGCAAACTCTCCTGACTCAGTCCCAATCGAGAATATGTGAACCCATCTCGATCGGGTTATTCGCGCTATGGATCCTCACCCGCCTAATCTAGCGCAGCTGGCCACGGCATTAGAGTCGACATGGCTCAAACTACCAGTGAACAACTTCAGGGCCCTAACTGACTCTCTTCCTGCACGTTTCGCAGCAGTCTGCTTTGCAATAACCTTTGTAGAGTAATCTGCCGATTGGTTTATTGGTGCAATTCCCATAGTGAGTACAACGTGTTACATTTAAATTATTCACCGCACAATGTTCGTTTCGTTAGAAGACAACTGATTCATTCGAACTAATTATGTAATTGAAATAATTTAACATTACAAAATTATTATTTTCTTAATCGCTATTATATTTCTACTTTACTGTATGCTTATTTTTCTGTGTAATATAAACGTAGGTGAATGTGGGGCAAAGTGAAATAGTTAAGATAACTAACCTATTTAAAAATGAACACATCGGAAATTTGTTCTGAAAATTAGTGTGCATAAAGATTGAAATATGTTTTGTGTGACAACTTGCGTTGAAATATTATTTTTCATTTTTGGCAATTATTTTGCACCTTCAAAAAAGGGTAGAAATTTTCCACCTTAAAAAACCATGGGGCGAAGTGAAAAATGCAATATTTTTACTATGAAAAATTTTCTATTTTGTGATTAACAGTAATTTTCATCAAATGGACGTGTAAACAAACGAATAAATGACTTATTAATGAAAAATAAACGAATAAATAAATAAACGAATTAATGAACTCATTAATTTCTGAGAAAAAGAAATTAGTGAATAAAATAAAGAACGAATAAGAAAATCAGTGAATGAATGGATAAATACGTGAATTAATAGGTAAAGGAATGTTAAATTATCAATAAATAAAGAAATACGAACGTGATGTAAAAAAGGAATGCATAAGTAAACAAAATGAACTATTTCACTTTGCCCCGCGTGCAATTGACAAATTACATTGAACATTTAAAATCAAAATTCGCTTAATATGAACGAAATAAGTATTGTACTGGATACAAATAAATCTCAATCAATACTTAAAATGATAATTACAGAAATTTTATAATTGTATCATAACGAAAAATATTTTTGAAAAAACACGAATATTACAATAAGTGTATCAAATTTTGAAAAGGACTTGTATAATTTTTTTCGTTGATCTTTAGATCTATCTATTTGTTGACAGGAATAGACTGCATGTCTAGGAACTTCGATAAAATATTGCTAGATAGGTGGCTCTGCAAACTGAAAATATTTTTCCATTTCATTTTGCCCCGCTATCTCACTTTGCTCCACATTCCCCTACTAGCTTTTAGAAATTAAGAAAATTTTCTTCAAATGTGTTTTTACTGTAACAACAATATATTGTAGGAAAAAACAAGAAACAGGCTAAAAGACAAAAAAAAAACATTAAGTGATATTATTTATTTATACATGAATATGAAACTGTCACCCCTATTAAAAATATCAAAAGAATGAACAAAACATTATATTTATAAATTTCGTCTGACCACCCATTGAAAGCCTAGCATCCGGTTTACAGGTGGAATGGACCCATCTGATAGTTTTTAGGGGTGCCAGGTTTTGCAAATGTGTGGTAGCCTCTAAATTAAGCAGAGTCTCATTGAAATAAATGAAACACGAGCAACAAATTTAACTCTTCTCTCTCATTCAGATAGACTCGTCTTAACTGTACGTTTTCCAATGCTATCGCGACCGTGGACAGATAGACATGAATGTGCCGCTTGAACGAAATATGAGAAGCATAACTTTGAGTGATTTAAAAATAATATACAAGAGCACATGATTAGTTGCACTGAAGTACTTTCATAATGCTTAGCCGATGATGTTGGTTTTTTACTATCGTCTCCTCAGAAACTAAAGAATTTTAGTAACGTATGTTTCAAAAATTTATATTTAAGATTAACTATAACAAAATATTAATTTTAGTTGTTGTTGTTTCTGATCCCTAGCTGGCAAGACAAAAATCTAACCAGCTCCATGAGTCCATTAGAAAATCTAAAAACAGAAGAGGTTTAGAAAACACCTCGTCCAAATTAAAATATACACAAATTAAAATATGCTCAGGTAACGCCTGGGCATGGGCACTCCCATACTTTGTAAAAATCTTGAAAAATTTCTTCCCATGTTCGAAAGTCATAGACCTATAGAGTCCACTGGGAAAACGTGAAATGCAGGTCTGTTGGCATCTGCTGCCCTCCACCTAGAGGGTTAATTTTAGTTTAAATATCTGTTGCAGGACACTTTTTTTTCCATTCAACCAGATCTTTTATTAAAAGTGCACTATGGTCTTCAAAGAAGCAAACGTTCTTATGTTTCGTTAATAAAATATGGATGCCATTTTATTTGCATGATTTGAAATGTTAACAGTACCCCAGACCAAAAATACACTGACCATCGCAGATGAGTTTGTTGGGAGTGGCTTCAATCCTCAACTCTATTCTACCACGCCTCTCCGTGTGGTCACACCCGCAAAGGTTGGGCACACTCACTTGGCACTTCTTGTGAACGTTCATGTCGCATGCTGGGGGAAAAAAAGAAAATTATCATTAGTAGATTTCATAAAAACAATGAGGTTTAACAATTTACTGTTCACCGTATGAACAGTTCTCGTATCTATTGGATGATTCATTGAAATTAAGTGATTTTACGGGCAAAAGAAGGACAAACAATCCAAAGACCAGCTTTTGCATTAATTGCTCTTCCGTTGCCAAGACAATCAATGGAAAAATCTTGATATATTTCCAACTAATTCACGCATGAAAAGTAATCATGCCGCCAAACAAAAAAGTTTTGTTCATTTTTTCTGAGGTGAGTAATTATATAAAAAGAGAGAAATTTATGACTCTTTTCCGCTTTTTTTTTGGGGGGGGGGGGATTTAAATGACAAGTGGTTCAACAACCTAATACTTGAACATATCTAACAAGCGGTCAGGTTCAAAATTTTTAGTCGTTTCCATTTTGGAAATGTATTGAAAAAAGCAACTTCTTGCCAACTAATCAAAGAACACTTTTGAAACATTTACTTAAAATAAAAACTATCAACTGTTCATACACTGGGGCGTGTTCATTAAGTGGTCTACAAGTTTACCCTATTACATCTTTACTTTTGTTGTTAATTAGCTAATGGAATGTGAAAAAATGTATTCCAAATCGTCCCTTTTTTTTCCCACAACCCTTTAAATTTTCACGAAACCCACAGGGAGCCATTTCCCACTGCGAGAAGTATTATAAATCACCCCCCTCAATTCATATGTAGTTACTCTTATATGGTGAAAAAAAAGGTAGTGTTGCTGAAATTTCTGTATCCACTTTTTTCTTCAAAAATAATCTTAAAAAATGAACTTTAATAATGTAGCAGCAGTTTTCTTTGTAACTAACTCTAAATATCCTTGACTAAATAATAATAAATAATTCATGGTTTACACGGACGCAACAGCTACATAGACCATCTGACACACATAAATGCAATAGATTGAATGGCTTAGTTTATTTAATTGGAGGATTTGTTTCTTATTTTGATATGACGTTTACTGTCATTTAACGGATTGTTTAGTCACAGAAAAAAAAAAGAAAAATCAGCATTAAATTTCAAGTTTCATAAAATGTTAATTTAAGCAAACTTTGAAGAGAAAATAAGCGTTTTGTTATGACTATTTAAGAGAAAATATTGACAGTGAGTCAACTGTTACGCTTTATGATCCCCCCCCCCCCAAACGTACGGCATACAGACTTGGATGACAGGAATGAAAGGTGCCGTAAAATCAAGAGTAAGATTAGAAAAAAATAATTGCAGAAGTATAATTTTGAAAATGTTTACATGATGCGATACTTTAAGAATTTGGATTCTGAAAGTTTTTTTTATAATAGCTCATTACCTTTGCACTTGAGTCCTTGGTGAATTATCCCGTAGAGCAAAGACCCGCAGTGGTCGCAGAAGGCTGGACTGGTGTATGTGTGGATTACAAATTGGTGCTGCGTCCGCAGGTCCTACAAGCATAAAAAAGATTTTAAAAGCCATATGTTTATAATAATGCATTGAAAACAATGCAAAAAAACATTACTTTCCTTTGATTTCTAGAGAGTTTAAATATTGCTACATCTTTGAGCAGTGCTGCAACTTTAAACAGTTGAATCAAGCTTCAAAAAAATAAGTAAAAGTACACCACTAGAAAGCGATGCATAAAATAAAAGTTTCCAGAAATTGCTTCTAAAGATAGGGAAATGTTAAAAATTTGACTATTATTCATCTGATATTAGCTGACCCATCCGAAGCTTTTGCACTTGACAGAAGGCATGTAAAAACCGTTTTTTTTTTTAAAGTTTTTTTTTTTAAATAACAGCTAACATGAATTCTTCGAGTATTTTTCGCTAATAGAGGGGACAATATCTTTAAGATAATCTCTTACTTTTGAAGTATGATGAAGTATTACCAAAGTTATGGCGCACTCCCCCCCCCCCCCCCCAAAAAAAAAACACCTCTTAGGAATAATAATATATTGTGATGAAAAGTTGCATTATAATTCGGGTGAAGAACAAAAATCTACTGAAATAATATTTTTTGGCTCAAACTCGAACGCATGCCATTCCCATTATTAGTCCGACGCTCTATCCAATCAAGCCAATGCGTCTTAATTTTCAGATGGTATTCATTGAAGTAATGTGTAATAAAAACAAAAAAAAACCGCTTTTTTGACTAAAAAAATAAATAAATAAATAAAATTAAGACTGCGGGTCTATTTTTTGTCATTTGCCGTCACGATAAATTTTAAATTAAGGATTAAATCATGGAATTTGATAAAGGAATGAGGAAGACTTCGCGTTGGGACAGAAAAACAGGCTAGAGAAATAATATACAATTTTTTTTTCTCAATTTACGTGATAACTAAATTCTTTCTTTAGATACAATCTTTCTTTCTTTATTTTATATTGCTTTCTGCTGAGAAATATTTTTTCTGTCATTACAAATGAAGAACCTCCACGTGATATGACATTAATTTGAAATGAAAATTTAAAATAAAGCCCTGCTTTGTAACAAGCAAACCTCGCTGAAAAACACCGAACACTCACCCGCACATAATTTAAAAGTCTGTGTTTACCATGCTGTTTTTCTTCTACGGTTAATATAATTTAATTACTTCTATTACTTTTTTTTAGACAAAGCAAAAATATTTTTTGATTAAGACATGACAAATTCAACAAACTTACGTTAAATTAACATTTGGCGAAAACTTTTTAGCTTTTTGCAATTTAAAATGTTCAAGCGCACTTGTCATAAAGATTAATTAGCCTTACGAGTTGTTGACGTGTGCAACTAACAGAAAGCATAGAACAAAATTAAAGTTCAACAATAAGATCAGATTAAAACTGTTAGGAGCTGGACTTTTTAAAACAGTACTTTTGCTGCACGAAAAACAGAAACGAAAGGAGTTGTAAAGTCCTCAAAACTTCTCCACGCACTTAGTGTAATAAAGTGGTGGTCAAAATTGATCACTTTTGAGTTAGTTTTAAAAAACTTGGTATGCTTATAGCAAAGATCGCGTTCCACGCTAACTCGTATATATCATTTTAAAGAAAACTACATACAAAAAAAAGCTACATACCAAAAAGTTTTTTTTTCTCATTTGCTTCACACCTTATTATAGTTTTTTCGCTAATTTCGGTCCCCATACATTTTAAAACTGTAAAACTATGGGTTATATTACATAGCCCAAAGTTGTTTACAGACTTGGATATTTCTATAAACCTGTATATACATTTTTAAAGTTCACCACCCGTCAGTTTCTAAAAGTAACATCTCGTGACCATTGAATATCATTAGTGTTTTAACGGATCTAGGAAAGAAGTAAGAAACAAATTTATGTAATTGTTTCTAAACTTCTACCCCAAGAAACTACGAGTCTTTCAAGAGTGAACACAAAGTAAAAACTACGATAGTCTTTCAAGAGTGAACACAAAGAAAAAACTACGATAGTCTTTTAAGAGTGTACACAAAGTAAAAAAATGCTCAACTTACGTCTGAGTCGACCCCTTTGTCTGCTCCTGGGCAAGTGAAGGTAACGAATTCGTGACATCTTTTATGGACGACGAAGCTACAAACTGGAAGAACACGAACAAGGCATTAAGATTTGCTATTGTACAGTGGTGCTCTGGTAAGTTGAGCAAGGTCCTTGACAATATTTCCCTCTTTTTCGGGTAATAGGGATGGGTAATTGGCGCTGTTTTGAGTCGGGTTACTTTCATAGTACAATCGACGCTCGATATAACGACCATCTCCGTCCCACAGAAAAGGTCTTTATTACGAGTGGTCGCTATAAAAGGTATAAAATAGAGTATATTGGGATAAAGTTGAGTTTTCCCACCGGTCGTTATATTGGGATAGTCTTTATAACGAGTGGTCGTTATAACGAGCGTCGACTGTAGCTTTGCAAAAGTATTCTAACTTGAATCCAAACACATCGCTCTATTATTGAAATTCTCGAAAACGATATTGTCACGGTCATAGCTCGATTTACCAGTCGCACGGTAAACACAAGAAAACAAGGTAATTGAACACAGAGAGATCGAAAATAGGCAACTGAATAATCATACATCTTATACATTATTATTCTAGTATGCACAAACCAAGTTTAGATATTTTATGATGATATAGAAACCAACCTAAATCAGTCTTGCTGCCTTTTGATAAAGTTTTGATCTACAAAGCTTCGTTTCCGGATGGTGCGAATCGCAGAAGAATCACAATACAGAAATACTACGAAGGATTTCTTCGTTTTCGAAAATCTACCTATCCAAAAATATTGCACTTACAACGATGAAGAATACATGAAAATAACCACAAACTCATCAAGATTTTCAACTGTGTTAACCGGGCGCTTATACGAGTGCGGTATTTTTTAAATGACGACAAAACATTCCAGCATCTGCTCAATATTAACCTAATTATATAAGACTGAAAACGCGCATGTGTTCGCGAAGATTTTTCAGAAAAAGATCTTGTCCGAATGGGACAATTCACTCAAAAGTTATTCGGGGGACAGCGTTCTTTTTTTGAGTTGTTCACAACTGAATGGAAAAACAAAAAGTCAAATACGGGGATGAAGTGTTTTCGCAGAGACCTTTCAAAAAAAAAAAAAAAGTTTGTTCAAATCGCATTGTTCATTCAAAAGTTATGAGGGGGGGGGGGGTGACAGAGTTACAGACAGACATGCATTTTCCCCACCTCACCTTTTAAATTTTCGATATTTATTAAATTATTTTACCCTTTTTTTGACTTTTTTTTGTTCTTAGCGATATTTTAAAGATGCATTCAGCCACTTTGAATGATTTTTTCCGCCTTAAAATAAAATAAAATAAAAAAGAAAGTAGGCTAAAAAGAGCTAGTTAATGATTTGGCTTAAGTAAAGCTTTTAGAATTACGTTAAAACACCCATATAGCTTTAATTCAAACAAACTTAGAAGCTTCAAGCAAATTTTATCTTAAGCGAAAAAATCCGCTGAGTTCATTGATATAAAAATACTGAATGTACGCGTCCTTTTATTTACATGAGGGCGTCACAAAGTTAAACACTGAGCCAACAGAGCCAACACAATAGAAAAATCACAGTGAAATACAGATTTTACGTTTCTCAAGGGACTGGGTGAGAAAAACGTAAAATACGAGAAAAACATAAAAGGCACCTGCTGAAAAAAGATAAAACATGAATTCGGGAATGGGACGTAAAATCGGGGTGTCACTGGACAGTGAAAACCGAACGTTGTCGAACGCAAAACGAACTCAATCGAACGTTTTCTGCGCTTTGGGTGACTGATATAGCTCAGGAAATAACTGGCATATTAAACAAAAATTGGCCCATAGATAGACCTGAAATTTTAAACAACAGCGAACTTAAGTGGAAACAAGCCCCGCTTCGATTTTGGCGCCAATCACTCCAGGGAGGGAATGGGGTTTTCAATTTTTGAGATTTTTTCGTTTAATTAAAGCAAAAATGTGAAAGGTTTATCCCATTAAAATGTAGCTTTCACGCGATTTCATTGTTGGCAGAACATCGGAATTTTTTTATCTGTTGCCATCTTCTGTTTGTAAACAAATATTTTTTTTAATTAATTTAAGCACCGAATGAATAGATATTTCCCTAGAATTTGATCACATGTGCAAAGGAAACATATTCTTTGTACAGTCATTGGCGACAGAAATTTTACACCAATGAATTAAGATCGTCTATTTAGCTTCCCGGTTCGGGAATATAGGCAGTAGGCAAGTAGGCAAGAAATTTGCAGTGCAAATTTACTTCTTACTATGCATTCGAAAAAAAATGTTTCAGGGTTTTTATGCTTTGAACCTTTTGATCAGCTATGGAGACACCCTCCATTTTCCCCTCTTCGTCCTATCACTATCATTGGAAGCGGGTATTAAATCCGATATTGACATTTACTTCTGAGAGAATTTCAAAAAGAGCACAGCAGCTCAGTTTCTCCGTATTTGTGAAGGACGATCGGATGATCAGTGGAAGCCTTTCTCACATCCGTATGAGAGAACAAAAAGAATGCCAGAGCTGTTTTAAACAGACAGCTATGGAGTTAATTTACCTCGAAAAAAAAATCTTAAAAAAATCTAAAAATATATCCCTCCCCCTCCCATCCAGATATAAAAAAAGAAAATATATGAACATAATTTAAAAACATAGTAAATTATCTAGCTCAAACAAAAAATCCAGCTCTTTTTCCTCGCAGAAAAAAACCCCCTCAAATACGCAATGTAATTTATATGAAATCACGTAAACAAAATAAAATACCATAAGAAAAATCGGGTGGTGTATATTTTGTTGAATTCAGACAAGCAAGAAACAAAACGAAGAGTCACCGGTTTTACTTGTCGAACACGACCTTGTTGGAAAAGTTTTGGAGCCGTTTGGTTGAATAAAATATAATTTTGCTCAAGGCAAGCCTTGAAAAATGGCTAAATTGGAATCACTTCTATTTCCTGTTCTAATTAACGGAAAAAAATGGAACAAACATCTTTTTCAGAAAAAAAAAAAAAAACTTTTTCCAACGATATTCAACAAAAGAGGGTAGGGGGATTTTTTTGCCCCCTAATTTGGTGGTGTGTGGGAAATTTGTGCTTAAAAAATTAATTAAAAAAAAACTAATTCGAAATTAAGAAAAATGGCTCCGAGGTGCAAATCTACGGGGCTCGAACTAATTTTGTCCCAAGTTTTAAGTCTGTAGGTGCTATGGGGCCGCCTGGACGCAGGCCAGCCACAAACATCCTTTCAAAATCTCTTAGGGCCATGCTCCACATCGACGTAAAGCAGAAAAAATAGGCAGAAGCGTAAAATGGATTCAATGATGTTCCTATGGAAAGTACCCGGATTTTCGGTTTCTGCCCTAAGTTTCGGTCGCGTTTTACGCTGATGTGGAGCATGGCCCTTACAGCTTACTTTTTTTTTAATGTATAGAGAAAAGAACAACGAAACCGGCAGAAAATGACGTCGGTATGATGTGCGAAACGGAAACGTAAAATGGAGGTTCCCCTGTACTTATTTCCAGTGCATCAATATAAAAAAAAAAAAGATAATATAAAGTCAGCCTGTTGCTTGATGTAATACATCTAAGCTCCAGTTACTATTTATTTATTTACTTAAAAATAACTTACTACTTTTATTGTTCAAGAAGTAAAAAAGACATTTTAGAGCAGAAGATCCTTTAAGTACTGGTTAGAGACATGATTGGGTCGAATTTGAAAAAAAAAAAAAAAAACAGGGAATTAAATTCCGATGCACCGCGACTGTGTGAACCAAAATGCCAGCCCCCTCCCACACGACCAAAAGGGGTGAAAGGGTGAGGGTGCACACAGCAGACGTCACTTCCCCTCGGGGCGTGTTGAATCGATCGGCCAGGTGAGGAGTGCACAGATCGATATGCATCAGGTAGCTGTACACAGAGCAACAGGTTCGACTGCCAGATTGCGCGCACATGCACCCACCCCCCTCCCCCCAGGAGAACGTGATATTTAGTCTCCGGAAAGAAGGTGGGATAGTCAGTCATTCATCGCGGATGGAGGTATTCATCGCCAAACAGGGAGTTCTTTTCCAGCATTTGTGTGGAGCTATTCTGGACCACGCTCCCTCGAGCAATCGATTGCGATTTTATCACTGGAATCAAAACTGAAGAGTGTTCCCTGATGAGGGTTTTTAATGATCAGTTAATTAGACGAGCTTACGCGACAAGATTTTCCTCCAGCCCCCCCCCTTTTTTTTTCTCACTTGAAAGGAAAATCACGCGTAATGAAGGATAGGATATGGGGATATCAACACCTCCCATGAGCAATGAAGTTTACCACAGAGCAGTGAACATTTGCTTGTCTTCAGAAATTCACCTATATGTGTGCCTGTTAAACACACACACACACACACACACACACACACACACACACACACACACACATATATATATATATATATATATATTAGAGAGAGAGAGGGGGGGGGCGAGGGGGATAGACCGGGGCACGTTTACGCGAATCTTTTTCAGTAAATTTTGTAAGTTTCATATTTTATTTCAGGCACTTTTTGACGTTATAGTCTTATAAAGCAATTAATAAAGTTTAAGTTTGTATATTCAGTTTTTCCCGTTTGAATATTTATGCGTCCAAATATTATTTTTAAGTCAAAGTCATTGGATTAAGGAGTGAATCGAAACACTTTTTTCTGCTGTTCCGATTCAAAGATAAAACGAGAAACGAAGGAAAGAAACTCTTTGAAAAACGAAACGATTCCGACTCCAATTTATTTAGTCAAGACAGGGACAAGAACTGATTACTGTTTACCCAATCAGATGAGGAACTATCTCATAGAATGCTAGAAAATCTCGAATTTAAAAATATTTTCACGCTGGGAGAGTTAATGGTACTTAAACTGCATGGAAAAAAGTCATCCAGACTTTGTATGCACACAGACATTGATGAATACGTGGGAAGATTTAACAGGAAAGTCTCCGAAATTCGGAGATTTCAGGAAACTAAAAAAGATGCAGTGTTCATCACCGAAGAAGTTATGAAAAAATTTAAGCCAAGCCACAACCGCTCGACTTCAGAGTAAGATAATTTTCGTGGAGGACATGAGTGGCTTGAATTCATATTGAATCTTTGTTTTTCAAATCAAATGCCTTTTCTTAAAATCAATTTTAATCTTTCATAAGTTCAGAAATATTTTAGATTTTTGACACCTCATACGTTTACTGGGTCAATCGGAACACCTATAAAATGGTATATGTATAAATAAAAACTGCTCAACATGTTTTGTTTTTGCTTGGAACATTAAAAGCAAACCAAGATCGAAATTTTTATCAAAAAAATCAAATTGAAAAAAAAAAAAAAAAAACAAATGATCAAAGCTGAAAAGTGTAAGCAAAGCCCGTGTAACGTATCTCGTTTGACGATAGTTCCTAGTGTAGTTAGCGGGAACAGTAGGATAAAAAATCAACAATCTCTTCTTATCAAACTGAAGCCATGCTATGACAATGGCATGAAATTCTGATGGCGTGACAGGTGCTGCATTCAAATCCACAAAGGGCCAGAAAAAAGTATTCTAAATAAAAGATTTCACTAACTCTAAGTCAACAAAGAAGGTTTCCAGCTCTTATAAAATCGCTTTTAGGATTTGAAATCGAAACCTTTTTTCTCCTTCTTTCTGGAAATTCAAAACTTTCGGAAGCGGCTACATACTGATACTGGACATTTTGATTTCATGGGAGAAGTAAAAGAAGTATTCTATTCACGAAATAATCCAATTTCAACCTAAACTTCCATTTCATTCACCCCAGAATCAATTTCACCTATTTTTCTCTGCGACATTATACGTTCGTATGTACGTACGTATATCCGTATATCGTATATGCATTGTCAGTTGAAATATCTACCATTTTGACCTCTAAAAAAGTTTATTTTGAAGAGCTTTGTCTTGACGTCTATACATACAGTACGCCCCTGGTAAGTTGTCCTCCAGCTTAGACAACGTTTCCTTAATTTTAGGGTAATAATAAAAGGTAATTGGCACTGAATTGAGTTGGGCTACTTTCGTAGTGGCTTTGCAAAAGTATCCATCTCAACGGTCTTCTTACTGGTCATTGCAACTTAAAGCGACATCTCACCATAATGGGTGACAATAATGATCCAACTTGCAGGGGTAGCCTCTTTCATGAGGAAACTGTTGCTCACTTTCTATGTGATTGCGAAGCATTTTCTGCCTATATTTTTGAACACCTAGGTCGTCGTTCGCTTGAACCTTGGGAGATTCATGACATTCCTGTTAGGTGTTTGCTGAATTTTGCTTCAGCTACTAGTTGGTTTTAAGGCTTCTCTTTGAGGACTAGTAAAATAGACCTCTGGTCGCAGTGCTTGGTTCGTTTGAACCCCCCTTGCTCTCATTTCATTCATCCAACTCAAATCTGCAAAAATTACCCTTTTCTGCGACCCGGAAAGAGGGAAATGTTGTCTAGGTCAGAGCTCCATATTTCGGAGCTGGACAATACGTATGTGTATATGAACATCGCGTATCTGAGAAACATTGTAGAAGGTTGAGCTTTCGGATTCAGACCGAACAACGTCTAGTTGTACATCTGCCTTTCTAGTCGCCCCCAGATGTTTTAAAAGCGTCCTTCGCGCGTTTACTGTGGTGAAGTTTATAAAATCTCTTCATTCTAATTCACATTTATCTGATGTTGAATAGCATTTTAAAATGTGTTTTCATCTGAATACGATATCATTTTCAATGCCGAAGATGCCTTTTGCATAGATATTATGAAAGCCTAGAGTGAATTTTATCCTTGCATTAGTGTTTAGGTATTCCATGTAATTTGAATCATATTAATAGATTAAGCAGTTTTACCTAAATAACAAGCTTTAAATGTATTTTAAAGGAAATATATTCTATGGATTTTTCATACTTTATGGTTTATTATTATTTTTTTTTTTTGGACACAACACTATAGTTACGCCAAAATCACAATTCAATGACGAAGATATTTGAATAGATATGAGTCACCACTTTAAATAAACATGAAAGTACTCACCAAATCAGAATAATAGCAAAATTATATCAATCATTAAGAGCTGAGTTGTGTTGTATAAGACAAAAAGCGGTAAACTAGTCACTGAATAGAAAAGAGCAAAAAAAACTAAAAAAAAAAAAAAAAAATTAAGCAAAGATTTGCATGAATATGACGAGCTCAAAATTTGAATTCTACTAGATTTGCAAGAAATAAAAAAGAGCACGAGATTCTAAAGGAATGACAGCTGTTGCGTTCCAAATGCTCTAAAGAAGAGAAGGGAGATTCGCGAATAAAAGAATTCACTCGAAATCGATAAGAAGGCCGACCGACGGTTTTCACCCAGCATTTAATGCTTGAATAAAACGGTTCTTTGAGTTTGGAATGGAAATTCAGGCTTTTCATCGTGATTCGATTCGTGCGAAGCTTGTCTCAGATTTCTTTTATCTTCATATTCCGACGCAAGAAACTTCTACTGTTACGTAAACGTCAGAGCGCAGGAAATGGTAATGCACCAGACTTGGGATTATCGCCATGATTCTGTAGTCATTATTATTATCATGACGAGAAATAGTGGTTATTTAGAGATTTCAAATGAAATTACGATTTCGAGTATCTTCATAATTGAGCAAAAGTATATGCATGGAAAAGAAGTACGACGGTTACATTTCTAAATTGAAGGGATTGCAGGATGAAGATGAAAGGGCTATGTTACATTTTAAAAAATAAGCACTCTAGATAATGGTAAGAAATGGATACAGGTAAGCAAATAAAAGTTGGTACATCAAAAAGCAGATATCATTGGACCAATTTCATACGCACACTAACGTCAAAACCAGAAACCAAAAAAGCTGCAACAACTGTGACAATAAAACTTTGAGCTTTAATTACTCGCAATTTCTGTTTTGTCACAAAACCCCTTCAACCCCGAGAAATTGAAGACTGCACTCCCTTCACTTTTATTCCTTCTTAATGGGTATTTTCTGATTTACAGATACGGTGTCAGTAAAAGTAAAGTAAAACGTGTTCAGTAAGGTAAATTTTTATTTATATTTTATTCTAATCTACTGGTATTGTATTCCTCAACTAAAATTTACGTCAATGACTTTTAGCTCTTTAAGATCAATTGATTAAAGATAAAAACGGATTTTAGTTCTAACAAACATAAGTTGCTTGAACAGAATGAACCACTGAACAATGAAAATCCTTAAATTTAATTCATTGGATAGATGACCTACGGTCTTACGAAAAAATCCACTTTGTCAAACTTAAAATTGATAGCTTCGACTTGCGCAAAATCTTTGGGGGAAAAAGAGCAGCAGCTTTTGGTTCAAGATATAGTTAATGATTTATTGAGAGAAAATATTTTGTAAACTCGCAACTCTCCTTTGCCACACACGAAAATCTTCAAACTGTTATTAAAAACTGAAAAATGTCATCAGGGAGGAAATTATACCTAAGACGCAGAACCAAAAATTTTGACTTCTATCGAATATCTTCCTATTTTTGTTACAGAAAATACAAACTTAAAGCGTTACGTGACATATGTACTTTTGTCGAAGAGAACTAGCAAAGAAATCGATTGGATTTTACAGAATTAGAATCTGGAATGAGAATAACAATGAAGGTCAAAGATAAAAAAAAAGTTTGTTACAGCAAAAATTCTCTTTTAGATGGAAAAATATACGATATTTAAAAAGTTTCTCCTTTAGATAGAGTTGAAAAATAAAGATTTCAATCGTTTGCTTTAGGATGAACACAGTGGTGGATTATGGAAAGATTCTTCGTGACAAAATTTGACACTGAACAACTTTCTTTCTAAACAGATTATTTCCGCAGTTTTTAAAAATCATTTATCATGAGAAAGAGAGATTTGCACAATTAAATATCTAGAAAACTAGAAGCAGTATTTAAACTTTTAACTTTAATGTAATCTTTGACTGATCCAAAGTTTGATGACGTAATGAAGTTTGTACTGAAAATATTTAAAGCAATAATAAATAAAAGAAATAAAAACCTTGTTATATCGCGTTTGTCGGGAATAACAAAAAAAGGACAATGTATCCAAAGCCGCTACGTAACCGAGGTAACCAGAAGAGATAATTTATCGTAAAAATGAATCATGTTATGTCTGTTTGAAATCATAAAATGATTACAAATAGACCTTTAAAAACCTGCTTGTAATTTTATGAGGGAACACGTTAGTTTAAAATTACTCATTGCTTTTAAGGTACAGGAAAATGAATTTAAAATATTTATTGTTTTCTGAAGAAATAAGAATCTAAAACTGAAACTTAAACCGCAGCAAATTCAGATGACTGTAAAATACTTGTTTTGTTCATTAATAAGTAAAAAAAAACTTCTTTTCTCGGGAATTGCAACGTTTTTACTTTAGCGGTCTCAAATTTGAAACGAAGTTTCACTAACATATAATTTTTAGGAGACAGCGGAAAAGCACGACATATCCGAATGAACAATAATATAACGACGCGTTGCTGCGTTATTAAAGTGTTTTTTGTTTTCAGCTAAAGTGGGAGACACATGCAAATCAAAGTAACGGGCATTAGCGATACGAACGGCATACTCCTGACTAAAGCCGGGCGAGATAAGGAAATAGTGCTAGATTTTGATACATATTTAACCCATTAATGCCTAGCGTCCCTTTTTAGGGACGGTTCAAAAAAGGATCTGAATTTCCTCAAAATGAGCATTTCAACCAAATAATAGAGTTCAATTAGTACCTTGGTAATGTTTCAGTTCGTTATTAACAGACTGCAGCACATAACCACTGTAAAGTGTTCTGTAGCAGCTTTAATATGATCTTTATCAAAAATTACATCGCTCACAATCTCAAGAAAAAAAAGCTAAGTTTTCAAAGTTATTCCCAGCTTCCCAGTTTATGTTAATTGCTGATTTTATTTCTTCTTATAAAATGTCTTTTTAAATATTATATCGTAGGCAGAAAAAAATTTTAGAAAAAAAATATGTACCCTGGGGTCTATCGTAACTTTTAAAGGGCGTTTTTTCGTTCCTTAATAAAAAAAATATTTTTTACATAATATTTTTTTTTATTATTTTTTCTGTCCATTAAAACACTGTTTGTAACCAGTATACAAAATATCTTTGGAAAAAAAATGTCAGGCATTAATAGGTTTATACCTCGGTAGCGATATTCAGATTTTTATTAGTACGATATATAGTTCGCCCGATAGATCGATGGAATAATGACTAAAAAATCCATAATTTTTCAAAGTTCTGTATCCTACACTCTTCAGGAAACTTTAACATGGACGCTTCCCCGAAGAGCAATTCCATGTGGTTAGGTTATGTTGATTCCATATAAAAGGTGAAACAATGTAGAAGTACCCAAATGGATAGCTGCAGAGTTCATTGCTCGTAAAGTTTACAAAATGTATGATAGCGGACAAGTAAGTAGGAAGGATATTAAATTGCATGCATTAAATATTTACACTCTGTAAACTGGATTAGAAAGTGAGACTTAGAGTAGGCTGTATAGTTGGATTAACTCTTAATTATTCAGCTTCTTAAACGGAAACACTGAAAAAAATGGATATAAATTGATTCCACGATTATGAAAAACAAAATCAACCGCTAAAGAACCAAGGTACTTAAACTAGTCTACTAACTTGCCTTTTTCATTAGCCTACTTAGAATAATAGGAAATGAACGTATAATACTGGCACCTTTTGTGTAGCTCAGACTTTGTGTCAAATGTCGTAGAAAGAAAATCCTCCAACCCTACTTGTGATGCACTTATGCTGCACAGTCAATTGTGAACTGCACCCTACTTGAAAAACTAAAGCTAAGCTTCGCAAGATGTTCAAAAGACTTCAGCATTCACTTTTTTTCTAAGCACACACCTTTCGTTCAACTCATTTTTGTAACATACACCTGAATTTGAGATATTACATTCCCCATACACCAGTGAAAACACCAGATGCAGCAGATGAATTTCTGTGGGTTTGGTCTACTGAAAAGAGTCCACAATCTCCGTAGCAAAATGGGGGGGGGGGGGTGTCAGGATAATTGACAGGAAAACCCACCTTCTGTACTTCGCAATAGCTCATTGAGGAAATTTTAGATTAGGGCTGTTTTGAAATACATGATGGTAACATTCTGACTAGACAATATGATGGAGTAAAAGTCTAACTACAGAGGGGAGGTTCCAGGTTTCAATCCCGACTCAGGCGTGGATGTAGTCTCTTGCCTGTTCTAGTTTTTCCTTTGTGTGAATGTTTGGTTATGCTTTGAATGGTTACCTAACATATAAAGAGGTTTTGTGGCATGTGTGTATTGCGTAAGTCGGACTTTACATCATGTACTATGGTACGGCTGGAAAAGTGAAGCAGCGCACCCCAAATTGCCAGCCCAGCTGGGTCAAGATCACACACCACACCAGTGAGTTACCACATGGTAACATTGAGGCCAACTTGGATGGACTGAGGATAGTGATCTCATGGAGTTCAATAAGTTAAGTGTTCTACTTCCCAAAACTGGACGCATATATCGTCACCCCATAGAAACAGTAAGGACACCTTACTGTTGATCCCAGGCTTTGATGCCCCTCTGTTACTCTGAGGCGACGATACTGCAGCCTCAGAGCAACATTAAGACATCTTACCCTAGAAATGACAGTAAGATATCCTTCTGTTGTTCTGGGCGACGATATGCGATAACCTTCTGTATTCCCATGCGTAACTGTACTTTACAAGAAAACTGGTACTGAGGTAAAGAGTAGGACGTTCTTACACTGTTAAAACTATAGGTTGCATGTGGCACCTTTTAAGGTGAAAAGTTGTAGCATCAGCGGCACCCCCTGAAGGGTGACATTTGACTCCCCATGACACCCTTGAAGGTGATATTAGGCATGAAGTACCCACTGGGTGCACTTGATTCCATATGGCACCTTCAAGGGATATGGAGTCAAGTGGAACCCTTCAGGGGATGCCGCTGGTGCTACAACTTTTCACCCTTAAAGGTGCCACACGCAACCTGTAGTTTTAGCAATGTGGGGGAAGAATGTCGAAGCTTAGGGGGAACTTACGATTGTAATGAGGGAGATATACATCCTTATGAGAGAAACGAATACTAAGCAATGACAAATGTGCTTTTGGGTTTAAAATAAACTTACGTTTCAAAAAGGACGAGTTCCTTGCAACGGAACTGGAATCGGAAATCGCCAAATTTCCTTTGGGAAAAAATCGATAGCCCTCGTCAGGAGGAATGACAGCAAACACCTTCCGGATCCAAGTGGCAGAATGAGAGAAAGATAAAGAAAAGTCCCTCCTAATTAGAATATTGTAAGGGCGGGGCACGGTTCCCAGGGTAACGTCTGCACCAAAAGCGAACACATTTTCATGCAAAATACCCCTTCTCTGCCATTTCTATTATTCTAATGAGCAGGCCATTACGCGAAGACTAACCGGGCGAGGTAATTACATTTCTGGAGAACCTGGAAGAATGGAAATGCTAATCTGTTTCGAACGCACGGAAAGGGGCCCACCTGGAACGGAGGAAGAGAGAGAGAGCGAAAAAAGTTCCTCTTAATGAATAAATAAAAATAAATAAATGAACTGGTAAAAGTGAAATGCAAAAGATTCTGGATAAAGAGGATTGGAAATTCAAAACGTTTCGCAGAAATTGGGAGGAATTGCGTTAGTCTCGGCCAAGTTAAATGTTTTCGATACACGTTTCTCTTTTGGAGAAAAAGTGAGATTCATTTGAATTTCAAATAAATCGATTCTTCAAGGCTGCCGCAGAAATTCTCTTCCCAATTTTAAAAGACTAATAAAATTTTCATTCTGAATTAAAAGAAAACAAGGGTTTGAGTTTTTAAATATGCTTTTAACGTGATATCTGCCATACGTTAATCATATATGCATATATACGAATATTAAACGACATTTTAAAGTACATGTATAATATATACTATAGGGTGCACCTTATTTTTGAAGGTTTTATTTTCTAACCCCCTAATTTTGTTCCTTTTGATGAAAAAAAAAATAGCATACCTTAGAAATTAGAATTGAGCAATATTTAGAGGTTGTTACTATCGTTACAAAATTTGTCAAATCGAGCTTTTTCTTCTTTTTCTTTCAAGAATTGACTGTCACAGCATTTATTATATACGATTTCTTAATCGCTAATATTAATCAGTGATGCTTGATCTAAATATTGGCATTATATTTAGCTTATATATCAATGCTTTCCTGCTTGATAGGTGAATGCTTATTAGGTTTTTTTCCTTTTCGATGTAAGTTCATGTTCTTTACTCCTTACAATGTGAATAGTTATTTGAAAGTAAATATTTAAAGGTTAAACGTAATTTAGCTTTGATTTTGGAGTTTAGTTTTGGTTATCGCTTTGGAGCTGCTTAGGTTTGGTTTTTAAAATAATTATAGCGCTATCGTCACAGATCATAAGAAAAAAAAAACCTCTATGGCTAATAGGCCAATTGTCTGCCTCATTAAGGATTATAATTCTGCGCCACGTCCTCACAAATGTTTT
Organism: Uloborus plumipes; assembly: GCA_038373865.1. Taxonomy (NCBI): domain Eukaryota; kingdom Metazoa; phylum Arthropoda; class Arachnida; order Araneae; family Uloboridae; genus Uloborus; species Uloborus plumipes. The sequence continues at coordinate 308,926 of JAXGGA010000143.1, forward strand.
GCCTTGTTTATGGGGCTCGCCCATGCTTTGTCGTAAAACATAAGAGAGAAAGCAGAATTTAGGCGCAGAATTATTTAATTACGACATCGATGGTGTTCTACCAAAGTTCATGACTATTAAACCTTTAAGATGACTGTCTATAACAAGCGTTCAGCCACAACTAACATAATTTTAACCAAAATTGAGCACGCCCACTTTCGGACCACTCTTTATATTTTGCGAAAAACTGCTTTTTTTATTTTACTTGAATTAAACTAGTATACAAATTTTCATCTGCAGAAAATGTCGTTTCGGTTGTTTTTTACTTTAAAATATGTACATGGAATGCATGCGCAAAATGGTGTACAAATTTAATAAACTGCGCATTGAGTAATATAACACCTTAGAGCGTTTCCACGAAAAAGCCGCCATTTTGTCCCGCACATGACAGCTTATATATTTTATTTGCAAGTAATACTTTTTAAAGGTAATGAACAAGTAGTCTGTGGAGTTAGCGACAAAAACAGCCGAAATATTTCACTTCCGGATACCAGTGTGAAATTTGGTACAGAGCTTAGGTACATATATAAGAACAAAAAACCGCCGGGAGACACTTGATCAGGGGTCATGAACTCCCGTGATGACGTCATCAAGATGGCCGCTTTTACAGGTAATACGTTCGTTTAATTGCTTAAAACTCCATCATAAATTAAAATATTGCAAAACTCAAATGTATCATCTGAAAGCTCTTTAAAAGAGCTATTTAGAAATATTTAATTTTTCTTTCTCAGGTCAAGGGCCCACCTGTAATGACGTCATCAAAATGGCCGCTTTTACAAGTAAATACGTTCGTTTAACTGCTTAAAACTCCATCATAGATTCAAATATTGCAAAACTCAAATGTATCATCTGAAAGCTCTTTAAAAGAGCTATCTAGAAAGATTTATTTTTTCTTTCTAAGGTCAAGGGCCCACCTGTGATGACGTCATGTGAGGCCATTTTGATGACGTCATTACAAGTGGGACCTTGACCTCAGAAAGAAAAATTAAATCTTTCTAAATAGCTCTTTTAAAGAGCTTTCAGATGATATATTTGAGTTTTGCAATAATTGAATCTATGATGGAGTCTTAGGGGGAGTTAAACGAACGTATTTACCAGTAAAAGCGGCCATTTTGATGACGTCATCACAGGTGGGCCCTTAAAATTAGAAAGAAAAATTAAATCTTTCTAGATAGCTCTTTTGAAGAGCTTTTAGATGATATATTTGAGTTTTGCAATATCTGAATCTATGATGGAGTTTTAGGGGGAGTTAAACAAACGTATTTACCTGTAAAAGCGGTCATATTGATGACGTCATCACAGGTGGGCCCTTGACCTTAGAAAGAAAAAATAAATCTTTCTAAATAGCTCTTTTAAAGAGTTTTCAGATGATGTATTTGAGTTTTGCAATATTTGAATCTATGATGGAGTTTTAGGGGGAGTTAAACAAACGTATTTACCTGTAAAAGCGGCCATTTTTATGACGTCATCACAGGTGGGCCCTTGACCTTAGAAAGAAAAATTAAATCTTTCTAAATAGCTCTTTTAAAGAGCTTTCAGTTGATATATTTGAGTTTTGTAATATTTGAATCTATGATCGAGTTTTAGGGGGAGTTAAACGAACGTATTTACCTGTAAAAGCGGCCATTTTGATGACGTCATCACAAATGGGCCCTTAAAATTAGAAAAAAAAATTAAATCTTTCTAGATAGCTCTTTTAAAGAGCTTTTAGATGATATATTTGAGTTTTGCAATATTTGAATCTATGATGGAGTTTTAAGCAGTTAAACGAACGTATTTACCTGCAAAAGCGACCATTTTGATTACGTCATCACAGGTGAACCCTTGACCTCAGAAAGAAAAATTATATCTTTATAAATAGATCTTTTAAAGCGCTTTCAGATGATATATTTGAGTTTTGTAATATTTGAATCTATGATGGAGTTTTAGGGGGAGTTAAACGAACGTATTTACCTGTAAAAGCGGCCATTTTTATGACGTCATCACAGGTGGGCCCTTAAAATTAGAAAGGAAAATTAAATCTTTCTAGATAGCTCTTTTAAAGAGCTTTTAGATGATATATTTGAGTTTTGCAATATTTGAATCTATGATGGAGTTTTAAGCAGTTAAACGAACGTATTTACCTGCAAAAGCGACCATTTTGATGACGTCATCACAGGTGAACCCTTGACCTCAGAAAGAAAAAGTATATCTTTATAAATAGATCTTTTAAAGCGCTTTCAGATGATATAGTTGAGTTTTGAAATATTTAAATATATGATGGAGTTTTAGGGGGAGTTAAACAAACGTATTTACCTGTAAAAGCGGCCATTTTGATGACGTCATTACAGGTGGGACCTTGACCTCAGAAAGAAAAATTAATTTTTTCTAAATAGCTCTTTTAAAGGGCTTTCAGATGATATATTTGAGTTTTGCAATATTTGAATCCATGATAGAGTTTTAAGGGGAGTTAAACAAACGTAGTTACCTGTAAAAGCGGCCATTTTGATGACGTCATCACAGGTGGGCCTTTGACCTTAGAAAGAAAACTTAAATCTTTTTAAATAGCTCTTTTAAAGAGCTTTCAGATGATATATTTGAGTTTTGCAATATTTGAATCTATGATGGAGTTTTAGGGGGAGTTAAACAAACGTATTTACCTGTAAAAGCGGCCATTTTGATGACGTCATTACAGGTGAGAACTCTTTTTCAGAAAGGAAAATTAAATCTTTCAAAATAGCCCTTTTAAAGTGCTTTCAGATAATATCTTTGAGTTTTGCAATATTTCAATCTATGATGGAGTTTTAAGCAGTTAAACGAACGTATTTACCTGTAAAAGCGGCCATTTTGATGACGTCATCACAGAATGACCTTAACCTCCGATCAAGTGTCTCCCGGCGTTTTTTTGTCCTCCTATGTGAATTTAAGCCCCACATAAAATTTCAGACTGGTATCCGGAAATGAAATATGTTTGCACTAACTCCACGGACTAAAGTGTTTTCAAACCCTGACGCAAAAAGAAAGGGAGTCATAAGTTTGAGGTGTCTGTGTACTTGTCGATTTGTGTATTTGTCGATCTGTGTGTCTGTCAATCTGTTTGTCAGTCGATCTGTGTGTCTGTCAATCTGTTTATCTGTCGATCTGTGTGTCTGTCAATCTCTTTATCTGTCTATCTGTGTATCTGAGGCACTCTAGCGCCTAAACGGATTGACCGATTTCGATTTTTTTTTTTTTGAAAGGTCAAGTAATTGAAAGTGTTCTTGGGTACGTCGCGTCTTTCGATGACATTAATTAACGAAGATATTAATTAAGAACCTTTAAAAAGTTTTTCGCGATTTTTAAAGTGTTAACATGCGTGAAAATTTAAAACAATAGTACCATAATAAAGAAAAAAAAAATCTGCGTCTGATAAGGTGTGCTTGGAATTTTCATGTAAAATAGAATTCGAACTATAACGTTTTTTAGCAAATGTGGCTAAGGCTTAAATTTACGCGATTGGAAACCGCTGTCATTGTTGGCTGACGGAGAAAGAAAATTCAATGATTTAAAATATTTATTTGTTGCCAGTTTCTCTTTATTAACAATTAAAATACTTGTAATTGACTTTATCATACGAATTTTTAATGTTCACTCTTTATTCTGCTTTTGCGACTAGCACATTTTACAGTAAGGATTATCTTTCCTTTTCCATGTTTACCATATCCTCCCGAAAACAATTTAATATATTTAGATTTAAAATGCTTGATGACCAATGAAGTTCGTTTTCTATGAGATCGGCAATCAGGATCAGGAGTTCTTCTACTTTTTATTTAATCTTTGTACTTGCTGCTTTATTTCATTTCATTTCACACTCCAGGGTCCACCGTACCTACCATAGCTTCGTGGTTTAACCGGGATAGGGCCCTGAAGAGCGCTCTGTTCTTAATTTTGAACCAGAACCTAGGGTCGAGCAAACCCTAGGCCCAGCACAACCAGAGGTATCGTTTCACTTGGAGGACTTTGTGACCACGACATTTTTAACGCCTCCCAGCCACCATTAATCAAGACGGTGGATCTTTGATCGGCTGGGATCGAACCCGGGTCCCTCCGGACACGAGTCCGATGCCTTACCGATCGGGCCACCACGGCCCACTTGCTGCTTTAGAAAACACACATTTTTGATATGATAAGCAACGAAATTTTGCTCTTCTTATAAAATTATAATTTTTTATGAAATATATGAGCTATCACGTGCGGACAAAATGGCGGTTTTTTCGTGGAATGGCCATTTATGATGTTGGGCGACGCTGCGATCAATCCCTTGAAAATAAATACATCAGGCTGCGGGGAGATTTTCTTCGCGAACTATTTAGAATAGTGCTAGCTACAAGCTCTGGAACAAAGTTGATATTTATTTTCTCAACAGAGCAATAATAAAACTGGATAGCTGACACGGCGGACCTCCGACAGTTTTGGCAGAGCAGAACATGAAAAGGGCAAAACATCGTCTGCTTTCAATGGGTAGAACATTAAAAATCTATGTGTAGCGATGCTGTTAAGTGTAAAAACGGAAAATTATTTTAAGCATAAATACGACTGGAAGACTTTTTCGAAATAAAGTCTGTCTTTATAAAAGGGAAGCAAATTTAGAAAAGAAAATTGACATTTATTCGGAAAATACTTAGTACTTGTATGGTTATTGGATAAAATTGCGTTTGCTGTTTTAGGAAAAACAACAATCGTCTAAACAACAATTTTCATATTTTAACACAACGTACTGTATTAGTTAACTTAGTCAATTAATATGTAGATGAGGTGGTTTGGTAGCGGAAAAACACTGACGCACTCTTTTGCCCGCATGCATGACATTGAAAAGGAAAAGAAGGGGAAGGGGTGTAGTAATAAAATGGTGGTTAATGTTTATGTGACTGATTTCTTGAGAAAAGATCCAATTTTTTAACGGATTTATAAGTAGTTCACTTTTATTTTGCTATTTCTGTGAACGGTTAGTCTTTTAATCAGAATAAGGTACTTTTCTTTCATTCTTTCTTACTTTTTCTTGATATTCACTTGTATGAAAATTTATTTTCTGGATCAAAATTATGAAAAAATAAAAAATATTTAATTGATCACAAAGTTTTTTATCTATGACCATTAAAAGGCCCTAAACGACTGAGTTCCAGGTTTTTGCTAAAATTCTTGTTTGATTGCACCGAGTACAAGGGCAGCATCATTTAATGCTCAGCTTTTCTTGTTTCACAACATATTTACGTGATTTTGTGTCCATACAGCGTTGGAAGCTCTAATACGATAACAAGAGACATTTAATTTGATACGCTATTTGAAACATCCAATTTATTAAAAAAATTAGATAATTAAAAATATTTGAGCACACTACTTATTTTATTTTTATAAACTGATGTCTATGTATTGTGAAGAAAAATCAACAAAAATACTTACTTTGGCACTGGTAGCCTTGCTTGCCAAGTCCCCTAAACAAAAACAAAACAGAAAATTATTCTCATAAACTAATTTAAATGTTGCTAGAGAGAACAAAAACAGAGAGCTGAAACTGAAACGGAAGTAAAGACAGTCATAAGGCGACCTTATTATTCATAGTTAATTTATTATTCAGAGTTGGGACGGTGGCCATGAACTCAGTAATTAAGTTTCTTTCTGCCATGAAAAATGTATGTAAGTTCTTACAACTGTAGGGAAATAACCGAAGTGTATGAGTAAAAATAAAATATTATCGGGTATTTCTACCTTAATACACGCATGCGATATCATTTCATTTTTAAATCGATACATCTGTTTATCGACACATTCGTTTATAAGCTGTTCTTACCTCAACTCAAGCATAAGACAGCATCTCATTCCAAAT
>JAXGGA010000144.1:0-90000 GCA_038373865.1 Uloborus plumipes
AATCATCAATTGTACAAAAGTAAATATTTATATTTTAAAACCAATTCAACGGGAATTTTTTTTTACAATTTACTTCCTGATCAACCCTAATAAAAGATAGTCATATGGCAGATTAATCAGGTGAATTATAATTACATGATCAGGCCTTCACGTTAAATGGAAAAAAATAGAGATGGAAACAGAGAACATTTTAAGAAAGTGAACTTAATGATTTCCAAGATTAACATAAATTCAACAAACAATTTAAAAAAAAATTATTTTAACTCAAAAATTAGAACTGAACTGGTCAGTTATAATGCTAAAGTAATTCACTCAAACACAGGGGTGGATACAAGGATGGGCTATAGGGGTGATGCCCCCCAAGCGATCAACAATATTATCCATCCACATTCTGTTCAAATACCTAATGAATGAAATATAAACTGCAGTAATATTTTCAATTTATAAATTACTTTTAATAAACATTAGAAATACCATTTCCTTTTATGGCTGATGAAATTAATTAGTAGCATTTATGGGTCATTTTCATTTTTCGGTGCCATTTGCTGTCCGCCAAAAAAATATTTTTTAAAAAAATTTTGAGTAACTTAAAATAAATTTACTTTTTGGTTTGTTTATTAGCAGACAATTTCCAGTACAGGCATTATAATTTTTAATAATATTTTTTGTTAAGAAAATGGGTTTTTTAGGAATGAGTTGAAGAGGAACGAAAAATACAGCTGTCCAAAAAATAAAGACTGAAGTTGAACAACAAGAATTTGAATTTAGTAGTCAAATTTTCCACTCTGCCATATTTTGCAATCATGCTTCATACTTTAAATTACATTTTAATAAAGTTAATTTGAATAAAAGTGAAAATTTTAATTTTTTAACTAATATCAAAGAGTTGTCCAGAAATTAATGTCATGTCTGTTACCATACACATTTTTACAATTTTTAAACCTTGTGCATTGAATTCTGGAATGACAACACTTCTATAGTACTGAAGCACATGGAAACAAGAAATAGCAACAGTCATTTCGAATGTTCAGTTTTCTTTAAAGGAAGCAGAAGTCTTTTATTTGTTTGTACATTTTTATTATGTCATGCCTGTTACCTTAATTACTTGCATAAAATATTTTTTTAATTAATTATTTCAGCTAGATAATTTAGTTTAGTGGGATTGTACTCTAAATCAAGTAGAATTTTTAATAATTTTGTAGAATTTTTTGCTCCATAATTTTTTTTTTCTTAAAATGTCATGTCTGTTACTTGTCATGTCTGTTACCATATTTAGTAACAGACATGACAAATCAGACATGAAAATTTTTTCAAGAGAAACTGTACGAAAATTATTAAAATAGTGTAATATAAGTATGTTTGATTAATTATTTTCCAGAATTATACTTGATCCATAGATTTTTTTTTTTACACATTTCAAATTTTCAAATGACACCCAATTTTGAAAATGACCCACATACCTTATTAGGCGCCTGGGTGATTTGATGTTTTTTATTGACACCATAGCAGTTTCAGATTTTTTTTAAAAAACAAAACCCTACATTATTCAGCATGACCTTCCTAAAATGAAAGTGTGTATCTTCCCCTGTGCAAGCAGGCATAAAAAGCAACAAACATATATCATGAACTAGATAAAAATGAATGAAAATTGAATTCAAAACAAAAAACAAAATCATCAATTGCTAAAAAGTAAATATTTACCTCTTTTAGAGTTGACTTGTCACACCATGAAACATACAGCTGTAAATATAGAAAAGTCACATTACCTTTTAAGGTTTAGATTATAAACTAAATAAGGTGAACCAGATTTTAAAATCTACTGAGAATGATGCTCATAAAATGAGAAAAAAAATCATGAAGAACATAATTTGCATTTGCTCATCATATTTTATATTCAAGCTATAATACATTTTTTAAACAATTGAATGTACCGTATTATACCGCATTAGCCGGCATGCCAGGAATTTCAAAATTTCAGACATGCTGGATGATTCACGGTTCATTTCACAACAAAACAAATGTAAAGTTTCCACCTCAGTTTTCAATCTTAATGTAAACCATTGCAAGAAAAAATAATAATAAATTCCCAAAGTAATCTTTTTTACCAAAACCTACTAATAAATTTCAGGTCGCCGATATGAAAAAATCGTGGTGGTTTGATGGTGAGTTATTTTGCTACACTTAATTAACATTTTTACAAAATCAAACCATGTCTTAATACTAATAAAATGATTCATACTGCCGTGCCAAGCACAAAAGTGGTATCTGCAGCTGAACTCAAAATGAGAAATTACTTTTTAAAGATGACTTTAAGACTTTTTTGCATTTAGAAGCCACTTGAAATTTTACTTAAATATTTCCCCTTTACAAGTGACTATAAAACAATGTATTTAAGTAGTACATATGTTACAAAGAATTACCTGCTGACAATAACTCAATTTGGATAAAAAGTGCAGATAACACATCGATCAATAAGTCCCGAGACTAACCCAGAAATGGCCCTTGTAGTAAACCAGTAACCAGGTCTTTCTAGAGTACTAACTTTTGCTTGAAACGTGTCAAAATTTTATGTCGATCGGACTAGAAACAGCTGAGTTATCGAGGTTGGAGTAAAGTCGTTTTGTAGTTTGTTTAAAAAATGGAGAAAAACGAGTTTCGTGTTCTGATAAAACATTGTTTTTTAATGGGTAAAAACACCGTGCAAGCGAAACAATGGATTGAAAACTGTTACCCGGACTCTTGTCCATCAAAAGCAACGATTTGTCCGTGGTTTACCGAGTTTAAACGTGGTCGTACCGACACAAATGGCGCAGAACGCTCGGGTAGACCTGTGGAAGCCGGAACACTGGAAAATGTTAGTGAAGTGACAAAAATTATAATGAAAGATCGTAAAGTGAAGCTCCGTGAGATTGCTGAGATGACACAGATATCATATGGAAGTGTATTTACTATCCTCCATGAAAAATTGAGTAGGAAAAAGGTTTTTTCCAAGTGGGTGCCGCGATTGCTTTCAATGGAACAAAAACAGCAACGAGTCGATGATTCAGAAAGCTGTTTATCGCTATTTACTCGCAACAAAAAATATTTCTTGCGTCGTTACGTGACCATGGACGAAACATGGATGCATCACTACACTCCAGAGTCGAAGTGGTAGTCATCTGAGTGGCGTACAGCTGGCGAAAGCCGTCCGAAGCGTCCGAAAACGCAGCAGTCAGCTAGCAAAGTCATGGCGTCAGTTTTTTGGGATACGCATGGCGTGATTTTCATTGACTACCTTGAAAAAGGTAAATCGATTAACAGTGATTATTATATTGACTTTCTGGTGCATTTGAAGGAGGAAATCGCAAAAAAAATGACCGAACATGCAGAGAAAAATATCCCTTTTCACCAAGACAATCACCCTGTCACAAGTCGATGAAAACAATGGCAACATTGAACGAATTAGGCTATGCTCTGCTTCCCCACCCCCCATACTCGCCAGATTTAGCCCCCAGTGACTACTGGCTCTTTGCTGATCTTAAAAAAATGCTCAAGGGAAAAAGATTTGGCTCAAATGAGGAGGTCATTGCTGAAACTGAAGCTTATTTTGAAGCGAAAGATAATTTTTTTTATAAACATGGTATTGAAAAACTGAAAAAGCATTGTCCTCTAAAAGGTGATTATGTTGATGAATAAAAAAAAATTTTTGCAAAAAAATGTTGTTTTCATTGTTAGTCTCGGGACTTATTGATCCATGTGTTACAACTGCTTAGCACACTAGTATAGTACTTATATTTTTCAGTTGAATATGTATTGTTATTATATTGTGATTTCTTTTACATCTCCATTTTTCTAGCATGCCGCAAAGCACAAGGCGAGGGATATTGGAAATCTGGTGACCCTTGGATTTTATGACAAGACGGCTAATGCGTATACAGTATACAGTATCTTGTTTCATGACATGTTACAACTCTAATAAAAACACAACAATATTTCACAATAAAATTTTAAAGAAACTATTTGAATTTACAAACAGCTTTATATTTTAGCAAAGATAGGGCACCAAAAGGGATAGAAATGGACCCCTCAAAAATGTATAGCGACTGGTCGTCAAATGTGTTTACATTGGCCACTGGACATACTAATACAAATCCAGTTATCTCTACATATTAAAAAAAAGTAAGCTCAAAGATATTGTGAAAGGATGTTTGTGCTCGGCCTGCATCCAGGCGGCCCCATAGCACCTATAGATTTGATATTTGGTACAAAATTAGTTCGAGGCCCATAGATTTGCACCTCGGAGCCATTTTTCTTAATTTTGGCTTTTTCAATTAATTTTTTAAGCGAAAACTTCACATACTTCACCAAATTGGGGGGGCAAAAAAATGCCCCCACTCCCTTATGTTATATGTCATTGGAAATAGCTTTTTTTGAAGAAGAAGATGTTTGTTCCATTTCTCTCCATTAATTATAACAGGAGATAGAGGTGATTCTAATTTAGTTATTTTTCAAGGTTCCCCTCGAGCAAAATTATATTACATTCCACCAAATTGTTTCAAAATCCTTTCAACAAGGTCGTGTTCCACAAAAAAAAAAAAAAAAAAAAAAAAAAAAAAAAAAAAAAACTGGTGAATCTTGGTTTTGTTTATTGCCCGTCTTAATTCAACAAAATATACACAATTGCTTTTATCACATATTTTCTTTACTTTTTTTAGTATTTAAGAAAGGTTGTCATTATTCTTAAGGCATTTTATTTTGTTTAATGGATTTCATATGAATTAAATTGCGCGAGAGAAAGGAACTAGATTTTCTGTTTGGCTAGATATTTTCCTAGGTTTTTTAATCATGTACATTTTTTTTTTTCATTTTTTATATGAGGAATCTCTTTTATTTATTTGGCGAATTATTTTACATTGTAAAGGAACTGTTACTGTGCTTTTAAAGGGTATATGAGCATTTCAGAAAAGAAAATGATTATTTTACATCAAGATGGAAAGGGGTCATATAGATCCCCCGAAGGCAGTGAGGTAGTCTCTGTAGGCGACAAATGGGGGCTGGTGAGCAAAGTGAATGGGGGGCGGAGTCCCCTAGTATATCTATAAAGAAGCTACAATGCAGTAAACTGAAAGAATTTTATTTCCTTCTCTAACAGAAAAACAATTTCAATGTACATGTGATTTACTTTAAATTAAACCTACATAAAACAGCTGTTTATTATTTGAAGGTTTGAAAACATAATTACCTCTGCATTTCGCAAAACAATATTTACTAACGAAATGTAAGCTTTCATGTCAGCTTTACCAGGATTGTCTAAGTGACTATTTAAGTTTATACCCTAGAAAAAGAGAGATCATTAGAATATTTAAACTCATAAAAAGATTTCATTTGAACATATACACAAATAGAAATATTTTTTTGCTGCTATATAACCGAGGTGATAAAAAATGGCAATTCAATTAAAGTGCAAATTAGTGCTATCTGTACCTGCAGAAAGACAAGTTTATTCTCATATTTGGTCGAGTTTTGCAATGAAAGCAAAAGAAAAAATTAATTACCAGTCTTTCTGGTAAAAAGTTTCAAAAAAGGAATTTTTATTGCTTTATGGTGGAATACAGGTCTAAAGTTGCAGCATAAACTACAATGAATTAAGGGTGTAGAAAATATGGCAGTTTTGTTCATTGGTCAAAAAATGAAGAAAATACTTTTTCTGAGAAACATTTTTTAAAATGTGATTTTTTTAAGAGACAAAAGGAAAGCAAGATACATACGAATAAGTGAAATAACAAGGTGCAATGTATCGAGGGGTTAGTGTACCTTGTTTCAGTTTTATTTTAAAAAAAAAGCCTCCCTTGAATTTTTTTTTAATCAAAAGAGCAGATTGCCCCTTTGCTTGACATTAAAAGACATTTTCCACTAGAACTTTAACACTGGCAAGGGTACAGGCTAAAGGCTCACACCAGTGATAATGAAGGGCTTAAATGGTTGCTTCAGGCCCAGAAAGAGGAAGAAAATAGCAGTGGAAATTATCTCTCAAAACAAAGCTCCACTACTAAAAAAATATTACAAAGTCAAACTGTATTTAAAAAAGTATCATCCGAGGATCAATTTAAACAGAAAAATCTAATTACCTTAGCTTGAACAAAGCGCATTATGGGCTCGACTTCTGAAATGACTACTTTACCACATCTTAAAAATGGTACACTACCTGTAAAAAAAAATAAATAACTAAGCCAAATGGTGTTAAAAATGAATTTAAAAATAAAAAAGCAGGTGTAACATTTCTTTAAAATTTTTCTTTATCATAGCTATGGGAGTTGGGAGGAGATCCCCCCCCCCCCCAAAAAAAAAATATTCATCTATAAAGCACCATAAAGGCACAAAAATTCAACATGAAAATGAAACATCAAATTTGATTACGTTGATATATATTTTGTCAACTGGAATGGCTTCTGTCATTAGGTATGCATCTTTGAAGATGAAAATTTCCAGTTGAACTGGGGTCACACAACGATTTATTGGTGAATACTTAAAGCTGTGGTCAATAGAATAAATGCTTAAAACATGCCTGCACCATGTTTTTAATAGCACAGTAATTAGAACATTACCCAAGATAGGTAAAATTTCAAATACTACCACAGGATATATCACATCAATATGAGAATAGTCAAAATCGTCAGTTTTCATCAGTGAAGAATGCTTTTCTATAAAGTGTAATTAGCACACAGATGATTGATGGGATCCCATATTATGATTTTAACTGATCAAAAAATAATCAAACTTGTTTGGGAGGTTTCAATATCTTCTCCTCATTTGCTAGACTGTCGTCTGCAGAATTATAATTTGCTTCAAATGTTCTTTCAGATTAAACATCATGGGTGATCTTAGTATTAAAACTGACATCCATGACTTCACTTCAAGTCTCAGGGCTTTTTCCAAAATCCCATCTCTAACTAAAAAGATGGTAAGAGATCAGAAACGTAACGAGAATTTACTTTTGGTCTTGATAAAAAACATGAGCATATTTAAGGGAAGGGGCTGGCTATAGGAATATTAAAATGAAATTGCAGACAAAGTTGGAATTCATATAACTCAGATCATGTTGATTCTATGAAGAAATGTCAAGGACTCCAACTATGAATTTTGATATGCATTTGGGCCATTCCAGACTTACGTGTGTGACTTTTTGACGCCATTTCTTTGCAAATAACAATAAAAACCAGGACGATATTTTTTATATATTTCTTAGTGGTTGCTATTGGAGTAACAGAAGATATGCAAAAGTTGTAATGCGGCGTTATTTTTTTCATAGGACACTTTTGAATTTTTTTATAAAATTTTAAATACAGAGTTACGTGTGTGACTCGGAAAATCTGAAAATAAGCTATACCTGATATTATTGTGTAATTTCCTGTGAAGTTTTAAAAGATAAATGAACGGTGATTTTTGTGCATGTGTCTAAGTATAGTAAGTAAGTATTCCACATATTCTTTTTTTTCTAAACTTCGTAGAGTAGCAATAAAAAATTTTTAATATTTCTTACGTGTGTGACACTAGAGCCTTACGTGTGTGACCGCGTGCAGCATGTCTTCATTTTAAAGTCAATTCAACTTCCACAACTGATAATTATAGCTATCAGCATTATATATGTGTCTGTCTGTCTCTACCCCCTCCCCCCTCCCCCGCCCCCCTCTTCTAATATTTTTTGAGTGAGCAGTCCGATTTGAACAAACTTTTTTTTGTTCGAAAGATCTCGGCGAGGAGACCTCATTCTCATATTTGACTTTCAGATTTGAACAATTTTTCGTTCAACTTTGAACCGTTCAAACAACCTGTCCCCGTTAACAACTTTTGAGTAAACAATCCGATTTGAACATTTTTTTTCTTTTGTTCTAATAATCTCGGCGATGATAAATAATTCTCACATTTAATATTTTGGTTTGAGCCCTTTTTTGTTCAACTTTGGACCGCTCAAACAACGATCCCCCGCTAATTACTTTTGAGTTAAACAGTCTGATTTGAACAAACTTTTTTTGTTAGAAAGATCTCGGCGAGGACAATTAATTCTCATGTTTGACTTTTCGAATTGCCCCCCACCCCCCCACGTACCCATTATCTTTCGGATGAATATTTTACCAAATTTGAAATTTGAAATTGGCAAACGGGAAAGTAGGCTCGTTCAGTTCCGGACGGAACCACTTGTTTAATATTTGATTTTTTGCCCTAAACGAAAGATCTGATTTTGTTGGACATTGCCGCTAGTAAATAATTAAATTGCAGAGATGTGTTCACAAAATAAAGAATGAAGACGAAATTAATTCTCATTTGTATACGAATTATATATAGGTTATTTTATAATTTATTTATATAACATGTTACATGTAATCAGAGGAGATTAACAAAAAAAAATTAAATTAAAAAAATTGGTTCCTGGGAAAGTTTCTCAAACAAAGACCTGATTCTTAACCCTTCACTGCACGATTTTTATATTTTCATGAAAAAAGTCATATGTTACCTTTTAATAACTCTGAGTTCAGGAAAAATGAAGAAAAAAATTTATCTTCAAAAGGTGCACCAAAAATGATGTTTTAATTGTTTGTTCTACATATGGCACAAAGCACATAGCATATGCTTTGTATACCGATAAGTGTAATAATCTACAATGTGTTTTGTGCCATAAGTGGTACAAACAAATTTGCCACTATGTGTATTAAAACATTTTTAGAACAAAGGAAATAATGACTAAACACACTTCTAACGGAAATGCAGACACTCTTTTTTTCAAAAGAAAGAACTGTAATACCTAGACTAGTGCAACTAATTAGTACATAAACATCACACTAAACTGTTATAGCAATGTTCCAGAAGGGGCGTAAAACTAGTTTAACTGCATTTAAAAAGTCATTGGAATATATGAGGGTTTATTTGGTTTGTGCCAGATCTGGCACACCGTGCAGTGAAGGGTTAAGGTAAACCATTTAAAAGTCTTACGTGTGTGACAGCTTTTAAAGAGCCTCGTTAAAACGTTTCTGCCGAATGGATGAAGTTGTACGTCAGGTTACAGGTGTTATGTATCAAGTTAATTTATGATATGAGATAGTTTTCTTTTAGTCCCCTAATTAGACCTTGGGGGGAAACTTTTCTATCTTTTGCCTTACGTGTGTGACCAAAAAAAAGTAACCTGCATATTTTGAGGGGTTAAAAACTTATGAAACACTTTATTACAAAAAATATGAGATATAATCATACTAAAGGATCTACGTTCATGATATTTGATAGTTTTTCCAAAAAAAAATTGATTATTATATGAAAAAAATTCTCTGACATTTTTTCACTAATAATGCATTTTTTTAAAAATTTGTCTCAATGTTATTAAACAAGGCTAAAATATGAGAAAAGAAAAATTTTATCTTAAAATTGATGCTAGAATCGAAAAGAGTAGATATTTTTTTGTCAAAAAATAAGGTTTGTTTTTGTATTATGGGGGGGAAAAATTTTGGTGTGTTAGGACCACTTTTCGTGGAATTGCCCATTTGCTATTCTAATATGCGCTATGGAATGGATTAAGTTCAATAATTGAGGTTCACACTAGCAGGGCCTGATTACTGAATAGGCCAACTAGGCAGTGGCCTAGGGCCCCCAAATGGCTGAAATTGTTGTAGTCAATGCCTAAATTTGTTTTATCCCATGCTTAAAATTGAAAAGATTCATTATGGGGGGTCCAAAAAAAGTATTTGGCCTAGGGCCCCATGATATCTTAATCAGGCCCTGCACACTAGGGAAAAAAAATTTGGTTTTCCATCATTACCAAAATGTTAAGAGGGAATTTGTGAAAACTGAAGCAAATGGATTTTTGTGGAGTGGTATTTTGGAATTAATTGTGAGAATCACACACAATGTAGTACAAACAGAAACTATGATTATACACTATTTAATGTTTTGTGTAATTAGTGTTGGTCAAACCGTTTCAGCTTTAAGTTATTTTTTTAGCAAAGAGCAGACAATACAACATCATATGTCAAATTCAAAGTTAGAAAAAAATAACTGCACTCACCTGAAGGTGACATGCTGTCAGCATTTGTTCTCATCTCAACTTGAAAGTTTAAGTTACACATTCTCAAAAATGCCTTGATGCTCAAACAGGCAGCATTATCTGACAACAAGATTTGCTCCACTGTAAAAGTTTTGATACTTAAGTGACATTGTATAATAATTTTTTTTTTTTTTTCTACAAAACATTACTTAGGTACACTAAGGGTGTCTTAGTTGCAGCAATGGCAGACCATTCCACACTTTTGGCTAAAAAGAATAAAAAACCTGAGCCCAATGAGCAGGAATATTGTGCTCTACCACCTATGCCACCTTTATACCCATAAGGAGTTCATGGCGCACGCTGCATCAATGAAATTTTTATGGAGGTTAATTTTATGATGTCATGATTATTTGTGAAATTATTGTACACTATTCATAAATTGACCAATTAAAGCACAACTACATGTATTTCACAGGTATCATACTTATGCAATTCAGGGTTTATAATGCTTTCATATTTGTTCCAAAATGTGAAAATACTGCCTAAAATTACAAAATCGGAGCATGGTATTTTAGCTTTTTTTGTTCAAATACAGTTAATAAAAAGAAGAAAAGAAGGGGAAAAAACAGTGCAAGATCTGAGAGAGGAAGCAAGCACGGTGACATTGAAGTTAATTTTATTAAAAATCTGGACTATCATGTATTAACTGTCATTGCGTTCAAAAACATTTTGTCTTAATGGGTGTTACGTTCCCCAATAAATGCATTATTGGGGATTTAAAAAACTTGTGTTATCTCAATACTAAGTACAATTCTTAATTTCCCATTTCAAATTTTTAAAAAATATTGATACATACTGTGCATAGCTGAAAGATCAGATATAAATCATTGTTGGGGATAATGTTGTTTTTGAATAGTGTTGAACAATTGTTACAGACTTTGTTCTGATATTTCAAATTGTCATATGCAATTTAGAAAAACAGAACAAAAGGCTAAGCTCAAAAAAGAAAAAAATATTTTTCCCTTACTATTTTGATGAAAATGTCATAAAAAATAAATTTCGATAGAATAAAATGCTTAATTAAGTCAGCAAAAAAAGTATCTATATACTTACCCTCAAATGGCTGATATAATTTAGCATCTTCAGGCCATGGCTCATTAGCTATAAATATGCATAAGCAGAAATGAATAAAAATAACAACCAAAGTAAAAAATATTTTATACATTTTTATTTATGATTTTGTGTAATAATATTCAAATAGTATGAGTTACAATTCATGAACAAATATGTCTTATTTTAAAAATCGTGATTGTTACAATTTGGGAATAAAATATTGAGTTTAGTTTAAGGATTAAATCTACTGTGTACATTGAGACTTAGTTTATCGGTTGCTTCTTAAAATTAAAGTTATCGTGATGCAGTTTTCAAAGTCAACAACTGTCTTAAATGATGCCATTGTTTCTAGTAGACCAATACCACCTTAAACACACATACACTGATGCAACTAAAATGGATTTCCCTGAAATTTCAGAAACAACGAAAAAAAGTATCTAAATTTACGTGCTTTGGCTCATGCTTATTTCTATACTGGATCAGTAAACTCTATGAAAATAGCTTTGCTGCAATAAAAACCTTCAATTCTTTGTTGAAAATAACATTCCAGGACTTGCAGTTAGGAGCACCCCAACACTAGGTCACCATGACTTTTCAATAACTTTTCTTATTCAGCAAATTATGTCCGAAAATTTGAAGAACGACAATTTTTTAAAATATTTTTTAATTGATAGCAAATGTAT
Organism: Uloborus plumipes; assembly: GCA_038373865.1. Classification (NCBI taxonomy): domain Eukaryota; kingdom Metazoa; phylum Arthropoda; class Arachnida; order Araneae; family Uloboridae; genus Uloborus; species Uloborus plumipes. The sequence continues at coordinate 11,806 of JAXGGA010000144.1, forward strand.
TTTCTCACTAGATGTAGGTTTACATGCATGCATGGATTTTGTTTTAAACCTCTTTTTTTTTTTTTAAACATTTGAAGTTTTAATTAGTAAATTGAGAACTTGACCTTCCAAAGCTTTTAGGTTCCAGACACACATGAATGATATCCAATTAGAAGAATGGATTTTGACAAGCAAGAATAAACGCTAATTACGACCTCAAAATATAAATTTTAACACATCACAAACTACTTACACTTTTACCAGAATGAATAACATTTTAAGAAAAAAAAATATGCAGAACTGTGAGATCAATATCACTTTTAATAGTTTATTTTAAAAACACAAAAGCTATTCCCAGCTCTTTAGAATAGACGGAACTATAATTGCATTAACAGGAACGCTCGGATGGGAGGTCACTGTATCCACCCAGTAATTTCCAAATTCGGCACATTTTACTGACAATTCGGCAATTTGAAGATAATATTGCAATATTGAGATTATTTGTTCTTTTTAGTTTTTAGAACTGTTTTAAAGGATGCCTAATGTTTTTTCTCACTAAACGTTATGCATGTACGACCTGTGTGCATGCTTGTATTTTATCATTCGGTAAAATTGGAACTTCATTCCGCAAATTGATAATTTTTCCCTCACCCAAAAATTTTAGTTCGGGGCGTACCCGTGCAGTAATAATCAGTACATCATATACTTGAACATAATAAAGGCCCAAGAAAAATGCTCCTGTGACCCAAGTTGTTGTCTTCATTAACATTACCTTCTGAGTACAAATATTAAATACATATTTATGGAAGCATGAGAATCTTCTGTATATATTGTCCCAAATTCAAGCACAACCAAAAATTATACGTTTGAAACGGGTGTATAGGGCAAAATGCGCCTTTTTTTGAATGAGTGGATTGCCTTAAATATCACAATGTATATGAAGGGGAAGGCATGGCTAACTAATAATTACAATTTATTTTAATTTTTAAGCTTTAATTCACACAATACTTAGATTTCAGACTTTCTGAACAACAAATTCGTATGCTTATGCAACTCTAAACTTTAAAATTGAACACCATTTAGCATAACAGTGCACTAAACCATCGAATTTATTAATTTGGAATAAAACATAATACCACTTAAATCTGCTAGAATAGCTTCGGTGGCCAGGACAGAAGGCATATTGATTTCGCTACTGAGATAATATTTTGAACAGAATTATACACACTTATTAAATAAAAAATAAGAATTAAGATAGCAGACGAAACTTTTAAGCCGACTTATGCAATGTTATGATTGGAGTGCTGCCAAAAGCATGTTCTTTTTTTTTTTAACTTTAAAAAACGCCAAAAATCTCTTGAAAAAACACTCAGTTGTGCGAATGGTTCAAAATTTTAAATTTTAACTACGATTTTGTTTGTTTGAATGAAACGCTTTTTACTACTTCTCCCTTTTTTTAAAAAACATAGCCTAGAAATATTTTAGCCGCAACTGGCACTGAGTTTAAAAGTTTTTAAAAAAATGTGTCCTTTCACCTGACATTTGACAGGTCACATTGAGTGCTGTATATTATGGTATTGTTGAAGCTTTTTTAACCTTTTCTGTGAAAATAAAAGTCTGAATAGCAATTTATATTTCAATCCGAATAACGTCAAAATGACCTGTCATCTTGAAGTAAAGAATGTAAGTTTTTCCTAGTGTTAAAATTTGATGCTTAGCTTTTTATCTTTAAATTTTTTTGCGTTTGCGTTGTTTTAGTTGTTTAAAAAAAATATTTCACAATGAGTACTGTTGTTTCATTGTGTGTAAAATATTTTTCAATTTTTTGTTTTAATTTAAATTTTAGGTAATATGTCAGCTTCAATTCCTCCCCATCCCTGAATGAATGTGAGTGACGCTAAAGGTTTTCTGCCGTTCATTTTCATTACATATGGAGGATATTTATGACATAGTGCCGGGTCTTCAATTTTTCCATTCCTCAGAAATCTTGAAACTGACCCCCCTTATCCATCTTCCTTCAAATTTTCATATCGAGTTTCAAAAACGGAAATAGCGAAGTAGAGTGAAGTTTGCTGGCAAGGACAATGGTTTAGACTAGATTGCACATCCCCCTTGAACTGTCACCAAAATCACAAAGCAACGATTAGATTAGCAGTCTGGAGCAAAAGAGAGTGGGAGAGACAGGATCCAGTTATTTAAATTTAGTAAAGCTAATCTTAAATTAAAAAAAAAAAAACTATTATGTGTTGCATACCCAGATAATACAGGCAAACACGCAAACGCCGTTTGCAGAGAGTGTTTGAAGTTTGCAGATAAGTCGGATATTTTTATACAACATTCTGTAGGCATCCTATTTTTTGGTCAGCGAGCAACAAATGTCAATTACCACTTTTAAGGAGGCGACCTTCTCCATAATACTGAAAATGGAGTAAATATAACTGAACAAGCATGCTGGTTGCATAGTTGTACTGTATTAGTATCTGATGTTACAATTTTACTGTTAGCAGTGACATAAAATATTAAAGAAGTTATTTAAGTTTGAAGACAGTTTGAAATTTTATCTAGGTTTGCCGTGTAGGTTTACAGGCATTTGGAATTTTTTTCAAGAAGCAGCTGTAATTTGCAATGAGGTGAATATTTTTAAGAGAGCTCTTGATTTTTACTAGGATAAATTGACTTAGACTAATTGAGCCTGTTGCTGGTTGACAATTTTGAGTATTGTCTTCCCTCGCCACATTGTGCATTGATTTTTTGGCTTTACTCTATTGCAATTCCAACAAGTGTGAAGAAAGCCTTTCTCTTTAATAGACATAATTGACAAGGAGCTTTTTATTTCTTTTCAAAAAACATGGATTTTTTTTTTTTTGTAATAAGGTATTCAGAATTATCCTATTTATTTTGTTATGTTATTCCTAAAAAAGGACTGAATGAAAGAAAAAATCATTTACTGAAACTAAATGTTGCCGTATGAATGGTAAGCACTAATAAGTAAGCAATACAGAAAATGCTTCAAGCGTTTAAATTATAGAACCTCAGTAAGTTGACACCCCCCCCCCCCCTCCTGCTTAACTTGATATATATTTTCATGTCCCCTTGGGCTGTTATCTAGATTCCACTGTATTTTGGGACTTAAATGTCAAATAATTTCTATTTCAAGGAAGGGATGATGGCCCTGATTGTATCCAGGCTTGAGGCTTGCCAGTAATGTTATGTGATTGCCTAGGTATCATTGATGGAACATTTAACACAGAAGAACCAGTGGGTGCCGATACAGGAACTTACTGAAAATATTAATTTCTTCTGAAATTATTGCATATTTAATCTGATTTTATTTACATTCAATATGAAAGCTTAAAAGTATTTTTGATCATTCTTCAATTCACTGGAACAGTCAACATTTATTTTCTTCTTTAAATGTATGGGAGAGTATTTAAACGGAGGTAATTATGTCAAACTGTGCTGATTTTTGAAATGCAGTTGTAAATCTGACCAAGACGAACATTTTTTTTTCAAAACTGAAACTATTGTTAAAGAACTGCTAAAATAGCCATAGTTAAGAGTTATTGGAAAAAATAAACTAAAATAATGTACATAATCTGAATTTTTTCTTTCAGAAATACGGGCATCGGAAGAAAATTAGTGATACAACAGAGTTTAAAGAGTTAACGAAAAAGGATGCTGAAATACAACTGGCTCATGAGCTAGAAAAATTGCTTCTAACCATACCTACTGAAAGAGAGGTTAGTTAATGTTACTGATGGTTTTTTATCGGTTTCTTTTATTATTTTTTTTAAAAGGAAACAAAATATTTCTTTTGTCTTTTTTTAGAAATATGAAAGTGAATTTTCTGGTTATCAAAAATTATTCCAACAATTTTTGTTGGGAGCTGGACCAGGTTTACAATGGGAAAAAATAGAGCCTCTTCCTGAAGATGCAGTATGTATTTTTTATTTTTTTTCCATTAACAAGAAAAAGAAGTCTATAATTAATCACCAAGGATTTAGATCTATAATCCTGCAACTAATCACTGGAGTTCAATGACATATTGTTTTAAATTTATCACTATTGACATGCAAACAATTCAAAAGTAACCATGTTTTTTCTTCTTGTGATTTATATTTTGAAGTTATTATTTTTTTCTATTCTGAATTTTGAAACATAAAAATTTAGGTTTTAAAACTTTCAAGTAGTGACATAGTGCAATTGTTCAGTCAATTGTCATTGATGCTCTCTTCTATTTTCCGAAATGAGGGGCTGTCCTCAAATAATGTTAGTCTGAGGTTTAGGAAGGTTTAGGAAAGAGACAGTTTGCCTGACAAGAGGGAGGAGTCACAAGATATGCAAATATAAATTTTTTATGCTAATATGTTAAGGTAGCGTAACAGAGGGCGCGGTAAGGTAAAGTGTGACATATTGTGACAAAGGAGAATCCAAATTGGAGGTTAAAAATGTTGAAAAAAAAAGTGAGATCGCATGGGGACAGCCCCTAAAGTAATTTGTTATAAATAAAAGCCAAGCACAGTCTTATACTTAAGTGCACCCTTTCTCTATCTCCCTCTTTTTTTTTTTTTCAGTAATATATAAATCTAGATATTAACTTTACTACCTTGTTTTGTGATGGTGTATTTATATTTATTTAATCGTAACATAGATAAAAGATTATGGTGGCCTTGCTGCACCTGAGACAAGTCTAATCAGGGACATGTTGAATAAACTTGTTGTTGTGAAACTGAATGGAGGCCTTGGCACCAGCATGGGTTGTACTGGACCAAAATCTGTAATACCTGTGAGGAATGATTTGACGTTTTTAGATTTAACAGTCCAACAAATTGAGGTAATCAGATCTGTTTTTTAAGAATTAAATTCTTTTGATTAATGTATTCTGCTTTGCACAATTGAGGAAATCCTATATAGTAAAATAAAATTTCATAGTAATGTTTCAGTTATTTATTTATTATTTATTTAATATTTTTATTTATTTATGTATTTATTTATTTTTTGACCTTTCTTCAATACCAAAAATTTAAGCTTTTTGACTCCTAAAAAAGCCATAGTTAAATTCTATTTTAATAACAATCTTACATTCCCTTACACTGAAGTAGAAGTTATTCTTATCTCTGAAATAAATGAAATGAATGTGTAACTGTTTTTGTCAATTTTTACCATAATTTTTTCAAAATCCTTTTTCTATTGTGAAGTCAGTGCAATAATTATTTGCAGCTGTTTGCCCTGATTTTCAAAATGTCTGAAATGCCATTCCTGTTCACTGTATTGTTTGTTACTGATATATAATTTGAAAAAAAAAGTTTGAAGTATAAAAAACAGAAGAAATGTATGTTATTTGTTTTAGTTAAGATAATCATGAGATATATTTCTTAAAAAATATTAATTTACTATTTGTATAATGATTAATGACAGCTTATTTCCTCTAAAACTTTATCTTAGAGCAAGTTGTCAAAAGCTTAGTTACAGATTTAGCTCCTCTGGCCAAATAAATTGATCTCTTATATGCTTTGATATCTTGTCAAAACATTTGTTTCAGCTATCTTTATGCCAATTTAAAATAGTTGATACGTAACATTTATGTTGAAAAAACAAAAAATCTGCAATGCTTATGAAAGGGAATTAAAATTTTTTTATATTCAGCCCTTTATGCTAACATTTATAGATTTTTGAACAAGGCAATGCATTTTATAAACATGAGATTTTGTCTTTTGATTTTGCTCAAATTTTCATTGATATTTTAATATTTTGTATTTTTATTCCTAACAGCACTTGAATAATACCTATGATGCAAATGTTCCATTAGTTCTTATGAACTCATTTAATACAGAAGAAGATACACAAAAGGTTTTAAGAAAGTATCGAGGATTTAGAATAAAAATCCACACATTTACTCAGAGCAAGTAAGACCTTGTTTTGCTAATAGTGTTATTTATGTCATGAAAATGATTAGGGATGGACCGGATATCCGGTAACTATCCGGTATCCGGCCTATCCGGCTGATATTTTAAGTATCCGGTACTTCCGGATATCCGATCCGGCTGACCGCCCCGGATACGGATATCCGGAAGATTTTTGCAGGATATCCGCCTAAGTATCCCGTATTGATGTGGGGAATATCCGTAATTCATGTGAGGGTTATCCGGTATGATGTGAGGACCTAATTAAATATTTTCTTTTTTATAAAAATCTTAGTTAAAAATTTCATTGTTTGATAAACCTTTTAGATGATGTAATTACTTTTCATCTTTCCTTTTTACCAATTTTTGCTTCTAAAACAAAAATTGTGTTATTCCTCTGACTGTGTACTGGACATGGAAGCATTCTGCATATTTGATTTTTCACAATTGCCAGATAAAATATGATTGTCTTCAGCTTTTCAAAAATATTTTAGTTAAAATATTTAGAAAGAAAAGGCTACAAACCTTCAAGGATTAATGTGCGACAAAAGTTTGAAAAAAACTTACGATCATATCGTTAGTTCATAAAAATTAATCGCAGTAGCTTTTAATATAAATTCTCAAATTATTTTATTTATTGAATTCTTTTATTTTTAGTTTTTGTGCTTCTAACAAAAATTGCGATCTATTAACACCCAATGATGTTGTAATTAGATATTTTTTACTTTGCCACTATTATTGCTTTATTATAATTGAAAATAACATACACTAAATAACCTATCTAACATTGACGAAAGTTTTCTTTTAGATAATGAAAACATCTGTCCCCATGAATCGTCGCAACTTAAAACCATGCTTTTTTTTTTTTTTTGAAAGAGTTTAAATGTGTGTAAAGAAATTTTGAATTTTGCACTTTGTTTCGTTCTTTCTTTTTGTAATACCTTCCTTTCAGAAAAGATATTTCTCTGCTATTAGAATCTTTTCACGTCTGTCACGCCGCTCCGTAACTCCTCGAGAACATGTTGAGCATGACCCTCAATAACATTCAATCGAGTTTCGATAACTCAAAGCTTTATAAACTCAAATATACCTTCATTTCAAAGTTTTCATTTGGTCCCAAATTCTTGAAAAGACGGTAGGAACTGCTTGTAACTCGAACTATCAATAACTCTAAGTTTTTAGCCGGTCCCTTGGGACTATGAGCTATTGAGACTTGACTGTATTTAAGATGTTAATTTGCATCATTAGAAAGTGTATTTTGTCTTTTAGAATTTAAGTAAAACTTTAAGTTAATTATTTAGATATAAGTTTATTAATTTATTTTTTAAAGTGAACATGTTTAGAATAATTTTAAATAATAATGATAATATATCGGTCATTTCAGCGAAAATGGTACAAATCAGTCCCGATACTTCAGAATTTTGGGAATTAATTTTAATGTTTACCACCAATTAATTATATTTTTTTATTTGTTCTCCATCTAATTGTGTGTAACCAAGTATTACTTATTTAGGCATAAGCCATTTATAAAGGACCCCCCCCCCCCAAAAAAAAAAAAAATTCTTTGGCAAAAGAAGGAAAAAATGATCTGCCCCAGCTTCAAATTGCTAGGACTTAAAATGCAATTTAAGATTAAGCTGAAATGCAACAACAAAATCATTTGCAATGCACAGCACAAAAAATGCTTCTGACACCCTTTCTGCTGATTTTTATGTATGTAAACAAAAAAATCTTGGAAAAACACCTATTTATCTTTGTTCCTAGATTTTTTTTATGTTTCAAACTGTCCACTCTGTTACAAGCCTTTCAGAAATAAAATAAGCAATCGCATTCAATGTGATATTTTTTTTAATAAGTACAAGTAATGTATCTGCTTTGATTACTTTGATACATTGAATTATATAATCAGTAACTAAGATAAGCCTAAAATTCTTTGCTGATGATAGTTAATTTGCACTGTGGGATGTCCACTCTGTTACAGTCGCATTAATAGTGCAAAAAATATTTTTTCTTGAAATTGCAGACAGAATTAGTTTTAGGATGCTTAGTTCATTTTATACTTGTTCTGTAATTAACTTTTCTTTACGATTAGAAATATATTTTTCAAACCTCATTTGTCTCCTCTGTTACACAAAGTGGTCGAACTATTCAAAACCCTTAATGAATGACTCATATATACAAGCCATTTACACTTTATTATGCACAAATAAACAGAGAATAATTTTTAAAACAATGATTAGTTGGCGAAAATTACTTCATTTGATAAACTTAACTCGACAATTTCAGACATGATTTGTACCATTTTGGCTGGAATAACCCATAAATATAACATTTGCATCTCGGAATGTATCTTTATTTTTTCAAAATGAAGTTGAATTTCGAGGTGATCGTTTAAGAATTAGTTTATTAATTTGTTTTTAAAAAAGTGAATATGTTTAGCATGACCCTTAATGTATTTAAAATGATAATTTGCCACTTTTAAGAATGTGTATCTTAATTTTTTGGAACTAAAGTAAAATTTCAAGTTGATTATTTAAGTAAAGTTTACTCATTTGTTTTTTAAAAAGTGAACAACTTTGGCATACCTCTTAAAAGTATATTTAAACTGCTGATTTGAATCTTCAGAAAACATGTTCCTTTGTTTTTTGGAGTTATATAAAATTTTTAACTGATTATTTGAGTATAACTTTATTATTATTATTTAAGACACTGGTCCTGTTTTAATATTTTCTTCTTTAACTTGTATGTTAGAAAAATTACATGCATATTATTCTTTAAAAAAAAAAAATTCAAAGCAAAATTTTGCTTTATATTATTGCAAAATTAGAAATAAGAAAATGTGTTACTTCATAATGAAGTTTAAATTCATAAAATTCTAATAAAATATATCAATTTGGAAAAAAAAAAAAAAAAAAAAAAACGTTTATCTGAGCTTAGTTTTTTTTCCTTTTTTCTTTCTTTGTTTCTTTCTTTTTTTTAATATTGGTGAAATATTTAATAACTGTATCATTTACGTAGAAACCTATTGAAATGATATTGAAACAGAAAAGCTTTAAAATTTAAACTAAGAATAATTAAAAGTTTAAACTTTGAGTATATACAGAAATATTTAATTCAATCTTTTAAAGTTTCGTCTATTTTGATAAAAATACATAATTTAGAAAGAAATCACAATATGCTAGTGTTTCATTTCATATGTAGCGCTACTCCTGTACAAATAAAATAGAGGCTTTAAAAATTAATTTAAATGTATTTAACATGTTCTTAAAGAAATTATGCGAGAAACAACTTTGATTTATTGTTTTGAAGCTGCATTACATAAAAATAAGCGAACATGCAATGTAATTGTAATGCCGGATATCCGACCGGATATCCGGTATCCGGCGTGTGATGAGCCACCGGATATCAAATATCCAGTATCCGGCAAAATCACTATCCGGTCCATCCCTAAAAATGATGCAATAATTGGTGTAACTAAACAATGCCTTGCAAGACAAACTGCATTCTATTCATTTTATTGCAGATATCCAAGAATAAACAAAGAGAGTCTTATGCCAATAGCTTATTCCCTTGAAGATGATGATCCGGAATGGTAAGTTATTTAATATTGAAATTATATTTGTTTATCAGAAAGTTGTTCCTAATTTTTCTGTACAGAATTTTCATGCACAATTTATGTTAAAAAAGCAGAGAGTTTAACTTATAAATGTTTCTTTATTTTAAGTCTTGAAAAGTTTCAACATTTTACGAAACTTATAATTCCATAAAAATATGATTTTTATAAACTATCATACAGGCTTGTCGTTTAAAATTTTTCCTTGATCTATGCAGCATGCAGTAAACTTATTACTTCAGTTGCTGTGAACTGAAAGATTATTATGGGATATTTCTAAATCAAAACTCCCGCCCTCCTCAAAGAACTCAAAATCTTTTGAAATACCACTAAAATCTTCAAGAATATCTGTGATCTGACTCTTTTGACGCTCCATTTTTTTTTTGTCTTTAATTTTTTTAAAAAAGACTCACATAATTCCAAGCAAAACTTCCTTGGACTTTTATATGCTCTATTAGCCGCCAAGAGGGCTAGATTAGTCACCTTCGTCTCTGCCTCAACCTCGCCACCTACGGTAATTGTACTGTTCACACTTTCAGCTCACTGTCCTAATGTACACCGCCTTTGGGATTTTAACAATACACACCTCATGAAGTATTCTATGCATTTGATCTTTGTGAAGAACCAGGAAAGAAAAATATAATATTTTTAATTGATAGCTCTGCTGATTAAAATCCTGAAATTATGTAAATTAGTTTTAAAAAACGTGGCAAATTACAAATCTAACAATACCTGGTTTAATAATCAGTTCACTGGTGTTCAGGAGAAAGAAGCGTGACGTAGATAGAAAGCTTTTTTTAGATACATACATACCAGGGACGTGCCGTCTGGGTAGGCAAGGTAGGCAGTGCCTACCGATGAAGAAAACAGACCAACCTCACCACTTCATTCAATGACATTTAATGAGTTGATTGGAAAAAAATATTTCGGTTTTACACAGCAATAATAGAAAAAAAAATATAAAAAAATGGAATCTTTTTCATTTTGGTACACTTAAAAAGCAGCGACCGACGCTGCTTTTTGACCTCCGTATCTAAGCAATGCTTAGCATGCAGAACACCCCCGTGCCGCACTTTTCCCCCCTCTTCGTGTTAGCCAAAGTGACCTTGGAGGCAGAATGAAATCTGCCTCCCCGGCGATGGCGTAGCCGACGAAGATCAGCTCGGGAGGCTACACTCTTTCTCTGCCGGTCTCTTCCATTCTCCGCTGCAATTTGGACGTTATGTGCAGGGCGGTGAGCGTTAGCAACATTCTCAATGGTTTTGGTATCTTGATTTGTTTCTGATATGGTTGTTTGTTTTCTATGAAATGTTTCCGCAATTTTCAAAAGTTTCATTTTTTCATTTGTCATATTGTTTCCCATGTTTAAGTTGAAACCTCAGGATAGTTGTTCTGTTTAAGTTTTTTGAAAAAGAAAAAAGACTTACGAAGTAAAACGACAAAATATTGAAAAATTCATATCATTATTATATGGAAGTCAATTTTAAAAATTAGCTTTTAGAGTTGATAAGGATGCATTCAGCAGTCTAGAAAAAAATACCGAAACTTTTTGACATTATAAGAGGATTGCAGATTTGTAGATATTTATGGGAACAATTTTTTTTTTTTTGACAAATGTATAAAAAAGGTACTTGATTTTATTTTTGAAAAGTGAACTGAGCCAACTGTTTCCAGAAACTGATGTTGTTGCAGTTAATTTTGATTATACCAGCCACAATTTTTTTTTTTTGAGTGAATGTTTTCGGTCATAAAAAGAACTAAGAGCAACAAAAGGAACATAATGACAAATTAACAACCTTTCTTTCTTGTTTTGATATCCATAGAAAAAGAAAGTGAACAAAATGAAACAAGACGCCACTTTCAATTTTTATGAAAGTCAGATATTTTCACCACAATGAAAAAAAGAAGAATGGCTTTTTGAAAAGAATCAGATGAAAATATTTTTATATATGTTTATACTAGGGAATACGTAAATATCATTCATATTCATACTGTTTTATTACGGTTCACAGCATATGCTTTTTTTCAACATGTGTATTATTATTCCACAAATTATCTCATCTGCCTACCCTGGGCGTTCGTTCACGGCACGTGCCTGATACATACATACCCTCAGTTTTTAATAATATGGGTAATTCCATCGTGACTAACATAACATTTAGAATAAATTTTTAATCTTATTTTCTGTGTGTGAGCCTTATTTTTGTTACAATCTTAAAAACAAGGTGTTATTCTTCTCCGCATAGATGAGTTGTTCAAGTTAATATAAAAAAAATAATATTATTACTTTCATTTTTGGGAGTTAGGGGACATTTTGATCAACGTGACTAACATAACAGATTTGCAACCTTCAAAATTTTGTACCAAATTCATCAACACAATTCTCTAAAACTAAACCATAAAATTGTTATTTTTCCCGTGATAGTATCTATGTGAAATGTTGTTTTCACATTAATAATTTTAAATTTGACATATATTTTGAATAATATTGCAAAAAGTAGTACTTTAATAAAACTTTCCTGTGACTAACATAACGTGACTAACATAACACACGATTACACATTTAACTTTAAGTGTATTACAGGTAATATTAATACAAATATTAGAATGCAAACAAGATTTTATTGAAGATTAACACGCATGTTTACCTGTAAACAAAATTTCCAGTTCAATTTTGTATTTAAAGCAATAATGTCTGCAGGAATTTACAGATGTTTGCGACAAGACTTTCGAAATTTGAATTCCTTAAATCCAAAATTTGTTTTCATTTGTGGGAAACACAAAGGTTGTCTCAGAGCTTTTTCTCTCGAAGAGAACTTTATAATCATTTTTATTCATGTTTAAAACCTGCCTACCATGTTTCTTTTTAACCTTACAAGAGGTAAATACCACCACAATAAAATTACCCACTGTCTTAGTTTTTGTATCTCGGAACAATCCGGGAGAATCTACTTCAAAATCATCAGCAGCTTCGTCTTCTACACAATTTCTTTATTTTTTTTTTCTTTTCTTGGGATATCATTCCCTGTATTTTTTATCAACAAATTTTAAATTTCTCCATATTTACAGCATATCATTATTACCGAAAAACTTATATGGGGATTCCCATTTTCAAACAACAAGTCTAGCTCTTTCTTTTCAGCCCTGTCACTTTCACTCAAAAATAAGCAGTTTATCTTCAATTCTTGTTATTTTTTATTGCTGAAGTAATTTCTTTGCATAATTTCCAAAGTTTGCCCATGTAAAACGCTGCTCCACACGTTGTGCTATACATGTGGGCACTTTCCATGATCTAATTTCATAAAACTCCATGACCTGTAGATGCTGGAGGCAGTTAGAGTCATATATGTTTTTAAAGTGAGCAGCAGCTCCATATGTTCATAGAAAAACTAATTGCACAGCGATCCCGCATATAGCTATAAAACAATTTAAAATTCTTTCATTAGAGATGTTGACTTCGTATGCCGAGTGCTTACTTGCGTCGCAAATTACAGCCTAAAATTTCGACTCCAAGTTTACTATTAAAAGAACTGTTTTTAAAATAAATTACTGTAGTATATATGGTCACACTAATTTCTTTAAAACAAGTTGTTCGATAAATTAATTTGTTTCTAAAATAAATTGTTTACTTAAGATTTAAGTATTTCTTAAAGAGTCGTGTTATGTTAGTCACACACAGTGATGTTATGTTAGTCACAAGTCCTATGGCCAGAAAAAAGGAAATTCTTTATGAACAATCTTATCAATCTAACTGTACCCATCCCATAGAAGAGATCAGGGGAAAAAATGTAAAAAAAATTCTTTCTAGAAGGGAATAACTGAATTAATTCATGTTTTTGTGACTAACATAACAAGTAAACCAGACTGAATACCCATTAACTTTGCAATATTCATTTTATGACAAAACAAAAAAATATATACATTTCTGTAAAGCAAAAGAATCATTCTTCAATAATTAAAAAAAAAATCATCATTATTTGCATTTTTTTTAATTGTATATGAATGTGAAAAGTTAGAAAAATATGCGATGTTTTGGGTAACTGCATATGTGATCTTTACAGCCATTTTCCAGGGGTTTGGAGTAATATTTTGTGAAAACTTATGTTGAATTCTAAAAATTTGAAAAATTATCTTTAAAATGATGTATCATAAGATATATGTATTGAAAGATGAAAAAACCATGTCTAGGTTGACATTTACATGGAATTACCCATATTAGATTATTAGCTGAATTTTTTAAATGTTTTTTTGTTTTTCATGTAATGGTGCACCTATTTTGCATGTCAGTAAAAAATGACAATTCAAAAAGTTTTGTTTTATTTTACTTGTCTACAATTGTTCAGAAATAAGTAAATAGTCTGTTTTGCCTTTGTTCGTTACAAGTCATTTTATTCTGTCTATTGGATGTATGTATTTAAATAGGTTATATTTTTTTTCTTCAATGAATAATCTATGTAATCATTATTTCTTGCAGTTGGTATCCACCAGGCCATGGTAATTTTTATGAAGCATTTTACAATTCAGGATTGTGTGAAATATTTTTAAAAGAAGGGCGAGAATTCTGTTTTATTTCTAACATTGATAATTTAGGAGCTACTGTTGATATTAGTATCCTTTAGCTGTAAATTTTTATTAATTAACCAATTTATATTGCTAGTAATAAATTTGAGGATTGAAATGTACTGTGTATTATGAGCATATATATTTTTTAATTGTTTAGTTTTGTTTTATTTATGGCTTAATTAGGCTTCTTGTTGTTTAAATTGTTAATTTTAAAGATATAATTTTCAACTCTTTTCATAGAAAGTAAATACAATTGAGATCAACGAAATGAGTAATTTAAGATAAGTGTATGTGATCCTGATGTATTTCTCTAAGAAGACAAAACTCTCGGAAACTATCAAAAAACTCTTTTAAAATGTTTACTTATTTCAAAATAGAATTCGATACAAGCATATAAAATTCAGTATTTTATTCACTTGATAAAGCCGAATTTTTTAGTTTTATGTATAATGATGATTGAATAGCTGTTTGCTATTTTATTCAATTCAATATTTTATTCTATTGAAAAAGCCAAATTTAATGGTTCAATACACAATAATGATTGAATAGTTGTTTACTCTAATGTTGGTGTATTCCTGAATGGTTTTCTTTTAAAATATGTGTTTTAATGCTGTTATCACACATCAATGATTCAAAGACTTCATAAGTAGTGAAGCTTCCTTAAGCAAAATTAGATATTCTTAATTCTTTAATCAATCCATCTAAACAACCATCACCTGAGTTTGTTATGGAAGTTACTGATAAAACAAATGCTGATGTAAAAGTAAGTATTGTTCATACATTCTTTTACAATTTTTAGTTCGAGCATATTATATTTTGTGTCATCTTGCTCTTAACCAATCCAACATATTTATTGCATTTTATGAAGCTCATTTTAATATGGGTACATTATTTACACTGGCTGGGATCTAGAACTCATAAAACAGGTAGGCGGCATGCATCTTAATATGAAACAAACACCACATAAATTTATATTTTCCCATAGTCTTGGCAAAATGAGTCATTTGGCTTTTAACTTTTGCCTGAATGTTTTCGACCCTAGGTCCTGGTTCAAAATTAAGAACAGAGCGCTCTTCAGGGCCCTATCCCGGTTAAACCACGAAGCTGTGGTAGGTACGGGGGACCCTGGAGTGTGAAATGAAATGAATGAAATGAAATGCCTGAATGTTTGTGTGCTGCTTGAATTTTTCATTTTATACACATTATGCTATTTTTCTTGGTACTAGACGTGTTAGTAAATAACTTTGTAAAATATCATTAGAAATGGTGTTGCTTTAATAAAACTGTAGCACTTTAAAGCTATACCTACTTGTTTATTCAACCCATTGGCAGGGACTGATTTACGGCGATGCATTCAGGTCCCTTGCCCCCTCCCAATGAAAGGAACCAAATTTCTGTCATTTCATTTTCTTTAAGGGATCCGTGTTCAGGGATCTTCAACTAATGGGTGCAAAAAATTTTTGCAATTGATGGAAATAAATTTCTTCCTTTTGGAATATATTTTTGCCTTATTAATTTTTATGGTTTATTTTATGTTACATTGTAGTTGTATATTAGTTTTAAAAACTTTTGATATTTAATAGTCATTACATTTCAAGGCTATGCGTTTGATTACCGTTGTATGAAAATGACAAATCATACAGACTATTGTTATTCATTTATCTTATTTTTCATTTATTTATTTTAATGTATATCAAATACTCCTTAAATTTAATGTATAAATATTTTCACCTTTGTGTTATTTTAAACAAAATGGAGTAAATTATTTCTGTAATTGATATTAAATAAATAAAGCTTTATTAATCAGCTTTTTTCCCCCACAGGGCGGTACTCTTATCCAATATGAAGGTAAATTGCGATTGCTTGAAATAGCTCAAGTACCAAAAGATCATGTAAGATCCTTTTAACTTGTCCTTTTAAAGTATTTTTTTTTTTTTAATTATATTCTGTGCCTGGATATCCATTTTTTAAATGCTTAGGTAATATTGATGAAAGTTTATGAGATATTTTTAAAAGATAATAGTTTACAATGTTAAATTCATATCCATCATTTATTGAACTTGTGTTACTGATAAATTCAGTTCTACTGTGCATGTGTTTTGCTATGAGTACTATGTGTTGAAAATTCTGAACCTATGGTAGGCTCGGTACCTTTTGAATTGTTGGAATATGGCTGTAGATGCTGGACATAAAGAGCTACTTGGGTTGTAAACATTCCGAAACTTTGCAAAAGTTGCAATATGTCTATAATTATCAAGTGACATCTTTTGTTTAAGTGCTTTTTTGGGGAATGTTAAAGTTGCTTTGTTTGGTGTGGAATGTTAGTTTTTCCCAAGAAAATATTGTACTCATAAAAATATTTTCTCAAATTTCAATCTATATTTCCATTTTATCGTACTTAATTGTTTTGACCATTTTTTTATGGTATAGTGTATACGAGCACATGAGCAACCAAAATCCATTTTAGTTGTCCTAATATGTTTTAACAAAAACATTGATATGTGCAAAACATTGACATCAATGTTGTTTTGAATTATTGAATTATTTCGTTATTACAATCTTTCTTTCATCCGGAAAAATGATACTTATTTTATAAAGAAACTTTTTTAAAAAATGAATAAAATGTGTCAACTCCTTAATCAATTTAAAAAGCATTATTTTTAGCATCTTACTGAAGCAAAGATATTCACTTTTATCCATGCCAATTACCGCAAGATATTCTTTTTTTTTTTTTGTTCTGAATCAAAAATTTATTTATTTAAAACAAATGACAACTTTTGTTCTTAATATGGAGCTGCCATTGTTTTACTCATAAAAGTATTGTTAAATTTTCTACTTTGCGTGACTCTTGCTATTTTATATGTGTCAAAAATACTATTTTGATTTATTGATTTTCTTTTTATTTATTTTTCAGGTTGATGAATTTAAAAGTGTAAAAAAGTTTAAGTAAGTATTTTAAAAGCATTTGTTCTCTTACTGTACATGAATGTGTATTATTTTCCATTGATAGTGATGTACTGTGTTACACAATAATTATTGTTCATAAAAATTCTGTTTTTATTTTGCATTTCTTTGTGTTCAGAATGGATTTCATTTCTGTAGTCAATTATGAAGCTTGATGCATTCAAGTAATATTTCATTCTTGCATTATAAATCTATTACTAAAGTTATATCATGGTATTGTATTTTAGAATCTTTAACACAAACAATTTATGGATAAAATTAGAAGGCATATCACGGTTGGTTACAGGAAAAGGATTAGATATGGAGATTATTATCAATCATAAGGTAATTTTCGAATCTGGATGGCATATTTGCTTTTAGGGTTTTGAACTAACATCTGTAAAAGGGAGACTAAATAGCCTTTGAAAGTTGTCTTTTTAGTTTTCTTCCCTTTTTATTCAAATTGTGTTTTTTTTTTTTTTTTTTCCTTTCTCTCCTTTGAGTTCTGTGGGTGAATTCTTTCCACTAACTTTTGCAAAACTAAATTTATTCTGTTCCTTGGTTTATGTTTTATTTTTAGATACGTGACAATGTAATGCATGGTGTTTTTGTTTTGTTTATTCTCTATTTGCACTTAGATGTAGAAGTAATAGCTTTCATAAATTTATTAAATAAAATGTCTTATACTTGAAGGTGTCTTTTAGTGCTGCGAAATTGATTTTATTTATTTAACATCTATTTTAAAATTTCTTTGCTCATGAAAAATGGCACAAAGTGGTTCATGGAACTTTTATTTTAAAATAACATTTGTTTCTTCATTGATGCAAAATTCATTTAAAATTACTTTTTCCAGCACTTAGACAGTGGTGAAAATATTATACAATTAGAAACAGCTGCTGGTGCTGCAATGAAAGATTTCAATGGTGCTATTGGTAAGTTTTAATATTATTTTAGAAAGTAGTACAATTATTTGAAAGGCATCTTTTTCTCCTCTGAATGTAAATCTTAATACTATTATAAATGCGAAAGTTTAGATGTTTGTTCCTCTTTCACGCAAAAACTACTGAACAGATTTTAATGAAACTTTTATCATAATGTAGCTTATGCATCAGAATAACATATAGGCTATAATTTATAACGATATTCGAAAAAGTTCGATTGGTAGCGCTTTTTCATTCCAATTTAAGGTACATTTTTCGCATAAATCCGCGAAGGCTTCTAGCAAACTAATTCAGTATTTAGTGCATCATCTCAACTCCCTGTCGATAGGTAGAATTGCGTGTATCATTTCCGCTTTTCGCATTAAATGTTCAAGGCTTTTCTCGAGTCAAATCAAAAAGTAATTTTTTTCCAGCTTCATGGTTAATATAAAGGCTTTTACATAGACATTGGAAACGAATGCGCGCCAGTAGGCAAACGAGCTTTTACTATGATTTGTATTCTAAAACAGTTTGTAGTCTTAGTTGTAAGTAGAATATTTATCGTTAAGACAATGTGTTTTTTATTGTGCTTTGAAACGTGCAAATATTATTTTGTAGAATAAATTGTACTCCTTTATTAGTAGATTGTTCACTGCATCAATTATTTTCTCGAGTTTTGTAAATATGTGTTTTAGAGTATCAGTAACGTAATCACTTGAAGAGATTGGCAACTGGATTAGGTTCATTATTTTCCAATTTGATGGAGCTTTAAATACAACTTAACGGTATTTCTTAAATATTTTTGCATTGATTGGTCACTTTCTCTGGGTACTTACAATAGGGCAGTTTCTTAGTATCCGATTGAACTGGAATTTTGCCAAATTTGCTGCAAGATTTCAATAACTGAGATTCTCCTCGATTTTTTCAACTGACGCCAGTTTTTGTGCCAAAAGTTGGAGTATTATATCGATGATTGAGATTTTGCCGCAGTCGATAAATATCAGACAATAATTGTTTTATTTTGGTTATGTCGTGTAAAAAGTAAAGTATTATTACGTTTTTTTTCTTTTGTTTTCCGATTCCGTATGTATCCATTAAAAACCTTTTTAAAATTATGTCAAAAAGTAAAGTAATCCACATAGTAAATTAATAAAACCCTTAAACAAGACTAAAATTACCATTAATTTGCATTTTTGCATAAATAATTGCTAAATGTTCCCTATTAATTTCGAAATCATTTAGGATAAAAACTTTTAACGTCATTTTATGGTCAGCAATAGTATTTCAACATTTGATTTCCATTTCTCTGTGACAAAAATTAGCGACATAATAATACTTAATGTATTTTCATAAAGTAAGGAGTGGAGCAAAATTATCCTAGGTATCCCAAAACAATTACGCAAAAATTTGGCGACATTTTAAAAATTGTCAAAGCGGTGTGTTTTGAGTTCTTTCAGTTCAGGGGAAAAAAAAAAAAACAAAGGTGAGGATATAAATTGTTTCTCAATATTACTGACCCAGGCAACGCCGGGTATTTTTGCTAGTAACTGCATAGTTTGAACCCAAAGTGCATTCTCAATATTGCTATTGTTAAATCTAAGCCTTAATGCTACTAGTAAATTTAAGTATCCTTGTTTGAAGTTTATTCATCTAGTTTTGGAGAAAAGAGGGCTACTAGTTAGCGTGATAGTATTTTCAACTTTAAGTCTATTTATTATCAAAATATGTGCAATATACCAACAGCCCGGTTGTGCCATCCAGAGATGGACTTTTTATCCTTGTTATGGACTTGTCAGTCTGAAGATTAGTCTTTAGCTACCAGTTTGTTGGTGATCTCAGCTTCAGAGAGAGAACATCCGACTCCAGCTCCGTTATAACTACTTCAGACTGATGAGTTCACAACAAGGATGAAACTGCTGTTGTGTGCTGGATGCCATACCCGAACTGTCAGTATTTTGCATGAAAAGTATGTGGATCAAATTTCATTTATTTGTACTTTATTCACATAATATTTTTGACTCACTTCTCTTTCTGCAACCTTCTCAAAAGTTTCTAAATTTTCTGCAGGAATAAATGTGCCAAGAAGCCGTTTTCTTCCCGTGAAAAAAACTTCCGATCTCCTCCTAGTCAAAAGCAATTTGTATGCTATGCAAAATGGCACCCTCATCATGAACCCACTCAGAGCATTTCCAACCGTTCCTTTGGTAAAGTTGGGAGATAATCATTTTTCAAAGGTAAACAATGTCTGCGTTTATATTTACCTAACAATCCTTTTAATGAGTACGGATTTGAATTCTCTTCCCCATCGCAATAAAGATGTTTTAAAATGCTGTTTCACAATTATTTTCGTAATAAAGTTGGAAGCATTAACCACTGCTGGGAAGTAGGTTTTCAGTTTCATATTTAAATACAACTGATTTTTTAGGAAATAAAATTAAGAAGAAATGTTTAAAATGTCACTGAAGCATAAAATTGCAAAAATAGTTCATCCACATTTTTGGGATTACAAGGAATTTTTTTACCAATGCAGATCAAATTCTAATCTTCTTCTCTTGAAGGCAAACAGAAGTCACAATGAAGCCTCTTTGTGTCTATAACTTAGCATTAGAAGCTCAAAACTTTCTTTCATTAAAAAAGAGCCCCAAGACCCCCTTATCTCCAACATATGAGAATTCAATAATTTTCTAGTTTTAATGTGTATTGATATTTGTACCATAGTTTTTCTACGAATAGAAAAGTTTTTATTTAGATTAGAAATATTTTCATAAAGTTCTGTAAATATAGCGTTTTATAATAGTTTTACTTCGCTGGTGTTTGAAACTACTAAATTTATATTTTAAATGGTATTTTTTTTTAAAATTTATTTTATGTATTTATTTTTTTAATGCACACATGACTATATAAGTGTAAGAAAAATTTAGTTTCTATTACTTTAAAAAAAAAAGCACTACTAGTAGATGAAATAGCATAAATTCATATATTTATATATATTAGTTGAAATTTTTAATCAAGAAATACAACTTCTATGTAACTAGGTTGGAATCAGGTGTATAAATAAGTTTTATATGCTTCTAAGTACTTTTTAAATACTTGAATATTCACACTCAATTTTCAATATAAAATCTTACTATAGTAGCTAGTTTATTCTGTTTTTGACATTTTCTCACAAATAAAATTTTACTAAAAAAGTTTTGGACAGTTTCGGACACTTTTGATCATAAAAGTTTTGGACAGGATGATAAAAACTGGATTTTACTGTGGTTGAATTTCTTTCTTTGTACTAGCAATGGTTATCACTAAACCTATCTTTTATGTCTTATAAAATCTTTTTTTTTTCGGACTAAAGTATTTAAGATTGTGAAAAATAGTTTGCGCATAATAATCTGTAAAAGTAAAAAGAAAAAATCAGTATAAAAACATTTTTATTCCTTCTTAAGCTTCTATGAAAATCATGTCTAAATTAGTAACTAAATTATTGATTAACGATTGTGACACAAGAAAATAATTACTGCAATGCCATTAAAATGAATAGCAATGTACCAAACAATAGTTTAGTTTTCTTTAGTAATATAAGTTAGTAAAAATACATGTTTTTCTTTTAATTTTTTTTATTCAGATTCGACAATTTTTGGGAAGATTCGCTAGCATACCAGATATGCTTGAGTTGGATCATCTCACTGTGTCTGGAGATGTGACATTTGGAAAAGATGTATCATTAAAGGTAAAATGTGCTAAAATTATGATGGGATAATGATGTAATATTTAATGGAGTCACAACCACTTTAGTTTTTCTAATTGAGAGATCAGTCTTTGTACCAGAGAAAGCTTTTTTTCTTTTTGGTTTAAATACTATGTTTTGCACAAATGAATATTTTTAATTTTTTTGTCGTCCCCTCACCCAACTAAGATTATATTGAAGTTTCCTGAGCACAATTTATCAGATCCTATAAATGCTGTTCAACTTGCTTTCTTTGCTAGTAAAATCAAAGCTAACATGACCTTTGTGAAACCCATCATTGTTTCTAAATGTTTAATTTAAGCTATAATCATAATTTCTTACCTATAAACGTTATGTATATAGTTCTATAAACATAATTTCTTACATATAAAATTTTTAAAAATTTGTTTTGTTTTCTAGGGAACTGTGATAATCATTGCAAATCATGGAGACAGGATCGATATACCTCCTGGATCCATCTTAGAAAATAAAATTGTATCTGGAAACCTCAGAATACTAGATCATTAGAAATATTGTATATTTTTAAACTGAGAACTATATGAATTATATTAATTTTCCATTCATATCACGTTGAGATGCCATTACCTATTTTGAGTTCATAAAACTTCCTTCGGAATTTCATTAAATTTATTTTGTTACTAAATCAAGAGTTTAATGTATGAGAGTTATTCTTGTTATAACTAATCACTTTTATTTAAATTTTTACTTAGTATTTTTATTTATTAGTATTTATACAATTGTTTTAAAAGTCGTTCAATGTAATTTTAAAATTGCAATAAATTTGTTTGCACAAATATTGTACAACTGTGTGATTTATTATTGTGCTATTTATTTATTTTTTTCTGCAGGTAATTTTATAAGCCTATCTTTTTATTTCCTTCTATAAAGAACAAGAAGTATTGTATTCAAAATGTTTTTTTTTTCTCACGTTTCAGCCTAAATTACCATTTTACTTACCCCTGACTGAATATTGAGTAGTTTTTTCGAGCCTTCCATGTATAAATCAGTGGCGCAGGCAAAAAAAAAATTTCTGGGTGTCATTTTGAAATTCAAAAATTGCTACTTTCTTCTTCATTCATTTATATTGCAAAAATAATATTTACTATAGTTGTCAAACAGTTTCTGTTGCTTAGTCTTTATTCATTTATATCTCCATCTTAAAAATTATTAATACTTATTGATATCAAATTAACTTTAAATTGAAGAGAAGGTGGATGGTTAAAAGCGCACAATATATTAATTTACCTTTATTTTAGTTGCACTCATTTCTCCTGAGATCATTTAAAATTTGATCTCCATATATATCACCGGCTTTATGAATGTCAAATGCTGGCTAATAACTGTTTCAATCTTTCCATGAGATTTGGGAGGGAGCCACAAAAAATTTGGTGTGGTAGATTTCCTCTCTCTATGTTTTCCTAAAAAGAGTTTGTGCAGCACTGGAAGTGAGCCAGTGGCGGGTCCAGAGGGGGGGCCATGGGGGCCATGGCCCCCTCCGAGAACCCAGAGAATTTTTTCAAAAATGAAAACTAGGTCTTACATATTTAAAATTATATTAACTGTCCTACTATTTTTACATTGAAGCAAATATATTTTTTTTCATATTCAACCTTTTCAAACAGTTCTTCACACAGTAACATCCTTTTAGTTAATTTACTTTGTGAACTAAACTTTTGCTAGAAAAGCACTAGAATATAAACAGAGCTGTACAGTGTGGCAGCTCGCAAAGTGCTACATGAGCTACTTTTTTCAGTTCCATCCATAAGCAAATTCTATAAAATTTCAACATTTAATTTTATATGTTTTTAAACACTCTGCGGTATTGTTTTATTCGTGACAAATATGATTTGCTATTGGTGAAATTGATTTGGTTTTATTCTCTGAGTAATGTTAAAAATTTATTAAGAGTTCATGAAAGATGAAACGAATATAAAAGAACTTTCAAACCATACTCATACGACATTTATTAACAAAATTATAAAGAGGTGAAGGCGGCTTGATATTTATAATAAAACATAAAATATATCCAAGGCACCACTCAGAAGCAGCAATTCAGTCCAAAATGTGAAAAGTGTGTTTAGTGGAGCCGCAGACGTATGTATTTTAAACAATCAAATGAAAATAATGAATTGGACATTGAACATTTCACTATCTAAAACATCCATATGATTTTGGAAAAGAAATATTCAGGGAGAGTTTCCCATAATATACAGGTATATGTATATTTTAAGTAAGTAAAAGAGAATAATGACGTAGCCAAGGAGGGATGGAAAGGGGGTTCCAAAGCAATTCATTCCTCTGACCTGACCAAAGGTACTGTCAGCAACTCATCTTATATTTTTAAACAGTGCTTTCTAAATTTCAGGCATGGATTAACGTTGGCTAATATTGACTGCGATTGTCTTGTTTTATTTTGCTAAAATTTCTGCTACATTGCTTCAAAATTGCAAATGAAAGTAAATTTACGTGTTTCTATGTTAGGAAATCTAGATTTTAACCGTATTCTTTTGTTTATAACTAATGTATGAAGTTTCATAGTTAACTACTGAAGAAGTTTTTGCCAAAGCACTTTTTTTATAAATCAATCCCTCCCTCTTTCTACATACACAGAGGATGGCCCCCTCCGAGAACTTGTTCTGGACCCGCCCCTGAAGTGAGCATGATGCCCCTTTGCACTTCATGCAAACCCTTTTATTTCTCTCATACCAGTAAGCATCATGAAGTATTGCTTGCATGTTTAAGTATTGAAAAGAAATTTGTGATTGCTTCCCGATCAATAAGCACCAAGATATTGCTAAAACCTATCCTGCGTGGGAAAAGTTTAAATACTGTTTTTCCCCTTGATGTTTGAGAAAAGATTGAATGCGCTGGATTTCTGGAAGGAGTTTTAACCAGGGCTGCGGAGTCGGATTCGCTGAAAAACATATTCGACTCTGACTCCCTTCAATTTGGATGAAATTTTATGGAGGTGAAAACATATCTTTGAAACTAACAGATACAAATTTTCAGCTTCCAATATCCAAATCCCAAGCATTTAGGATCATTAAAAAGGGCTTTAAAATGGTGGGTCTGCTTTGTGAAACAAATTGCTATGTTTGGGCTTATGCAAGTGAATAAAAAATATTTGTAGCAAAAATGCAATGTGTTAAAAAAAAGTCTGACCACCAGAAGAGGATTAGTTTTGTACGGAGTCAAATGACAAGAGTGGTACTTGTATTTTGCTCTGGAGAACTTTTTGTTAGGTCACAGTGACCTCCAAGAATTGAGGTAAATGTAATGAAATTACCTGCGAGAATTCTTGAAAAAATTGAACTTTTTGAGAGGTCAAAATGGCCTCCCATGACCTCCAACTGGGATACCCCAGCTTGTTACCTCCCCTAAAGTGAGTCCTGGCTACGACCATGAATAAAAATGAAACTTTTAAAAATGGACTTAATATATCAATCTTTATTTGGGGCTTTTCCCTCTTCACATTTGGGTAAAAAAAATAAATAAAAAAAAAAAAAAAGCAGGAGTCGGAAGTCGGAGTCGGAAGTTTTAAAATCCAGGAGTCTGAGTCTGCCATTTTTCCTCCGAATCTGCAGCCCTGGTTTTAACTCCATAATTTCTTCCCTGGCTGCGTCACTGTGTGTAATGTACTTATAAACATATGGGCAACCAAAATATCCATTTTGTTCACCTTGTTCATAAATAATCAGTTTCTCATATCTGTCGGTGCATAAGTAGGCATGTGTGTGCATGTGTTTGTTCAAAATAACTCAAAAAATGGTGAAATTTCATGTGTATGGTCTGTATGGCATCTAGTGTACCTGCCTTTTTGGTTTAAATCTGTTGTTCCAAAAGCTTTCTTTAAAAATGTTTTGAGGAAAATCTATATTATTGTCAATATAGACTGAAGTGATGTTAAATTATCGAATACTTAGCAACGTATTGCTGAGCTTTTCATCACCAACTTAGCGATATATCTCTAAATCGGCGTCAAAAATAAGATTTTAAGTTTAGGGTAAGTTTGGTGATATTTGGCAGATAAGAGCAAAATTCCCTCAATCAAAGTTAAAATTGTTGATCCTATAACATTGTTGATACAAATGCAAAGAATATGTAAAAGTGTGTTTTACACTCTCAAGCTCAACAGATTGCACCAGAAACAGTATAATTATACAGTTGAACCTCATTAATCAGGAGAATAGATGATTCAAGTCATCTACAATGGGGAAAGTATGGATTAAACCAAATCGAGGTTTATAATTTTCTGTACACAGTGAAATTGTACACTCGAAGCTCCGAAAGTTAGGTACAATGTTTTCCAAAGCTCACGGTAAAAGAGCAGTATTAATAAAATTTATAGTTTATATGAATGATAATAATGAATTTGAAAAAAACTTATGACAGAAGCAATAAACACTAAAAAAGTGGAGGAGCTGTGTTTCACGGAAATTTGCAGAGATTGAAGTTCTTAAACTGAATTTTTAGATAGTCTCAGAAGACGATGTGTATTGTGAGGAGAGGGGGAGCAGAGGTCAAGGGCTCTGGTCAGAAGTATGGGGGGTGACGCAGCCCCATAGCCTCGCTTCTAGGTTTACTGCTGCACTCAAGTATTAATGCTGCTCGAAATTTTTATTTTATTCTTAAATATGATTTTTTTAACTTATAATAAAATATATTTCTTAGCTCTAGGGATGATGTCGCGGCACACAGGTTGGGAACCACTGTAAAGCAATATGTAAGGAGTTGTTATCATAGTTTAAAAATAATAATGGTCGAAAAGCACGAGCGGATTAGTTTCCACTCTTCTCGAGAGATGGCGTTCATTCAAAGTATTGTTTTGCAACTGTGTGTAGAGGGCGCTGTCTGTAGTGAGCCGCCATGGCGGCGCATTTGTTGCTCTACTGAAAACGGATACGTCACATCGCTTTCATTTCTAAGGTAGTCCGTGCAATGCCGGGCCACGGAGCTAGTTCGATATAGATAGTGAGAAATACTCGCTCTAGCGTGAAGCTTGTTTTCACTCTTTGGGTGAGCGAGAGGCCATAAATTAGCTGACAAAGAAAAGTGGAAGGTGGTGAACAATTTAAAAAAAAAGTATGTTTCAGGGCTACACATTATGGACATATTTACAGGTATGAATGAAAAGAGAAAAGTTTGAATCAAAAGGTCAGGGTTAAGTGCATATACAAATTTACAAGTGTTTTGAAGTTCAACGGGTTTTGAAATAGAAATTTAGTTTTGAGCATTTATTGAACGTAGTTTACTGAACGTAATCATTTATATGAAAAAAATGCATTAAGCAAACAAAAGGTTAGCGATAGATTAAACGCGAATGATTTAATGAACTTGATTGTGATTAAACGGGAACGGGACTGAGTGAATAAGAGTTTTTCATTAAAGAAATTTATTGAAAGTGGCCAAGTGTGATTTTTCCTGATTAAATAAATCACCATTTTCTATAAAATTGTAAGATTTAAATCTGCAGATATCCTGGATCAAACCTTTAAAAATATCTTCAGATTTTTTACAGAAACCTGAATAATATCGTAAGAAAACTTATGTTTCTTAACAGCCCGGAACCCTTTCCCACCCTGGCAAATCAGGCGGTAAATACGTTCTTTTTTTTTTTTTTGGTACTTCGTACATTTTTTTTTTAAATTTTGCAAACTCTTAGTCTATTTCAAGCAAGACAATAAGGATTGCAAGTATTTAAATCATCAAAATTAAACAGATGTTGTTAGAAGACAGAATCGTTCAACTTACAGTAAACAATACTAAAGTACAGGACAAAATAAACGATCACACCACCTAAAAGTTAAGAAAGTCGGATTCAATGCATGAATCCGGAAGTGCCCAGAAATGCCTAGAAGCATCCATCTTTCGAAGAGGTCCCCCGTACCTACCACAACTCGTGGTTGAACCGGGATGGGGACCTGAGCACCTGAGGAGCATTTTGTTCTTTTGATCCAGACCAAGGGCGGAGCAAACGCCTAGTACAGTACCCCCAGAGGTATCGTTTCACTTGGAGGACTTAGTGATCACGACCCTTATTTCACGTTGTCCAAAATCTGAAGGTTAACCAATTTTTTATGAAGGTTGGGATCTGGGACTATTAACCAGAAGTTATTTAAAATTGAAGTTCTGGAAACACATTTTATGCTACCTTTTGCGAAATTAGAGAGCTTTCCCCAGGAATATTTTGATACTAAAGATTTAATTGCAACACAGTTTTATGTTGCATATTGATTCGTTAGGTGGCTGTTCTTCTTTTGGAACTTTTTCTAAATTAAAAGCCTAAAAATTCACTTTTAGGCTATGCCTGAGGACAATGTTGGGGTAAGATTCGAAGTTCGGGGGCTCTAACTAGAAATATTTCGAAATAAGGTTTTAAAAACGAAATTTTAATCAGTCTTTAATGATATGGGGGTAGGTGTCGGAGATTCAAGACCTCTCTCTCTCCTAAAAACACATTCTATTTTTTTTTTTTTTTTTTTGGGATATTTTAGACAAGAGAAGGGTTGTGCCCCCTCCCCCCGGAAATTGTTTGAAATTGAAGTCCCAAAAACTCATTTCAGGCTATATTTGGCTAAGTTAAGGACGAAAGGAGCGGGTATGTGCCTCTTCTCCGGAAATGTGTTTGAAATTTAAGTCCTAGAAATTATTTTAAGTGATCTTTGGAGGTGTTAGGGAATGGATAGTGATCGCGAGCTCTCGCCAAGGATAATTTTGAAATTAAAGGCAAAAACCCCCAGCACAATTTTAAGCTTTTTTTTTTCTAAGAGGAGTCATGTTCCTTTTCTGAATTTCTTTCAGCTTCTGCGAGAGGCTTCTTAAACCCTTTAATCTCCCCTTTAATCTCTAATGAATAAGGTTGCTGCTTTCGCATATGAGTTGAAAACAATTGCTCGTTAAACTAGTTAAACTTGGGATGGTACCAGTATTTGTAGGAATATTTTCTGTTGTGGTGCCTTTTTAGAATAGCTCTGATGAAAAGAAGAAAACTAAAGTCTTAACAGACCCATGAAAACGCACTAGTCCTTTAGTTCAAACTGTTGCTATAAAGGGACAAAGTTTATATTAATTTCTCAGAAGTTGTTTAAAAAACAATAGGGAAGTTTTTGATTTTTTAAATTCTTTTATATGGGGGAGGGTGGATAAAACAACACACATGGAACATCATCCGCAAAAATAAAAAAAAAATTGTGAAACGACAAATGTTTTTTATTTACATATTATTTAAATTTCAAGCGACTGTGACGTCATGTGGTTGGCTAGATTTTTCGCTCTTCGACGATAGAACGAGAAGGTTTGTGTATTGGCCCGAGCTGAAATAAGTTTGTTCGCTCTTTGACAACGGTTCCTCAGGACTGCCGTAGTAGGTAAAAGTCGCCAAGTATTATCTTTCTAAAAAGTTAAACATGGTTTTCGCCGCAAAGAGTTAAAATATTGAAACTTCCCTATTGCTGACTCAAATAATTGTATCAAACGTGATAAAAAGAAGAAACTTTTTTTCATTTTTAAGGCAATTAGTGTAAATAAAGGATTAGGTAAAGCGAGATGAGGAATGCTAAACAGCTGGAGGGGAAAAAAGTATGTTCAAATAAAATCTCTAAATCTAAATGCGCTACTGACAAAAATCTTTGAATGGAGAATAGAGAAAAGCTATTAATGAGAAATAGCGGTTTAAGAGATTGAAAAATACTTAGCCGACATTTAAAAATAAGAAGGAACGAAGATCATCATTGTCATGTACTTTAATCGTACGGTTCTTTTGGAAATTTTGAACATACAGGTAGTTTTATATTTAATGAATGGTTTTATGAGTGTGCTATGCACAATGTCGTTTGAACTTCATATTTGTCAACACTAAAAGAAGGATCTTTGAACTCAACAGTATATTTTAAAACTTTAGTAAAAATCTATCGCACGAAACACCTTTTTATAATTTTTTCAATGAAATTACTAGTTCAAGATCTTAATGACTGAGAAAATACGGCCCATTATACACTTTAAATATTTATTTAGTTATTTATTTATTGTTACTTTTATCATTAATATTTTTACATTTTAAAATCTCAAGCAACGGTGACTTGCTGATTTTTCCATTATTTTTTCTTCTTCCTACTTTAGTACAATTACAATTGATGATAAATAAATGTTATTCACTGAAATT
Source organism: Uloborus plumipes (assembly GCA_038373865.1). NCBI lineage: Eukaryota > Metazoa > Arthropoda > Arachnida > Araneae > Uloboridae > Uloborus > Uloborus plumipes. Next base: position 41,627 of record JAXGGA010000144.1, read on the forward strand.
CAAATACTATTTTACAAGTTTATTTTTTCGGTTTTACAATAACAGTAAGAATTAAGTAAGAGAAGAGTGTAACGTTTTACATTATATTGAAAATATATTTGACGTATAAAATGTATTATTATTATTTTTTCTTTGAAATTTCTTCAAAGAAACAATGGGAGAGGATTTTTCTTAGAAAGATCTAAAAGTAACGTGTGCTTGGAATAAACGTTGTCGTATTGAAAAAAAATAAAAAAAAGGTAACGCAACAAATGAAAATGAAAAAAAAAATAACGTCAACTTTATGTTTCTAATGCTGCATCTATTCGAAAATTAGGTTACGACGATTCTGTTAATTGCATTGTAGGAGAATGTAAAGGTATGTTCTCCTGTTATATAAGTTTCTTCTCACGATTTTTCATAACTACGATAGCATCATATTTGATTTTGAATGAATAATAATAATAAGTATTTTTATTATTAACAATCTTTTTGTGTGTGTGTGATGGGTGTGGTTATCGAGTAACTGTTATCGAGTTTCAGTTGAGAATTCAGAATTATTCCTACGCGTTTCAGATTTAGAACAATGAAAAAAAAAATCTGTGTGTATTTATTACACTTTTGTATGATTTCAATTTCAATAAAAAGCAATTATAAATAAACTTTTTGTCTGAGCAATATATGACTCAATTGCATCCTAACGCATGATTGTTCTGTACTGTTCAAGGAATTTTCTTTGCATATTATAACTGCGATTTTACTACTTGCTTACAGAAACGTTTCTTTTGTAACAAAGCAATTCATTCAGTTTTCTCTCATTGTTATATTGAACAGAAAAATAAGTAATTTCGTCGTAAATTCCCCCTTTTTTTTGAAGAATTTTTTTATACATATAATTTTATTGGTACAGAATTAATGAGCAAAGAAATAATCTCGAATTGTAATGAACAAGTAAAATTTTCTATCTTCCGTTCTAAAAGTACAACTCAATTTTTCTTTTTCATTTATTTTTTCTCTTTTTCCATTATTTATCATAACATTTATTGCACTAGAATCAAAATTTATCTACTTTAATTTCCTTACAACTTTCATTTTATTATTGTGTTAAGGTTTTCATTCTAGAAAGAAATTTTCTATCAGTGTTAATCAACAACTTTGTTATTCTTATTTATCATTATATGTTTCGTTTTACAAATTGTAACCTTTTTTTATTTTAATATTAACCTCAATTTATTTATATATTTCATTTTGATCTTGAGTTACATATTTCACTACAAGACTTTATTTATTTATTTATTTATTTCACTATTAATCATTAACTTTGTCACGCTTTGCAATTTCAGCTAAATTTCCCCACCTAAATTTGAAATAAAAATTTGTTAATCACAAATTTCCATGCGATTAATTAGTATGAAAAAGTGTCCATCAGCGTATAAAAGCAGCAATCAAACAGTACTAAAAATGACATTTTGAGCAATACAATAATTTATTGTTAAAAAAAGCAGATGCTTTGGATAAAAACAATGCGCACATTGTAAAACCCTAAAATATCACAAAGATCACGGAATTGTTTGTTCCGGGGCACCTTCGACAGATGAACAATAAATATATGAGTTCATGATGAGTTCAATAAATACGTGACAGTTGATGATAAAATATAAAATGTAAAAATAAATGTTTCTTTGCTTATTTTAAAAGTGGCTGCTGGCTTTTTTTCCCCTGTAGTAAAAAAAAAGTACCTCTAACATAATGTCTAAAATGTACCATAAAAATATTATATTTACATATACAATATAATATATTACATAAATATATAATATACGAAATTTTGAATTGGTGTCATTATTCTTATTTGTAATTCACAGAACTTTGCAAAAGCAAAGATAGGAAATACAAAATTTTTAGGGTGACAGCAATACGAGAGACGTTTATAAAATAGATATGGCACAATTTAAAATATTTTTATGTCGTTTTAGTACATTTAATTTTGCTTCTTAATCATGGTGAAAGTAGCAAAAATATCCTCCCTGTATCTTAAACTAGTTCTAGCACAATGCAAATCTTTTATTAGGAATTGCGTTATAATGACTATTCGGAACTTATTTTCAAAAGTAAATAGCTTGAATTCTGTTTCATATGTAAGAATTCACGTAAAATTGAAAAGACATATAACAGTGGAGCTCCCATGCAAATTAAGCCCTATATGTAGCATATACAACTGATGCTCAATTCTACGAACACATAATTTACAAACAGCTTACCATCCCCAAAATGCTTTTTATTGAAACAATCCTAAAGATCATTCCATAAAAAAGCTCCCATTTTACCCCGAAAGTGACAACTCATGTATTTCATTCAAATGTAATAACTTTAAAGTATAAATGAATAAAACTTCTTCCTTAAGAAATCGCACATAAAGTTTGGACATTTTTAAGCAACAAAATTTTATTCATTACCCTTTAAATTATTATCTTTAACAAAATCTACCAGTTATCAAATGCGGGCCAAAATGTCAGTTTTTCGTGAAATGGCCTATATTATATTTTATGATTTTTCGATTAAATGAACACTTTTCGTGATCCCAAACAGTTCGTAAAATCGAGCCCCAATTGTATAATATGTAGAAAATATTGTGTCTTTTGGGAACTAAAGCCCAGGAAATAAATATCGCTCTGCTTTTGTCTACGGAGTACATTAACCACTTAATTTTAGATTGGAATAAAAAAAAAAAGAATAAGAAACTCTGAATGGCAAAACAAATCATTACTGTATTTCAATCAATAATGTTTCGTTGTTGACTTTCATCGTTGTACCACAAGGGATTTGAATTACAATGGTGTGTGTGCCAGCAGCTCGAAGCTTGGAAAAATCAACAAGCGTGTGCTCTCCTTCTCTCATCTGTCGCCTGAAGTAGGCCTTGAAGATCCTCGCGTGGAAGACTTCTTCTGAATCTTGGTCCGTCACCGGTCTTCTTCATGAGCCAATCTTTAGAAAGACTATCAAAATTTCCGTTTTAGTGCTACCTGGAGTCCACTAGTCCATCCATCACCGGTCTATGAGCTTGCAAGCCAGATGGTACATATGTATCATGTTGCAGGCCATGGCCAGCATGTTCACGATGGCGCAAAGACCGTGGAACCTCCTGAACCTTGCGTGTAGGGCTGAGTATCCAGGGCAGGATTTCAGCTTTTCTGTGGGCGTGAAGCGACCCACGACTTCTTGTCCGATTCCGGCTGCTTCTTCCAGTTTAGCCCTCTCTGTCATTGTCTGGATCATGTCTGGAACTATGTACATCATGCCGGACAAATCACAGAAGAAACATATTGCCAAGGCCCATCTCTGAAAGGAAAGAAAAATGTTAGATTTTTTTAGAGACAACTCTTTACTAAATACACTAAGTTGTCAATAAAATAGCGAGTTAAAAGTAAACATAACGTTGAGCCAAAGTTATGGATAAGGTAGTAAACTCTGTTCTAGAAGTAACTTAGACAAATGCTCGCCCAAACAGCCTTTCTGTGAAAAGTTTATCTATTAATATTTAACTTTCAGTGTCTCTAAGTTGCTTTGTTTTAGACTTTTCCCCAGTTTAACTTTGATCGTGCAAAAAAGATATAAAACCATGAAATTATTGATATTTATTATTTTGGCGGATCTGTTTTATATTAACTGAAAGCAATCTTTTCACGAATAGTTTATATTAATTGTTAAATAAAATGTGAGAAATTATATGTATTTTTTTATCACTTTAATCCACTTGTTAACCGTAATGATCTTATTCTTCCACTCTGATCGGGGGTTTTAGCAAAATGCTTAGCTACGTCATTATTGCTTCGTTATTCAACTTCCATTCGATAACTATTTAGAAGTACTACGTACTTGTGCTATAGATTCTGGATTCTGCAGAATAAATATCCACAGAGTGAGGAATCCCAGGACGGAGTTCAAGAGGAAGTAGTTCGGGAAGAGATGTCTCTGCACCAGACCAAATATCTTTCGGGGGAGTTTAAAGAATAGCACGATTCCTGGAAAGATAAATTTAAATTTTCAGTAAAGATCAATTTCACAGATAACAAAACTACAGCATTAAATACAAGACAACTGATTAAAAGAGAATGAAAAACAGTAAAGGAAAGTTTTTTTTCCTTAATTAGCAGTACAGCTATAAAGTCCATTCTTCGTTTTATTTGATCTCTATCTTAAATGATTCAGTAAAGGGCAATGCTTATGTTTCTAGGACCCACCCCCCTTGTCACACAAACAGAACCCCCTCCCCCCTTTTTTTTCAAACCACATTGCCAATTCTAATAAGGTAATATATGTACATTTATAAAATGCTGAAGCAAAAACAAAAAATCTCAGAAGAAAAGGATATTCTGTCTGCTCAAGTGATTCAGCATAATATAAACTTCAATGTTTTGGAATTCAGATATTTTCAAGAAGTAAAATTCTCGTAGTTAAGGTAAAAGGTTTAAAAGCAATTTGTTATTCATGCTTCGAGGCCTCAGAAAACTTCTTCAAAGCATAAAAATGGTGTAAGTTTAAGATTTCATATTTATTTTTCGAATCCTATATACTTGGTCTTTATTTTCGGTCTTGTTTTCATACACTTATTATTTAATTTGTTTTTTGTGTATTTTAAATTTAAAATTATGAAAAAAACATAGAAAATTCAATAACAATGGTATGTATACACTCGCTCTCACATAGTCGGATTTTCCGGTCTAGTCAATCTTTGCTCCGGTTAAATTCAGGGTAAATATCTTACTGATACTTCACGAAAAAAATTACCTGGTACTTATTTTCCAAAATCCGGTTTATGAATTAAATCATTTTCACACCTTTAAAAACTTATTTTTGTGAGACAGTTTTTGCCTTCTCAGAAGCTATAAGCAGCAGTAAGAATAAAACTTCATTAAGACTGCTATTGAGCATCCTGAAAATCCAAAATGTTGACATTAAGGATTGTTTTAAAACCATACCACGTGCAAGCAATATTTTCTTACAGTTTGCTTTACAACGTCATTCCCTCACAATTTCTCTCTATAAGAAGGTAAAAGTTTTCTTATACTTTCGCATAAATCTGATAATAGTGTAATAATGAAAAAAAATTGGACAGGTAGCAATCAAAAGAGTATCGCAAGACATGTTTCTGGAAGCATAAGGTATTTGCCCTAGTATCCCCATTATCGAAAAAAATGAGAAATCAAATTCTGCCGAAATGTAAAAAAAAAGTGCCTACATTTTGAGAATTTCGACGAACAATGATAGTCATCTTTCATACGCTTTGCAGATGAATGTCCTGCCACATGCACAAAGTGAAATCGTGTGGAGTTCCATTTTTTGCTAAGTTCTTAAATTTAGCGTTTTTCTTTTAATTTCGTCAGACTTTAAGATCTTATATCTCGAAATCAGGGGCACGAGGGCAACTAATTTTTCTTTAAAAAAGTCTCTCTATGCTCTTTTAACTGCTACCTATATAAACGCTTTTCATTTTGCACTATTACGTATGTTACCCTGGTAAGTTTAACTATAAAGCCTACAAAATATACCTGATATGAAGGTCATCCATATCTGCGTCCCAAAGTGCGTGGCGAAGGATGCGAGGTACAGCAGGGTGCAGGACCACGAAGTGGATGGTGTCCTGCTGCCGGCTGTGAGCATCAGGAAAGAAGCGTACAAGAAGGCCAGTGTCGTGGCGAGGTTCGTGCACCGCGACAAACTGATGACCAACCTGGGGGAGAGAAGGAGAACATTTACAGCAACGAAACATTGAGAAATTTCATAATTATGAGCATTTTGAGTTAAGATCAATTGCAAAGCTAACAAAACTACATTGTTCAACGCAAAACAACTAATTAGAAGAGAATGAAAAAAGAAAGGAAAGTTTTTTTCTGCAATGTTTCGCTCAACTGCAGAGCCCTTGCTTCGTTCTATTTCAACTCCATCTTCTATTATTCAGTGGAGAGGGTCAGTGTTTATGTTTCTGGGATACCCCCCCCCTCACCACAATCCATCTTGACTTTGCATATGCAGTAATCCCTCGTTACATCGCGCCTCGTTATACTCCATGCTTATCTCTTTGTCGCCTTCAATATAGAGAGCAAAAGAAAAAAAAAAGGGCAGTCAAAATTCTGTACCTCAGAGCCATACTATATAAAAAAAAGGGGCCCTTGTACCTACAACGTTGTATGAGGCGTTGTAAAGGGCCCTTGTCCTACGTTGAATCATTGACAAATTTCTTACTAACACTGTTTGTTGTCTTTCCTGCATCGCACCAATCCAAGAAATGCTGAAAGTCAAAGCGATCATCTCACTCTAAAATTTTATGTTGTACTGAAACCGCTTCTTTGAAAGTGTAGCTCGTTATTCTGCACTTTACACTAAAATATACTCTCACATTATAGGTATATGTAGGGTAGGTGCCCTTTTAACGGAAGTCAGTTTTCGTAACTTTTTAGGAGAGGGTGAAAATGATTGTCAGATGCATGCTAAGGGTGGGACTTGCGCTCTTTTAACGCTGTCAAATGATTGAAGGAATTTCTTTAATATAATAACGTTGCTATGCGTCGATACGGAATAAGATTCTAGATAAAATGCTGTAATAAAATGGAAATCGCTATTTTTGGACGTATGTCGTTCTGGCTCTGAAGTACAGAATTGTCCTATTTATACTACCATGTAGCAGAGATATTAGAAATTATTATCTGAGAAAAAAAGCTAATTTTAAAGCTGCATTACTCACTCTAATTGTTGAGAGCGCTTGTACTAGTGCCGCCCCGTACCGCTAAATGGTTTCTTTTACAGTTTTCTTTTTTGACTGCCACTCTTTAAAAAGAATGCTTTAGGCATTTGGAATCAGGAGGGTATAGTTTAAATTTAGGTAGTGATGTAAAGAGAGATGTTCATTGGGAAGAGGAACTGAAATTACCGGGAAGAGACGAGGAGGGTTTATGCATGATTCAGCAAATAAACTGAGGTACAACACCATGTGTATCTCAACTGTATTGCTCAAATATTTTATGGCATCGAACGTCATAGAAAGAAGTTATAATCGTTATAATCTAGTGGTCTGATGATTTAACTATTTTCGCTATATAGCGAATTGGAAATAATACGTCACACAGATCGTCAGTTTGATTTATCATATTCCAAAGTTTTTACTAAAATTGAGTTATTCTCTACTTTTTTTTTTGCAAAATAAAAAGAAAATTCGGCAATCTAAGGTATTCGCTTAATATTCAATAAGCAATAAAACTTCAATAATTTTAATTCAATAATTTAGAGTTAATTTTTTCAATTGGTTTTAAGCTCCTTATATAGAAAATAGGTTTTTATTTTCACACAAAGCAATAATATTGAGTCATTATTTGAAACCTTTTTCAAAATATATTTTTAAGAAATATAGAGATATATCAACTATTTTACTGTGTTTCCATTGTCAAAATAAGAATAATAGTAAGGACATTAAAAAAAAATAAAAAAGTGCTTAATTTGTAACTCATACAGAAGGAAGCAAAATACATCATAAAAGCTTCGAGTGATAAAATTAAATTTTTATCTTTTGTAGTTGAATGAAGAAAATGATTTTGTATTTTCTTCTTTGTCAATTACAATATAATGACAAAAAAAATAAATAGTTGTAAAAAAATCGAAAAGTAGTTAACGTTTTAAACATTTGCCTTTGCAATTATTAAAAATAGTTCATATATCATTTTTAACGAGAAAAACACAGTAAATTTCAGTCGATAATATTTACCAAATAAACAGCACATCTTGTTTTTAATATTATTTTTTAATGAAACATTAAGTAAAAAAAAATGCTGAGAAGTATAAGCTGAAACCCCTGAAAGACATTTCAGACAAAAATAAAAAGAAAAAAAAAACTTTTACGTTGTTTATTTGAATTCAAAGCCTAAACTACATAAAAATGCATTCTAATTTTAAAAATAAAACTAAAATATTTCAAAAATGGAATTTCTTTTCCGCCGTGACAAAATATCAAAACAAAAACGCGGCAGAATTTTTCATTGCACTCCTATAGCAGTTGCAGTCAAGGTAAGCCGACATTCACGTGGAAGCTGCTCTTTAATTTACCTTCGCTAAACTTCGGAAGCAAAGAAAAGATCAGCAGTCGTTACGGTTGGCAGACGATAGCGTTTGTTCGTGTCGGGTTAAATGGGTCATCTCCTCATCTGACGCAACAAAGAAGCATCGTTGCTCGCTCTCGAGAGATACTTTTCCCGCCAGTTTTGCAGTTAAGATAAAAAGAATAAATGAGTGCCAGAGATGCATCTAATTTTTCTCAACTGTTCTGGCACGAGTAATTTCTGGTGTTTGGAGCAATGTTTATTTAAATTTTTGTTGCTTCTTTTTTAAGCAAGAGGTAAGAGGCTCAATTGCTATCTAAGCAAAGAAGTGAATATATTATTAAAATAAAAATACCTATTTTAAAGAAAAAAAGGTAGTTGCAAAAAACTAAACAACAATAAGATTTTTTTACTTTTTCTTCCAAAACTTTATTATTTTTGCTTATTTTATTTTAAATTAGTAAATATTTAAAACAAATGCTTATGCACTTATCAAGTTCTTTTTAGAGTAAGAAAAGTATCTTCTTAAAAACATAAACATGATGTTCAAAAAAAATTTTAATCTAAAAATTCATTATAAGTTGTTGTATAAAACAGAGCTGATAAATCAAAACACTCAAAAGAAAAAATATTCCGTTAAAATATTGTAATAAATAAAACAAAATGTCAGGGAGTTTTTCAAGTTAAAATGAAAAAATGAGAAAAGGAGAAATATAAAGGACAAATATTTTTAAAGGAGCAATTAAGTATTAAACAGGTAAAAATATTTGAAAGTAAATAAATAAATAAATAAATACTTACGAAATGTGGATGCGGTGAGGCATCACGCTAAATTGAGAAGGTATCCTCATGTTTAATGACTTAAGAAAGCAAGCCCACATAAGTAGCACACAGAATTCAAGAAAATGATAAAAAGCGATACTTTAGATGAATTGAGAGTCTTATATAGTCTCCTCTAAAACAAGACTTCTCTTGCATCATGCAATTGCGTCATGAAGCATGCTATTGGATGGGTGATCACGTGGTACGCTGAAACGCTCCTCGTATTGGTTGAAAATCTACCGCTCTTCACGGAACGCTCGTGTTCGGTTTCATCCCCGTCGCGTTTTTGTTAGTTTCAAATCTTTAAGAAAACGCGAAAAAAGAATGTTTTAATCGCAAGAAGAGCTTTTGTATTTTTTGGGTTGCTTAAATTAATTTTACTTGCTGAAATAAAATACGAAGTAACAGAAATTTTTATTTCATTTAAATTAAAATGTTTCTTTTAATAGTTTTGGAAAACGAAGGTTAGAAAATAATGTTAGGATATGTTTTCCTACAAATAAACTGCATCATAACACTGAAATAAATACTCTTTAATGTCAGAAAACTGAAAATTTTTATCCGAAATGTTTTGATTAAACATGAAGACCAAGACGAGAAAAAAAGTCAATTTAGCTTATATTTTAAAAAAGGAAGAGATTTTTCTCTTTTCCAAAAATGTATAATTTATGCACTTCCGATCAATAAAGACCTATTTCCAAGGAAGTTTTAAAATGCTACTTAGGGAAATATCGTCGGCACCATGCTAAACTAACGAATGTGAAAAATCGCGTTTTTCAAGTTCGAATTTTACGAATAATTAAAATTAAAATGATACCTTCGAACGATAGTTTTATACTTAAAGATATCTATAAAAATTTAAATATTGAAAATAAACAAAAGCGTCCGATGGGAAAAAATGATATTCAGTGTTTTGGCTCTCCTGAAAAGTGCCAATTTTCACATTCGTAATTTTAGTATGGTGCCAATGATATGTAAAGGTCAAAACTACTTTTGGCTCTTTTCTGAAAATGTACTTTTTTGATGCTTAGATACATTTTCAAGTCAAAGACAAGCACTTGTTTAGAATTTTGTGCCTTTATTTATAGTTCTCAAATGCGTCTAGTGAACCTGTTTTTTTTTAGAAATTCTGTTGAGTATTTTTTATGAAGGTAGTTTTTGGTGATAAAAATTAAGAATATTTTTTATTGTTCAGCTTTACATATTTACAAAATTTCAAATTGTCAAAAGAAATTAAAGTGAAGTTCACAACATCACTGCAGTGCCTTAGGGGAAGACCGCCTATATTGGACCACTGCTTAAATTGGACTTCGGGCTTAAAATCTAGTACAGAGATCTATGCTACACTTTAACGGTAGAAATATAAAGTTTTAGGAATAAAACCAATGTGTATGAAGTTTTAGCAGTCTTCGAACAGCGTAGCGTGAGTTACGGCATGATTTATGTTGAAAACGTGTAAAATCTTATTTTGCGGACTTGTATCTAGTAAGATAGTACTAAAACTTGTAAACTGAGGTAAACTGCTGTTATAGCATGATAATCTATGTTTAACAAGGATTATATCTATATATTTACATGCGCGATTGTGATAATTTTTGATAGAGAAATAAGCTGAAGAATAAAAAAGGGCATGTTTTCCTTTATTGGACCGAAAAAATTTTCCTATATTGGACCGGTTGTCCAATTTAAGAATATGATTTTAAGCAAGACTTTTTATTAATTGTAACATAAAATAAGAGACTCATCTGATTTAATAGCGTAGTTAAGATTATTTTAAGCATACTTTAACACTTATTCACGATATTCATTTTTTTATGAAGCACATTTTCTAGAAGCTGAAAATTCTCAAAATATGTGTTTACTTTCTCTTTTTCCATTAATCTGCAGTTTAAAGTTATTTAACATAGTTATTAATTTAAATAAAATTTATGCTGGTTTACCGAGAAAAAAAATTCTTCGATTTGTTCGAAACGATTTTGAAAAGTTTACACCAGTTTGAAGCAGTAATGAGTGGTGAACGTGTTAGAAACACACTGGCTATTTGCTGCAATGAATGCAACAGAATTGCTAGCTCCCCCCTCCCTCCCCATGCTTCTTTTCAAAAGATTACGTTCCATGTATAAGCTTAACGTAAAAGCACCCCCGGGTGAGCAATATGCTTGTAAAAAAAAAAAAAAGGTTGGATCACAAACGATAATTCACACAATTGATACAACATTTCATCAAAAACGTTAAGCCAAGCAATGTAAAAAGAATGTTCCTCCAATTATAGATACGCACAGGTCTTATATAAGAATATAGATGCAATAAACGTGGCTAACGAGTGCGATATAATAATGCTTTCTCTTTAAGCACACCATGCACGTAGATAAAGTCTTGATTCAGTCTCTATCTACATATTATAATCGAGCATGTGATGCATGGATGCGAGAACATCTAATGAAATCCATTACCCAATATCGCGTAGAAGAACTGTTTTGTAACTCTTATGGGCAAACCGCAATCAAGACCATGGCAAATGCTGTGAGTTGATTCTAAAGAACAGGAGTTTGGTCTGTTAATTGATATGTGTTTAATGGCATTGACTAGGCTGGAGCAGAGTTAGAGGAAAGTAGTCCAGATAAAATTACTCAAGGTGAAAATACTACATGCTCGGCGTAAGTTGTACTGTTGTACACCATGTACAAGAACCAGCTACGACTTAAATTACTACAAGCTCTGCAGAATCAGCTGATAGTTCTCATCAAAGCATGATTGTCAACTCAAACTATGATTTTGTAAAGCCACGGCTCACATATCACCTTACCTAAAAATAGAAAGAACAAAAAAGAAGGCTATCTCAGCAATCATTCTAACGCGGTATGAAAGAAGCATAGAACAGAAAAAGTCACACAAGAAGAAGCATGTAACTGCACAAAACAATTGCTATTACAATATTCGCGAAAAAAGTGCAAAGCATGATTAAGTGCATGAAATGCCATCCTTGAGTTTATCCACACTGCCTAAAGTGTGATCACAGCAAAAGAAACTCTATTGCAAATTCTCCAAAAAAGATTGATAGTTCAAAGATAAATTATTCTATGATTTCCTGGTACGGTCCAATTTAGGAAGCGCATGGTTCAATTTAGGCACACATATTCCTAAATTGGACTTTTGCAACTTTTTATAAGATATTTTTTTTTAAAATAATTTTCATATTTTCAGGAAATATAAGGTATAAGGTCCTAGGGCGGTTCCTGATTAAATTTAGCTTACGATGGCCTATTTTGCATGTTTGTTTTGCTTCACATTGAGCGACACAGGCCTTCTGTTCTTAGGGGGTCCAATATAGGCGGTCTTCCCCTAAATGTACAGAAGAAATTTCAAGGTAAGATTGAATTTTTGGAAATAAAAAGTACTTTAACGGGTTACCGCTTTCTTTTTCAAAAAAAAAAAAAAAAATTATCTTACTTCAAGCAATGTTTTAATAAATATAAGTTTTAAATAACACAAACATGTTCCTAATAGTACTTATAAATACTACAAAAAAATTCAGTTTTAAGTAATAATGCTGTAAAAATGTATGAAAATTTAAAAAGAAATGGAGTTTCTTTATTTTGTCGAGTAGAGAACGCGTTGGCTTCTTTCTCAATTTAAGAATATTTAATAAAATATAACATTTTTACGTGGAAAATAATTTACTGTATATAGCTGATCTCCACTTTTCACAAACTATGATTTCTGAAATAATTTTGACATTTAAAAAACTCTCAAGGATTATTCCTTCTTCATAGCGCAACGTCTTTAAATAAATGTTAGTTCAGTTCGCACAAAAAAAAAAAAAAAAAAAAAAATGATTTTTTTTCTCAGTTTTAACTAATATTTGCGAAGTTACTGATGCATGGATGTTATACTTATACGCACTTACTCAAACCTTGACTAATTTAATTAAATACAAAGTCTTTAAAAACGAAATTGATATGACTTAATTAAAGAGAAATATTTAAAAGTAAATGAGGACGGAAAGTTTTCAGTGTATTTTTTAAATTTTCGATGACAAAATTATTATTATGTCTTTAATCGATGGCTTACAGAAATCTTATATGTTTATTGGTACAAAAGAAATTATGTTAAACCTTGCCACTCGACAATAAGTCTCTACCGATGCCTTTTTTTGGCCGATGGGCCGATGCCGATTGTTGGCCGATTGTTCAAAGTTGGCCGATGGCCGATTGCCGATTATTTTCCTCTTCCAACGGCCGATGGTCTATGCTGATGGTCGATGGGGAAAAAATCAAAAGATTAGAAAAATAAATGTTTTTATAAGAGATTTGAAGGGTCCATATATGCATTTCATTCTACTTTTTTTTTCTACCAATACAGGATAATTGTAATTATTAAGATAAAGTCATTCAGATTTGGCCTAAATTTCCATTTTACTAAAACTCGATTTAGTGTTCAGTAGATATTCCCGCATATACTGGTATCACTCAAAAACTGTATGAAAGAGAGCGAGAGAAGTAGTACCATTTGTACTGGGTGTTGGGTGTAGTCAGTCATGCAGATACTTTCTTAGCTGCGATCCGATGTTCCAAATGTGCTTTATACTTTTACTTTTTTCTTGACTAATCAATTTTAATTTCAATGCTAACTAATATCATAAATTGGAGACAACTGAGTGATATAATCGCAAGGTGTTTTATAAATAACAAAAGTACAACAAAGATGGCAAAAAAAAAAAATAATAAGATGCTGGATTCGGTATCAGCTGGGCGGTATTTTGCAAAACTCCTATAAAATTGTCGATCTTTTTAGTTCCCTCGACAGGACTATAGAAACTGTAAATTGGATCTTCATTCAATGCATCCTTTTCTTTTTTCCAAGAAGTTGTAGGTTCTCCCGTGTCTGATTCACTGCTGCTATCTAAAGTTTCCATGGTGCTGTTTTAGTAATATTAAGCACCAAAAAAAAAAAAAAAAAAGAAAACATAGAAAGCAAAGCGTTAACACGTGTAGTCTGAACTTCTTAGAGTACTTTCGTTTTGTGAGGGGACAATCATTTTCTCAACATTTGGCGAGCGCCGTACTATTCGTTAATGCTTAGTAAATGTTTAAAATACGAAATATAATACATTCAATACATTAGTAGTAAAATAATGTATTAAAAGTAGATTTAAAATATTAGTAGAGCTTTAATAAATTTTCATAAATGGTAAAATACAAGAAGCTTTACTTATGAAACTTTATTAGTTGTCAATGCAATGATAATGAGAATGCCAATTTGACGAAAACACTTGATGTGGTCACTTGATAAAATGTAGAGTGCACCATTAAAGTTTTTAGGGGCATAAATTTTTAGGCAGGTTTTTAATCTCTTTTTTTTTGGGGGGGGGATGTTTCGTAGCACTTGAAGAGGGTGTGCCATCGCCATTGGGGGAGGGGAGGATGTGGGCAAGCTTATGCATATACATAAATACTTGTTAGTTTCTCGCTTCATGGTCAGGAAATATCAGGATAAGTCAATGGGAAAAGTTTTTTTTTTTCGCTTGGAACACAAGGTTGGCCCCGCCCCCAAGAGCAATGGCGGAGCACAAATCCAAATACCAGGGAGACCAAAACAAAAGCAAAAAAAAACTCAAATAAGCATTTAGTGCAATCTAGAAAATTCTAGTTTTTGATGTACATTTTTATAGATTTTGACTTGAAAAATTATTCTATGTTAAAAAATATCGGCGAAATTTCAAATGGAATTCTAAATAAATATTAAGTCTTTTCTGTGACAGATTTTTTACAGAGCAGCTCATTTTTAGCACTTTACAGAATACCAACATAGTGCATTATTGAAAAAAACATTTTACAGTACTTTTCCAAGCAATTACTTTAACAGCACCTGCATAAATTCTACAATTATCGTTCGTAGCATATTTTAATTGTTTTAAAGAAAGAAGGGGGGAGGGGGTCTCACAAAAAAGAATGAGATACTCTGTGAATTGCATTAATTCCTAACGTTTAGTAATACTTCTTGATATTTCATCGCCTTTTATATGGGCCAGAATATCCGCAAGGCTTAACACATTCTTTTCAAAAAAATAAAGGAAAAAAAAAATCTTGCATACCAGCAAAAATTACTGTCATTCATTAAACTTAGAAGCAATTTAGGCGTTACCGCATGCGTTTATTTTACCCTTTATAGACAGTGGCCGCAGCACCCCCTATAGTTCGTTGGAGTTGAAAATTTATTTATATTTGTTATAGTTGTTTCTCAGACGAACATTTGCTCATATTGAAAGAAAAATAAATGTTATTAATATTGTTGAATGTTTTTTGCACAAGTTTTTGAAAATAATTGAATTCAGCTAGCATGATCATTTTTAGCCTACTTTCCCGTTAAAAATAAAAGAAAGACGAAAAAAGTATTAAAATTGGCTTAATGCATCTAAAAAATATCGCCAAGTCCAAAAAATATCGCCAAGTTAAAAAAAATATCGCCAAGTCCAAAAAATATCGCCAAGTTAAAAAAATAAAAAGGTAAAATGAATATCGAAAAATTAAAAATTTGAAAGTAGGGTATTGAGATGGGGAATTTGTGTGTCGGTCTGTCGGTCGGTCTGTCGGTCTGTCGGTCGGTCTGTCTGTCCCCCCCTAATAACTTTTGAATGAATATTCCGATTTGGACAAACTTTTTTTTGTTGGAAAGATCTCGGCGAGTACAGCTCATTCCCATATTTGATTTTTCGATTTGAACAATTTTTGGTTCAACTTTGAGCCGTTCAAACAACCTGTCCCGCGATGCTAACTTTTTAGTTAACAGTCCGATTTGAACAAACTTTTTTTTGTTCGAAAGATCTTTTCAAGGATACTTCATTCCTGTATCTACATTTTCGATTTGAACAATTTTTCGTTCAACATTGAACCGTTCAAGCAACCTTTCCACCCTAATAACTTTTGAATGAACATTCCGATTTGAACAAACTTTTTTTTGTTGGATAGATCTCGGCGATTACAACTCATTCCCATATTTGATTTTTCGATTTGAACAATTTTGGTTCAACATTGAACCGTTCAAGCAACCTTCCCCCCTCCCTAATAACTTTTGAATGAACATTCCGATTTGAACAAACTTTTTTTTGTTGGAAAGATTTCGGTGAGTACAACTCATTCCCATATTTGATTTTTCGATTTGAACAATTTTTGGTTCAACTTTGAACCGTTCAAACAACCTGTCCCGCGATGCTAACTTTTGAGTGAACAGTCCGATTTCAACAAATTTTTTTTGTTCGAAAGATCTTATCAAGGATACTTCATTCCCGTATTTACATTTCCGATTTGAACAATTTTTCGTTCAACATTGAATCGCTCAAGCAAGCTGTCACCCCTAATAATTTTTGAGTGAACAGTCCGATTTAAATAATTTTTTTTTTTTTGTTCGAAGGATCTCAGCAAGGATACTTCATTACAGTATTTAAATTTTCAATTTGAACATTTTTTCGTTCAACATTGAACCGTTCAAGCAACCTTTCCCCACCTAATAACTTCTGAGTAAACCATCCGAATGGAATAAACTTTTTTTTGTTTGAAAGATCTCGGAGAGGTTCATTCCCTTATTTCGCTTTTTGGTTTGAATTATTTTTCGTTCAATATTGAACCGTTCAGAAAAAATTTTAACATTAGCGCCTACGGGGAATTTAAGTTGAATGTTGATCCTGGAACTTAAAGTCGGATTTCCTTCAAACTAACTTTGTAAAAAAATGGTTTTGATAAATAATGTTTGTAAAGTACTTTTCTGAATAATCTTCTGTGAGGACTCTGATTCCGACTCCGACTCCACAAACATGGCGGAAATGCAGGCTCAGAAAAAAATGACTGACTGTGCAGACGATTTTTGTTTATTTATTCATTTGTGTTATTTTATTTATTACTATTATTTTTTTTTTGGCAGACGATTTTTTTTTGTAACAAAAGTGTTTCATTCACGAGGGCATTTTATTCTTTATTTATATTTAACAACTGGCAACGGTTTAAAAGTGAAAATCGAGACATTTTATCGACGGACGAGTTTTTTTTCCTTTCTTTGATAAAATGTATTTTGATGTACTTTGTACTTTTAATTTTTTTTTTTTTGAAAACGATTGAGGAATTTTTCTACGGAAGAACTGTAACAGTTACATTCTTTAAAAGGTGCGACAAAACTTCATTTATTCATTTAATTACTTTTTATGTCTCTATTTCATCTGATGAGAGGGGTATATTTTGCTTTTAGAAATCAGCTTTAAGTGCTAAAAAGGTATGTTTGACATAATGTTTAGTCTCAGATGATCAAGAGAATAATGATCAGATGCTAGAATGCCGATGTCGATGTACGGGAAAGTAGGCTCGTTTAGTTCTTGACAGAACTTCTTGTTTGTAGTTGAAACTATAAACTTCACATAACAAAACTCTGGAAGCATGTGCTAGTTAAACCAGTGAATTCCAATTTATTTCAAAAAGCATTTATAGATAATATTTGAAAATTAATGAAAGTGCAATTTTAACAAAAGTACACAATATACTTTATATATTGACAAAAAAAATGAAAGATGAAATTACATCAAACAGCAATGGTTAAATATTGGGAAAATTAAGGTAATTATTTCAATGGTTTGAAAAAAAAAAAGACACCTCCTATACAAAAGGACAAAGAATTATGAGTTAAATAAATTTAAAAACTAAATTAAGCAACGGAAATGTGTTTCATTCTTACCTACTTTACTCAAAGAAAAAAAAACACAGGAAATTTAATTTTTTAAATCTTTCCTGAAATATTTTTATTTGGGCAAGTATTTTACAATAATTTTACATTTTCACCTAAACTTGCATAAAATCAATTAAGAGTAAAAAAAAAAAAAAAAACATTTTCATAGTTTTTTTGAGCAATCAATAGTGTCTTAGCGTTCTCACTTGGCCGTAAATGATGTCCAATCCTTTTTTCCTCCGTTGATAATGTTCTTGTGCTGTATCTGTATGGGTGTAAGAACTTTGGCTACGAATAAAATCCGAAAGTTTAATCACACTGTAAAAAAATCCTAATGAGTGCTAGATGGGAAATTTATGGCCAAATTTGGCACGTTCCATGTTATAATAATTTCCTTAAAAGTGGCTTTAAAATGTGAAATATCCACTAAGACGCATTAGGTCGTAAAATAAAACAAGAAGTTCTGTCAAGAACTAAACGAGCCTACTTTCCGTACACCGACATCGGCATTGTAGCATCTGATCAATATTCTCTTGATTATCTGAAACTGAAAATTATGTCAAACATACCTCTATAGCACTTAAAGCTGATTTCTAAAAGCAAAATATACCCCTCTCATCAGATGAAATACACACGTAAAAATTAAATAAACGAGTCAATTAAGTTTTGTTGTTAAGTTTAAGCACCTTTTAAAGAATGTAACTGTTATAGTTCTTCCGTAGAAAAATTCCACAATCGTTTTCAAAAGAAAAAAAAATAAATAAAATAAAAGTACAAAGAACTTCAAAACACATTTTATCAAAGAAAGAAAAAAAAAACTCGTTCGTTAATAAAATGTCTTGAATTTCATTTTTAATCCGTTGCCAGTTGTTAAATATAAATAAAGAATAAAATGCTCTCGTGAATGAAAAATTTTTGTTAGCAAAAAAAAAAAAAAATATCGTCTGCCAAAAAAAAAATCATAATAATAATAAATTAAACAAAACAAATAAATAAATAAACAAAAAATCGTCTGCCCAGTCAGTCATTTTTTTCTGAGCCTGCATTTCCGCCATGTTTGCGGAGTCGGAGTCGGAATCAGAGTCCTCACAGAAGATTATTCAGAGAAGTACTATACAATACATTATTTATCAAAATCATTTTCTTACAAAGTTAGTTTGAAGGAAATCCGCCTTGAAGTTCAGAATCAACATTCAATTTAAATTTTCCAGTAGGCGCTCATGTTAAATTTTTTTCTGAACTGTTCATCATTGAACGAAAAATGGTTCAAATTGAAAAGTGAAATATGGGAATGAGTCTCTACGAGATCTTTCGAACAAAAAAAGTTTATTCAATTCTGACGGTTCATTTAAAAGTTATTAGGTGGAGAAAGGTTGCTTGAACGGTTCAATGTTGAACGAAAAAATGCTCAAATTGAAAATTTAAATACGGTAATGAAGTATCCTTGCCGAGATCTTTCGAACAAAAAAAAGTTTGTTTAAATCGGACTGTTCACTCAAAAGTTATTAGGGGTGAGAGCTTATTTGAACGGTTCAATGTTGAACGAAAAATTGTTCAAATTGAAAATTTAAAAACGGGAATGAAGTATTCTTGATAAGATCTTTCGAACAAAAAAAAGTTTATTCAATTCGGACGGTTCACTTAAAAGTTATTAGGTGGGAAAAGGTTGCTTGAACGGTTCAATGTTGAACCAAAAATGTTCAAATTTAAAATTTAAATACGGTAATTAAGTGTCCTTGCCGAAATGCTTCGAACAAAAAAAAATTGTTTAAATCAGACTGTTCACTCAAAATTTATTAGGGGTGACAGCTTGTTTGAACGGTTCAATGTTGAACGAAAAATTGTTCAAATCGAAAATGTAAATGCGGGAATGAAGTACCCTTGAAAAGATCTTTCGAACAAAAAAAAGTTTGTTCAAATCGGACTGTTAACTAAAAAGTTAATATCGCGGGCCAGGTTGTTTGAACGGTTTAAAGTTGAACCAAAAATTGTTCAAATCGAAAAATCAAATATGGGAATGAGCTGTACTCGCCGGGATCTTTCCAACAAAAAAAAAGTTTGTCCAAATCGGAATGTTCATTCAAAAGTTATTAGGGGGGACAGACAGACCGACAGACCGACCGACCGACAGACAGACACACAAATTCCCCATCTCAATACCCTACTTTCAAATTTTTAATTTTTCGATATTCATTTTACCTTTTTATTTTTTTAACTTGGCGATATTTTTTGGACTTGGCGATATTTTTTTTCACTTGGCGATATTTTTTGGACTTGGCGATTGATTAGATGCATTTTTTAGATGCATTAAGCCACTTTTAATACTTTTTTCGTCTTTCTTTTATTTTTAACGGGAAAGTAGGCTAAAAAGATCCATTTTATTCAACTTGTATTGAGAATATTTATTATCAAGCATTTTTGCATGTATTAATCTTTCTTGTACTAGAATATGAATAAACCAATAAATTTTAGCAACAAACGATAATTAACAAAATCAAGAATTGCCAAATTCGCAACTCCAGAGCTTGAATACGCCACCTTGCGGGATTTACAAAATTTCTTCCAGAGGTAAAACAGCGCACTTCAAGTGCTTCAAACAGACGAGCAAGTAAGTAAAAATATGCTCGTCTGTTCGAAGTTGTGGATTAGCATAACACAAGTGAGTTTTATTACTTTAACAAATTCTTTGTTTACAATACGTTATTTGCATTCGTTTCAGACTCATTAGCGATCAAAGCTTTCTCAGAACTTCTTGTTAAAATTTTACATTTTAAAATTTAATACAATCTAGAAAATTCTAGCTATCGGGGCATAATTTTTATAGATTTCAACTCGAAAAATAATTCTATCGTTTAAAATAACAGCTAAGTTTCAAATGGAATTCTAAATTATTAATAAGCCTTTTCACTGACAGATTTCTTTCAGAACAGTTTATTTTTAGCATGGTACTTAACAAAGTACATTATTGAAAGAGAATTTTCACAATACTTTTCCGAGCAATTACTTTTTACAGATAAAATGCTGTAATTCTAAATTATCGTTCTAGCATATTTTGATTGAATGAAAAAAGAAGGGGAAAAAAACCTCGCTAAAAAGAATAATAAGATGCTATGTGATTTGCATTAATTTCTAACGTTAATATTTGTTGATTTCTCATGGCTTTTTTTTATGGGGCAGAATATCCACAAGACTTGAAAAATTCATTTCAAAAAAAAATAAAGAACAAAAAAAATCATACATACGATCAAATATCAATAATTCATTTGGATTAGAAGCAATAAAAACAAAACGGCGTGTGTTTGTTTTACCTCTTTTAGGCAGGGATTCAAGTGAAACAGACGATTGCAAATTACAATCGCTACTGGAAATGAATTACATTAGAACGTTTCCTGATAAAAAACATCATAACGTCAGCGTGACGTTTGCCAATGAAAAACGAGATAGATAAAACGTCACAGCCTACTTGGCGAATAAGAGGAGATCGCTGAGTGCTTGTGAGCTCTTATTGGCTCCACCCGTAGTGACGTCACGCCAAGTTAAGTTGATGATAATGTAATTCACTTCCAGTAGCGATTGCAATTCGAAGCGATCGCAGTGCTGTTTCACTTGAATCCCTGCCATAACAGTAGCCGCAGAGCCCCCTATAGTTCGTTGGAGTTGGGAATTGCACTTGAAATAAATATACGGATTAATTTTAAACACTGAATGCTGCAGACGATAAATATTAGTTGGTTCCTACGAAGTCTTCTAAACATAAAATAATGATTATCATTCTGTTTATAAAAAAATGTGAATAGGTTAATGAAAATTTGTGTAACATCGCAACTTTTCAAAACAGAATGTCAACACAAGGCTGCAATTCTTGATTACAGAAACATTTTATTTGTAGAAATCAAAAAATGAATGCAAGTTTTTTTTTTTTTTTAGAATTCTAATTAATATAGAAAAAGTAAAGGTCTTAAAATTCTCGGTTTACATTCGACACGTGGTGACGAAATGAAAAAAAAATGAAAAAAAAATTTAAATAGTTTTTGAATATTTCCACTTTTGGTTGTTCTTTGTAAATTTTTAATTTTAGTTCCTTGAATAATTTCCTGTGTCTTCGCATTACGTTCTCAGACAGTAGAGATTCTTTCAACAATGGAGGCAACCACATAAAGAATGACCAACTTTTTTTTTTGGGGGGGGGAGGCAAAGGATGGAATATATTCTTTGGTTGAACGCCACATAACATTTTTTGTAACACAGCACGATAAAGACGCATCCACGTATTTTTGAAGTAAATTAATTACAATCTAATATAATAATCTAAAATTATGTGAACAAGCGGTGTTCTTCAATGAAGCTAGGAATTGTCAGAATTTACGATCAACTCTTGCAGAATTAAGTTCAAATTTTGTAAAAACAAAACCCCGCCATTACTTGACAAAACAAAACGTAAAACTTAGCATTTTTACTGGTTATTATTTTTCAACAATATTAATGAATAATTCCGTTTTTACTGAAAATTACCTCACAGCTGTGAAAGCCCAATTTTGTTGTTTTTCCCTCTTTCTCCTTTGATTGTAATGCGCTAGTTTAATTTTGGAAGTAGAAAAAGACAACTACAGTAAATGACGATCAATGATCAAGGTCGATGAAACAAACATTAAATCCCTGATCCGAATCTTTCTGAGCAAGTTCTTATTCCACGCTTGAAGTTTCCCGCGCTCTACGCTCCCCCACCATTTCATTCTTAAAAAGATTCATAAAAGGAAACTTGAGGATTATGTTTGCAGCTTGTGTGTTAAAAATTTATACTAAGATGGTGTTGATTGTAGAGCGAGTAAGATTAATAAAATCTAATTGCATTCTTAAAAAGATTATATTATCAAATTAAATATTTACAAGCAGATTAACATAAATTAAATAGAATTGAACCAGCTTGGTTCGAAAGGAACAGATATGGCGCTTGCCGTTTATCTGATAAACTGACCGATCTGAACTACGAGTAAAAATGTTATAGGCAGGAATTCAAGTGAAACACGGATGATCGCAACTCACCAATGCAATCGCAAATTCCCAAATTTGGATACGTTACAATCGCTACGAGATGTGATTCTAATGTAATTCGACTTCCAGTAGCGATTGCAATTTACGATCGCCTCGAAGCGATTGCAATGGTGTTTCACTTGAATTCGGCCCATAGTCTTTTATAGGCAGGGATTCAAGTGAAACACCATTGCAATCGCTTCGAATTGCAATCGCTACTGGAAGTGAATTACATTATCATCAACTTGGCACTGACGTCACTACGGGTGGAGCCAATAAGAGCTCACAAGCAGTCAGTGATCTCCTCTTATTCGCCAAGTAGGCTGTGACGTTTTATCTAGCTCGTTTTTCATAGGCAAACGTCACGCTGACGTAACGATGTTTTTATCAAGAAACGTTCTAATGTAATTCATTTCCAGTAGCGATTGTAATTTGCGATAGCCTGTTTCACTTGAATTCCTGCCATAGTCTTCTAAACATACGCCCTCTGGCGGCGGAGCATTTGCGTATTGCCACCGACAGATGGTTTTCAAAGCATTTTTTCAAGATATGTTTTCAGAAACTTAAATTTTTTAAAAATTATTTATTTCTTTTTTTCAGTAAGAAATTTTATTTAATAAAGTAGAATATCTTGTCAGCTGGACACAAAATCTTTACCAAATTAGAGAAAAATGTTAAACGAAAGTTCATTTAGTTAAAACTAGCGGTACCCGCACGGCTTTGCCCGTGGTATAAAATTAAAAGTTCATTTGTAAAAAAATGATATAGCAGAAAAAAATACTCTATTTTAGTTATAATTCAACTATAATTCCTTCAAAGTATGATATAAAAATTTGGTATGGACCCTACACTACTTCCTTTTACGTGTAAATTTCTTAGTAGATGCCTTAAGTGCTAAAATAGTGCTTGAAGTGAGTAAGATAACAATTCAAACATTTGCATCCCTAGTTTGCCACGAAACAATGCAAAAAAATGTTTTACAATGATTAATCTCCTAAATATCGCCGATTTTAACATCATTCAGTAGATTTTTCGCAAAATATCGCCAATAGCGCCAAATTGAACCCAAAAAAATTCTTTTTTTTCGCTAAATTTATTGCCAACTTGGCGATATGTCGCCAAATTGGCGTCAAACACTTGGTGACCAAAAGCTTGGCGAGATATCGCCAAGTGGTCGCGCCAATTCATATCACTTTGGTCTGCATTGAAAGCCCTGATTACCCCATAAAAGGGGTAAATCACCCCCTTGGGGACATTCGAATGCAACCCCAAAGATAGGTGCACAAAAATAAGCCAAAAGAAAAAATAAGAAAAATTTTGTTGCTCACAGAAACCAACAGAAATCTTACCAAAGTTTAAAAGAAGAAGAAAGTTTTCTTTCCTAACTTCAAAAACAAAATAATACATTTTCCGAAATGACATACTTTAGAAAGAACGTTGCAATATCGCAATAAGATAGAAGTAAATATACTGAAATAGAATTGAATGCCAAATTGTAAAAAAGTCGCCAAAAAAATAATTTTTAATATTGTCTTTCATTATTTATTAAATGCAATTATTGCTGCAAATTACAGTCCAACAATAAATAATCACATTGCAAAAGTATATTTGGAGCAATTTTTTCTTTTAAACTCAACTGATCCTAAAAATTTTAAGTATTAGTCATAGAAATTTCGTGCATTATTCTTCACAATGATAATAAAAACAATAAACATCGACAAAGATCAACCAGCAAACGATAAATTAAAAGCTAAATTCGTTCACTCAAGCCATTTGCTGCAATTTATATTGAAATAAATTAATAATGAAGTAAAA
Source organism: Uloborus plumipes (assembly GCA_038373865.1). Classification (NCBI taxonomy): domain Eukaryota; kingdom Metazoa; phylum Arthropoda; class Arachnida; order Araneae; family Uloboridae; genus Uloborus; species Uloborus plumipes. Next base: position 66,070 of record JAXGGA010000144.1, read on the forward strand.
TATGTTTTGCAGACGATAAATTTAGAATGGTATCCTGTATTTTAAGGAAAGGACTCGATTTCTCATTTGATTGACAGGTGCCATCTTATCACGGTTTTTAATATTTCATTTGACTAATTTTAATAAGGCTTGGAGTTTGGATTGTTACAAAAACAAATACATTTTTAAAATTATTAAGGGAAAAAGAACGAAATAAAAACGTAACCATGGTAACAACATGAAAAGTTGATTTCCGTTGATAAAATAATTCATTTCATCTCTATTTTCAAACAAATTTTATTCGCGAGCAAAGCCATTTTAGAATCGTTTGGCTTGCTTTACTGAAGGTAAGCCTTGAATTTCGGGATTCTAAAAACAATTGTTACAGCTCTCCTGATGATCGTAGAAACTTCGAAAAAACGTCATTTTGTGCAGAAAATTTCAAGCTTTCGAATGACATAAGACTTGAAAATGTGTATAAAATATTTCTTCCCTATTTTATCGAATTTCCGCTAAGAATTCGAATAGAAAAAGAACGAAATGGAATTTTCGAAAAATCGCTTCGAGGTGCAAAACTACATGCTACAAACTAATTTTGTACCAAGTGGCATGAAAATCGACCGAACGGTTTTGGCGCTACGCGCGTAACAGACAGACAGAAGGAAAGACAGAAGGAAAGACAGAGAGACAAACTTTCAGCTTTATTATTAGTAGAGATTACGTAAAGATTCATCGAGTTGAAATTCAACTACAGTACGTCGGCTCTGAGATCAAGTGTTTTTTTTTTAACTAATGACTACATAACTAGAAAAGAAATTATGATATTTTATTATTATCATTGTTGTTATCACAAACACATCATCATCATCATCATTGTTGTTGTTTTTATTCCAGTAATAATAATAATTATTATTATTGTGGTTAGTTGTTGCTGTTATTATTATCATCTTCGTCGTCATCATGGTCGTTGTTGTTGTCACTATTATTATTGTTATTATTACTGTGGTTGTTGTTGTTGTTGAAAATATTATCATCTTATCGTCACAATAATCGTCGTCGTCGTTGTTGATATTAGTATTATTATTGTTGTGGTTGTCGTTGTTGTTATTATCATCCTCATCACCTTTATTAATAATAATAAAAATAATATTATTTTACTTTAGTTTTCAAATCTAAAAAATACAGTTTGAAGACAAAAATCTTCGTTTTTGTTTTGTTTAAAAGTTATCCCTTTTTTATCAAAAACCTGATTCCGAATTTTTGCTGTTAAACTTTGATGATAGAGAAATGTACAGCATAAGACTCTACTTGTCTAACAATCATTTCCTTGATTCATATTTTGTGGGGAAATTATTTGGAATGAATAAAAATTCTTAAACAACTAGCAATGTAAATAAATAAATAAATTTTATTCCCAAGTCTTTTGCAAGTAAAAGTTCTATAATAAGCAATATCGTTTAGTATTTTTTTAGATATGTTGCTGTGAAGTTTCTCATTTGCTTTTTCGGAATAAACGCAATTTACGAAATACTTTTATTTATTTATTTTTATATCCGTTTCAAAAGAAATGTATCTCCATTTACAAATTCAAAAGAGATCTTTTATCTTTTACGTAAAACGAAACGACCTTATCTTTTCTCTGATATCAGTTGTTTTATTATTGGATATGATTTCAGAAACGATAAACCTAAGCAATAAATGTAAATTGTGTTTTGATGGATATCAACTTCCGGGAATTTTTTGATGTGTATACCTTCGATGGGTTTCAGCTATCCTTGATCAAAGAAAACAAAAATGAATAAGCCCCCCCTCCCCCCACAACTCCCCTCCCCAGGTGAAATCTAAAGTTAAGTAGAAAGGGGGCATATACAGACAGTTTTAGAAATAAACCTGAATTTTCTCAAGTTTTTAGTCTTCATAAATATTAAATTTAACGTAATAAATAACCCGATATTTTTGTCTGAAGTTCAGAGTGTCTAACTAATTGAAACGAACCACTTGAAGTTTACTTAAAACTAATTCAGGATTCTTTCTAGCGCAACTTTTTATTTTATTTTCTTTATCAACCCCTTTTCCTCGCCCCTGTTAAAAGTTTTTCTTTTCATTAATTTTAAATTACATTTCTCTTTTCATTGCTTTAATTAATATTCATTACAGAAAAAAAGGATGGAGGGGACGAATATTCGGTTGAATTTTTAAAGAACGTTTACAAACGTTCTTCAATCAAATCTCTAAAATTTAATTGTTTTACTCAATGCATATTGTTTCCAATTATATACGATTTGTTCCACACAATATCTGCAATATCTGTGTTCACAAGTACGTATACTACTTTTAAAATAATTTTTATCCGCCTACTTTCCCGTTAAAGTAAAAGAAAGACGAAAGAAGCATTAAAAGTGGCTTAATGCAACTTAAAAATATCACCAAGATAAAAAAAAGTCAAAAAGTAAAAAAATAAATAAATAAATATCGAAAAATTAAAAATTGGAAAGTAGTGTTTTAAGATGGGGAATTTGTGTGTCTGTCAGTCTGTCTGTCCCCCCAAAAACTTTTGAATGAATGTTCCGATTTGAACGATTTTTTTTTGTTCAAAAGATCTCGCCGAGTACACCTCATTTCCATATTTTACTTTTTGATTGAAACCATTTTTCGATCAACTTTGAACCGTGCAAACTCCTGTAGGATTAAAAATGAAATTCGTGATATTTATTTAGGAACGAGTTTTTTTTTTTTTTTTTTTTTTTTTGCTTGATGAAATCCTTTTTAATGTACTTTCTATTTTTAATTCTTTTTTCAAAAAAATTAAGGAACTTTTCTACGGAAGACCTATAACAGTTGCATTGTTTAAAAGATGCTATAACTTTATTTATTCTTTTGTTTACTTTTAACGGGGGTATCTATTTCATAGATGAGAGAGGCATATTTGTTTTTAGAAATCAGCTTTTAGAGCTAAAAAGCTAGGGTTGACATAATTTGCAATCTCAGATAATTAAAAGAATATTTATCAGATGCTAGAATGCCGATGTCGATATACGGGAAAGTAGGCTCGTTTAGTTCTTAGCAGAACTTCTTGTTAAATTTTAAAAGAATTAATTTAATTTCAGCAATCATTTTATGTTCAAAAGATTGAATTGCAGATTTGTGCTACTTCAAAGGTTAAAGCGAACGTTTTCCAGTTTGAGATATTTCGTGCCCATACAGTATTTATACAGAATATTGCAAGTTTGAGAAATCTCACTTTTTTTTTGGAGGATAACCGATCCCCTCCCCTCCCCCTTTCCAATTAAACTGATTTTAAATGTAGATGTAGTGTAAAAGTTTAAAAAACGATAACTGAAGTTTAGTATCGTTAAATACCGAACAAAGGGTTAGAAAATCTTGTGGAATTTTATGTCGAAAAGAATGACTGTTGTGATAAAAACTAGATGCGATGCAGAACTTATTAAATGATTTTCGATTTAATTGCACGCGTTTAATATCTTTAATTTTCGACTTGATTACTTTAATAAACTTTTTTTTATTTGTTTTTATTTTATTTTATTTTCTCCTTTCTTTTTCAGAGAAGACAAACTGCATTCCAATTTCTCATAAACTGAAGATTTCTTGTGATTTCTTTTACAAAAAATAAACTTAAAATATTTTAATTCAATAACTTAATCAGATCATGTCTTTAAACTAATTTAACTTATTGACAATGAAAAATATGGATTGAAATTAACAAATCTTGGGTTTAAGTTTTGGAAAGGATAATTTTTTTTTCAGCTTAGACATGTCGTGCATACATAAGATAACATAAAGTATAGAAGAGATTTTCCCCAAATGTTTGTGCATTTATTAGAAAAGAGAAGCTATAGGGTATGAATTTCAGTTTTGGAAATGTTGTGCATATAAGAGCAAAGAGATAAAGGTTAGAAAAAATGGTTTTCAGTTGTGAAGAATTTGTGCACTTATGAGTAAAGAGGTATAGGTTAAAGGGGGGATCTGTTTCAGTTTCGGAAATGTACTCATAAGAGCAAAGAGATGAAAGCTAAAAGGAATGAATTTCAGTTTTGGAAATGTCGTGCATATGAAAGTAAAGAAATAAAGAATAGAGAGTATAGATTTCAGTTTGGAAAAGTTTTGTGCACTTAAAAGTCAAGAAATAAGTTTCAATAACGAAATTAAGCATTTAGATTAAAACAACGAAATTATACGTTAAACATGATCCTCAGCATTTCAATACTTAAGGAGGCTGAGGATTATCATGAACGAGATCGAAGAAAGTCATACTAGTTATTCTTAAAATCATAGAGAGTAAAATTAAATGTATCAATAAGTAAAGCAAACAAGAAGTTCTGTCAAGAACTAAACATGCCTATTTTCCCGTATACCGACATTGACATTCTAGCATCTGATCAATATTCTCTTAATTATCGGAGACTGTAAATCACGTCAAACTTAGCATTTAAAGCTGATTTCTAAAAACAAAATATGCCTCTCTCACCTAATGAAATTGATACGTAAAAAGTAAATAAACAAATAAATACAGCTGTAGCACCTTTTAAACAATGTACCAAATTTATTTCTTCCTTACAAAAATTCCTGAATCGCTTTCAAAAAAGAATTAAAAATAGAAAGTACATCAAAATAAATTTTATCAAAAACACAAACCATTTGCAAATAAATCGATTCGAATTCAATTTTAATTGGTTGCGAATAATTAAAAATAATTAAATAAATAAAAATACATTAGAAAATTCTTGAATAAAAAATAAAGAGGATCTCTTAAATGAATAATTTTTATAGAGGAAAAATCGTCTACCAAGAAAGAATAAAAAAATAAGTAAGATAAAACAAATAAATAAATTAACAAAAAATCGTCTGCACAGCTCTTTCTTTTAAGAGTAGCTGTCAGTCTTTTTTTTTTTTTTTCAGTCTGCTTTTCTGCTATGCTTGCTGAGTCAGAGTTAGAGTCGAAGATTCAAAGTCGGAGCCGTCAGTCGAAGTCGATAGGCGGAGTCAGAGTCAAAGGCTTTAAAATTCTAATAGTAGGAGTCGGTCAAGTCTGCATTTCTGTCATGGTTGCGAAGTCGGAGTCGCTGAGTCGCAATCGGAGTAATTAAAACAACTAAAAAAAAAAAAATACTTTCCATACATTCTTAATCAAGAAAAATTTTCAACAAAGTTTGCTTGAATTAAATGCGCCTTTTAGTTCGGGATCTACATAGGTCTTAACTTTCTCCGTAGGCGCTAATGCTAAGTTTTTTCAACTGCACAAAATTGAACAAAAAATAGTTCAAATAAAAAAGTGAAATGTAGGAATAAGGTGTTCTCGCCGATATCTTTCGAAGAAATAAAAGTTTATTCAATTCGGACTGTTATCTCAAAAGTTATTAGATAGGGACAGGTTGTTTGAACGGTTCAATGTTGAACAAAAGATTGTTTAAATAGAAAATTTAACTACGGGAATGAAGTATCCTCAGTGAATCTTTCGAACAAAAAAAAGTTTTTTCAAATCGGACTGTTCACTCAAAAATTGGTAGCGTGTTTGAACGATTTAACCACCTTGCAGTTTATGACAAGATACCTCGTCCATTTAACATGTATTCCTGGGACTGCCCAACCGCAGGGAGGTTAAAGTTGATAGAAAAGTGGTTCGAATCAAAAGTGAAATACGAGAGAAAAAAAAAAGTTTAAATCGGACTGTTCATTCAAAAGTTATTAGGGAGGAGGGGGCACACCGACAGACCGACAGACAGGCACACAAATTCCCCATTTTAAAACCCTACTTTCCAATTTTTAATTTTTTGATGTTTAATATATTTTTTTTCTTTTTGACTTTTTTTTGTTTTTGGACTTGGTGATATTTTTAAGATGCATTTAGCCTCTTTTAATGTTTTTTTTTAGCCTTTCTTTTACTTTAGCGGAAAAGTAGGCAAAAAAAAAAAGAATAAACAAGTAATATGCTTATTAAAGTAAACATTGTTATCAAACGTTGACATTAGCGTCTATGTTTTTGAGATGTGTAAATATTTAATTACTGCAAAATGCACAGCACATTCGAAAAATTTCAAATAAATAAATAATTAAATAACAAAAACGTGATGGTTCGCGCGTATGACATTTATTAATATGCGGTTTTTCAACATCGGTTTTTGATTAGAATGTTACCAAATCCTTGAATGTCGAGTTCCGCATATTTAATCTAGTTTTTAAGTTTTGATAGAATTCCTTTATTTTCAAGGTTTTGACCCATAAAATTCTTCATACACGCTCATTGAACCTGCTTCTTTCTTCTGCTTCTTGTTGCATTATTGCAGTCGTCTTTGGGCGTCTTACAGCCCAGATTGCTTGACAGTAATAAGTAATCTAATGTATTTGTTTCAAAATGACGGAATGCTAAATTTTGTCCCTAATTAAACTTGTCCCTAAATGACAGATTTTCACTCTTTTTCCCTTTTCTCTTACTATCTTTTAAAGTAATGTGACGGTTCCAAGGTAACCTTCGCTACAGTAAATTAAAATTATTACATCATTTCAGAAAGCAATCTATAGTGCAAAGTAAGGATGTGAAAACGATTTCAATGGGTTCGAAAGATCGATGAGTTATATGCTTTGGGTTCGATATTTTCTAGAGGTAGATGTTTTATGATTAAATGAAAATATCATCATCAAAAAAAAAAAAAAAGAGTTGCAGTAGCGTACATAGACTAAGGTGCGCTCCCCCGCAAAATTTGTAAGTGCGCCCCCCCCCCTTCCCAACTATAAAAAAACAAAACTTATTTTTCCCGTGTAACTTTCGCGCTATTTTTCTGTGTCGCGCGCCCTCAAACCTCTAACGCCACCCCGCGCCGCGAGGGCTGCGGGGGCGCTATGTACACCACTGGTTAACAGCCTGATGTTCTCTTAGGGTTTAATCATAAAAATCAGCTGGATAGTGGAACGATCATAGTTCATATTAAGGTTCCTAAAACTGGATAATTTAGACCACATGCTGAAAATGCCAGACATCCCTTTCGGTTTCCTTTAGAATCTTAATTATTATTAAAAATCAGCAGAAAATTACTGTGCGTTATTCCAGACATTTCTTTGCAAACCACTACTTCTGAAAAAAATTTTAATGTGCTTCTTTTTTTTTTTTTTTTTTTTTTTTTTTGTAAAAAAGCATATATATTTATAAAATATTTTCGTTTGAAGAATGATTGCATCCATCAATTTCAAAATTACATTTATTGAACTTTTGTTTGTTGTCTTTGTAGAGCATCATAATCTCTTTTACATTACTAACAAAGAATAGGTTATTTGCTTTTTCGCCCTGTGTATATACTTTTTTCAAAAGTGGCTGTTCTTTTTTGGGAATCTGGTAGCTAGTGGTTGCTATTTAGAATTCCTAGTCTAGAGCTTTACGAGGAATTAATCGAGGTTGGCAGATCACATTCACAATATTAATGGAAATCCTACGATTTTTCGACTTTTACCCTGTTTTCTAACATTAGGTTGTAACTGAGACTGACACAGCACACCTTATTACCACCTCAATGATTGCTCGATATTTTGAATTTATGTATGGTAATTCTGAGAATCTCGATTCACTCGGATATGTGGATGAAAACTGCACTATAAACCTCAAAAAAAAAAAAAAAAAAAAGCAATGGCATTGAAAATATTAACATGTGAACACAAAATTAGGAACATTATGAACAGTTGAACTATTATTTTATTATTTTTCAAAGAGTCACGCCATTATTTCGTTCCCCTAAAAAATCCCCAAAAGAGCAGATCCGCTTTCTTTTCCCTTCCTCTTCTGTTTGTAAAAAGCGATGTAACATTTCTAAGGTTAAGACTTCTCTGCAGCATACCTTAAAAATAGCACGTCGTTGAAAAATAATAAATTTATAAAATAAAATAATGGTTTAAAACAAGTTGAATCATTGCAAAAAAATATTGACTGTGCACACAAAGCAACTTCAGATTCTCGTTGTCTAGCCGCGACAGTCAATATCGCGACGGTGGGAGTGTGGGCGGAAAATTCCACCGGGGGTGTAGCGTAACGCTGCAGAAAGCTTGCATCAGCCTGCGGTGAATGATCCATTGTTCGAGGGAAATTATTCTTGCTCGACAAGAATGGGAGAAAAGTGCTGGTTTGTGCAAACATGCATTTTGATGTAATGACTGCTCGTTAAGTCAGGTGATAAAATGTGCCCAATTTTAATGAGGTGGAAATTTTTAATTCTTTGTGCCCCATCTTTTTAATATAATCTTTTTTACATGAACAAAATCAAAAGCTGAAAAAAAAAAAAAAAAATCGCGAGCCTTAAGTTTTTGGGACTATGGCAGGCAATTGACCCACAGATATTGAAAGTTGAAAAAATGATGCTGAAATAATTACGTTTCATGAGATGTTATTACTTCCCAAATTTTTTTTATATAATATTTTTTACATGAACAAAATCAAAAGCTGAAAAAAAAAAAAAAAAAAAACGCGAAACTTAAGTTTTTGCGACTATGGAAAGTTGAAAAAATGATGCTGAAATAATTACGTCTCATGAGATGCTATTACAAGTTATTAGCAATAGTTCAGTCTACAGAAATACCATAAATTGTTAAATAAATCTAATTTGAATTAGTAGAGAGTATGATTCCTAGTAATGTTATAGTCAAATTTCATATTCAATGCATCTCTTTCTGTGCTAACATTGATCGTTGAATTAGAGATCCTAATGACATCTGTTTTAGATACTGTTGCAATATCTTCTTTTTCAGAACAAATAAAACTGAAACTATATACAGCAGATCCATGAAAATTTATAGAAAACCCATGTGTCCCTTTACTTTCATGGAGAAACCAATATAATGTAAGAAAGTTGGTTGAACGTTTAACAAAAAAATCTCTAATTTAAATGATACAACAACTGTTTGGTAGTCTTTGAAATATCATCTAATTCACTTTAGACACGATATTTTTATATCTCAGATTTATTGTCTGAAGACAAATATCATATTAACTTTGTTGTTTGGTTCCTGGACTCTCTCTTAATATTTTAAGAATATTCTTTATAATTTCCATATATTGTTCATCATTTCGATATTCATTTTGGAAAGGGTATCTGAAAATCCTGCATTTGGTACGTTTTCTACTATATTTGCCTTTTCTATGCCCTTATTTCATTGAATTTTATGATATAAAACAAAAATTACTTCAGTTACAAAAAAAAAAACAAAGAAATTTATCAAGCAATTGAAGAAAGTAAAGTTGGGTCGAGTATCTTGATAAGTTTGCTAACAAATGAGAAAAAGAAATTTCAGTTGTATATTATTTGATCAGAATAATGCATTACCAGATAATGCTGCAAATGAAGAATAACTGACTGATTGCAAGTTACGAACAAAACACGTCTTTCATTTGAATAAAAAATCTGGTATGGACCCCACACTACTTCCTTTTACGTGTAAATTTCATAGTAGTTGCCTTAAGTGTTAAAAAAAAGTGCTTGGAGTGAGCAAGGTAACAATTCAAATATTTACTCTCCTAATCTGCCACGAAACAATGCAAAAAATATTTTACAATGGTTAATTTTCTAAATATTGCTGATTTTAATATCATTCAGTGAATTTTTCGCAAAATATCGCCAATAGCGCCAAGTTGAACCCAAATTCAAAAATAATTTTTTCGCTAAATTTGTCGCCAACCTGGCGTTATGTCGCCAAGTTGGCGACATATCGCCAAGTGGTAGCGCCAAATCATATCACTTAATATGCATTGAAATTAACATTGATTTTCCCTAAAAAAGGAGTAAAAGACCCCCTTAGGATTATTCATATGCAACCACAAGGGGAGGTGCACAACTAGACACCACTCAGAGACTAATTATCAAACTAGAAGCTTCTATGGCATACAGTTTTTGAGTTATGCGACACACATACATACGCACATACGTACATACAGACGTCACAAGAAAACTCGTCGTAATTAACTCGGGGGTGGTTGAAAAAGATTTTTCGGCTGCTTATATGTTGGTAGGTACATATGCACGTGCTGACAGGTCGAAAAAACTACTGAACATTCATTCGGGGGTGAGCAAAATCAAAATTTAGACTTAAATTTGAGTGATTTTTTTTTCGCGATCACAATACTTCCTTTACTACGTAAAAGGAAGTAAAAACATTTCTTTTGAAAAAAAATTAAATGTTCTATACAATTCACAAGTTATTTAAAAGGGGAGGTTTGACCGGGATCAAACCTCCCCATTTGACCAGGGTCAAAGCTCCCGAAATTGAAATGGGTCAAACCTTTCTTAAAAGCCATTTTAGAAAAACAATTAAAGAACACAGTAATTTTAAGAAATGAAAGTAGTAAATAAATATGCAGCCTTTTAGTATATTAATCTGAGTACACAAAAAGTTCAATATAATTTCATTTACATTACTGGTCAATTCCGCGCAACGTGGGAACTTATTGTTAAAAAAAATATTGAAATATTGTCTCAGATTTTTTTATTCGATCTCTATATTGATTGAAGTTTACAAATTAGAATCTGGTAATCCCAGATGAATCATTTTCTTTTCGTAAGAGGACTTGTTCTATGAGGTTAAATTCTCGTGAAAGTCTCTTTCTGGTAGAAGCAATTTTAAATGAGCATATTTTATTGGTTATCCTGTTTCCACTAATTAATTCCATTTTTCTGAGATGCTTATTCTATAAGAAACCAATTATTATAATTTATTTTAAAATTTCTTCTTAAAATAATTTTAAAAAGTTGATTGTCAAACTATTAAATTTTAAGTAACGTAAGTCTTAACTTGCACTCCACCGATTTCGAAAAAAAAAATAATTTGATACATCAAAACAAAATAATAATCAATGATTTAAATTAAATAAATATAAAATGAAATTCATTTTAAACAAAGGACAAAGGACCAAATAGTTGGACTACAAAGTAGATTACAAAAAAATGTTAATCTCGTGTTTATGTCTGTGAGTGCCGGCAAGGCACTTCCCCTACTCCTCTAACTGTAAAATAAATAAAATAAAGCAATTTGTTTTTTTAAAGGCAAGAAAAATTATATTTATTTAACACTTTTTTAATTAATGATTTTTTTTTCAAATAAGTAAAATTAAATTTATTTAAAAATTTCTTACGAAATTACAAAAGAACTAGGTGACCCGTGCGGAATTCCGCAAAAAAAAAAAAAAAAAAACTTTAAACTCAAAATTTAATACGACAATTTTTATTGGCTTCATTTGCACAACATCGTCATCTACTACCGTCGTTCTGACAACTTTTCAAAGAGATCAAAGACACGTTTACGTTTACAACTACTACAAAAGTGATACCCTATATTAAAATCAAATACCCAAGGCTACCACTAAACTAAATACTAACGTTATCGCAAAACTACCATAGTATTTTGAAACAATAAAAATTACAATTTAAGGTTTACCGAGCTAAGCCTTGGCTTGAAATGTCGCATTTAAAATTGATTTGAACAACAATGGTAAAACGATTTTAACCGTTGAGCAAAAAATTTAACTTTTTCAAACTTCAATCGCTTATAAGTCGCTTAAACGTGGATTTTCGAGATTGTCGTTACGCGGCGCTAGCGGAGAAACGTTCTAAAGAACGCATTTTTTTTTAATCTTTCGAATGAAATCAAAATGGAGACGATACGACAATTATTTCGCTAGATAGAGTCAATTTTGTGAACAAGAATTGAAGTTCGAATAAAAAACGAACCGACAATTTTTAGAGGGTGGGTCTAATTTTCGTCAATAGCCCGCGGGATAAGCTTCAAAATCATAAATTTTCATGCAATTCGATAAAGAAATGAGCGACTTTCGACCGGGTATAGGATTCGGCTTAGAGAAATAATATATAGAGATAATAGCCAGAGAAATGTGTAAAATCTATGAATTAAACAATTTTAACAAAGATGGAAATACATTTCAGTATTCGCTTCAAAATAAAAAAAAAAAACAAATAAATTAAATAAAAATATTGAAAAAAAAACTAAAAAATATTTTTTTGTATGCATTAAAAAAGTGCAACATTTTTTCCCCCCACACATGCGGGTGAACCCCTCTGCAGATGATTCTGCCGGTACCCATGATAGGATCTCAAAACTTCACAAAAATCCAGAGATCCCATACATTATTAATCGTTTCTGCTTACATAAAATTGCTGTCTCACTTGCACTAGCATACAAGGGCAAGTGCTTTTTGTTCGTTCAGCTGCCCGACGCCCCTTCATAGAGCCTCTTGCCTGGCGCGAAAAGCAGAAGGCTTGAACTTAACTAGTAAGTTCTCCACGCGACGTGTTTGTTGAAAAGTAGGTCATCGGTAAACAAAAGTAGTATTTGCCTTTATGTACCTGCTCCGCGCCTTTCATTTTATTATTATTATATGACGATAAAATCACAACACTTTGTGCAGGAAATGAGAGCGATAAACATTTCTCCACAGACATTTTTCGACATTTAAGTTCAAGGTTAAGAGCAATTGGAGATCTCGGTGCAAACTCCGCCTTTTGCCGAGGGGGGAGCTCCAATACGTAGCAATTAATTATGCATAAGTAAACTTACATTTTGTTAAGGTATTATCGGAATCGATGAAATACCAATTCCAACATAGCATTGATTATGAAGACGAAATCTTTAAAGATGAGTTTTTGAAGCGTTTAAGTTTTTGTGATTCCTGAAAGTTTTCCAAATGGAGCTCTCCTTCTTGAACCGAGGTCATCAATTGCACACACATTTTGTGAAAATTAACAAAAAAGTAAATAAATAAAAAAAAAACAGTGCGCGATAGTGATGCGATTTTTTATGGGAAAAGAGTGGTAGACAATTGAATGTGCGGGAAAAACGTTCTTAGATTTTAAATATTTCTATTTAAAAAAAAAAGTTGGAATTTATTAAAACATGATTGTTAACAGCTTGAGATAATGCATTTTTACCGTTTTTACATTTAAAAGCTCATATTTTGTTATTAAAACTATTTTTAACGTTCTGTGTTGCGACTAAACAGTGGTCTGAGCTAAAGCCCTGAATACTCCTCTAGCATTAGTCTAAGCAACAATTGTGGAGGTTTTATAAGTGTTTGCTTCTTTCACAGTTCCGAAAAATTTTCATGGAGCAGCAGTAAGCAGTTTTCACTCTTCTTATACGTTGACAATAATGATTTTTTAAGTTATTATTTCTTCTGCATTGAAATTAAGCACATGCTTCTTCAGTTTTTATTCGATTTCAAATAAGTCATGTAATTAAGAATGAAAAGCAAGTTGGAGAAGCACACAATCGGGAGTATAGGGCAGAACATCGATCAAAATATGAAGAGTGGGGGAAAGCAAGTTTCTCTTCGTTTCCTTTTTTAAAAAACGGAAGGATCAAGTTGTGAAAGTGAAGGTGGAAAATAGTGTGTAATTGCGCAGGGTTATTTCAAAAAAAAAAAACATAGAGGTTGAACAGTGGGTACGGTGCCGAAAATTCCTCAAATGTCAAATATTGTCGTATAGGCAACAAAATATTTAAGAAATCATTTGTTTGAAGAGCAAATAATAACTCATTTATGCTACAAACAATTGTTTTCCAGACATATTTTTATGGTACCTCATTATAAGAGCTATTCCATGTAAACAAACCATCTCCGGATTTTTGAAAACAATTAAAAATTTATAGCTAAAATTGTTTATTTTAAGCTCTTAAACTCAAATGATTGTAATTCCAGAATACTGAATTTTATTTTACTCTCAATGTTATTTTTTTCTTGAATTATAACAGTTGTAAGTGCCAAAAAAAAAGTAACTTATGTTTGGTGATTTTATCACAGACCACTGTATACTTAGTCTCCAATTTTTACTATTTAGACTGTTTTCCTTTCTTCTCGCGTTGCTTTTCTTTGGTGACTTTTTATCCTAAAGCTCATACTTCGTTTCATTGAAAATGAGGTTCCTTGTAAATCAAAACATGTGTCTGCAGCAAGGGTAGATCTAGAAATGTTTCAAGGGGGGGGGGGGCTCATTTTATTATGTATTATTTTATTACGTAGCCTTTACTACACATCTTGGTTTGCAAATGTTGACCTCATATGTTTTGGACTTTAATTGCAAAACGTATCCTAAGGTGAGCCCTGAACCTTTTTTCGGCCAGTATCAAAAATAGTCTAAAAATGCCTTTTTTGAACTTCTGTATGGAAAATTTACCACTGATGAATCCCTCAAGGGAGGGGCAATCATCCCCATCGCAACTCCCTTGTATCCGCCCCTGGTCTGCAGTGTTCTGCAAATTTGTGTAATAAAACGTTGAAAAATCTTTTTTTATTAGGCTCACGTAGTTCCACATCTTTTTACAATCTAATCTGCCCACGGTTGCTATGTAATTGGCAAACGTCCAGATACGGCGAGTCTATCAGAGTCAGGGGAAAAGAAAAAAATGATGTGCGTGATTTCAATGTGACTTTGCTTAATTTGAGGCTTACACACTTCTGCAAAAGCTGGCATCCTTAAAACCTAGAAGATAATTCTACTTCTGTCAGTAAACCGGATGTTTGCCTTTCTATTTTATCGGTGGTCAGACTGTTTATATTTCAACAAAAGAAAACAAAATGGCGACAAAGAATCCGATCTGAAACAAAATCCATTATTTTCACGTTTCTGCAATTCCTACACTCGCGTGCCACCGGCAATCCCATTTCATGTCCGTCTGCCATTGCGACTTCCCATCGTGTATAAACAGGTGTGCGGCTCGCGTGCGCTTTCCGTGTATTTACTCATGGAAATTTATGGGAGGCATCGTTTTATCGTCGGAACTGACTATGTACACAACCTGATGCCCGAGGGATTGACGTGAACGGAAACCGTCATTGAATTGTTAATTAGCTCCCATCCGAAAAGTTGTGGTAATTGCGTAGTTTAAGTGATGGAATTATCAAAATATCAACAGATAGTACGTAGCCCTTTTACTTGCGATTGCGTCCGATGGTGAAATTATGAATCGAAATAGAGGATTTAAAAATGAGATTTTTTTTTCCTTCTTGTAATTTTTACCCAAGTTAAAGATTGCGTCTGAGAGAAAACGAGACCAATGGGACTTTGTTAACTGGATAAATAATTGACGTAAAACTTACGTACTCAGAGAGTGAACGCTATTTTTTCCGGTGTTTTTGTGACGGTGACTACGTGCTAAACGCGTAAGATTAAGAAAATCATTCATATTTTTGTAGCCAGCCGATCGAGGGTCCTCCATGTTCGCTAATGCTAATTGGTGCACGTTAGAGCTACCGTGGCTGCAAAGTCGTCCAAGTTCACAGTTCAAATCAATGGTTCAAGGGGAGGGAGGTGGATCAGAGGTTGCTCTGCTGCTGGTTAACCCCTTAAGCGGTCAATTATTTTACCAAAAATGCATCTAAAAAGGGCATAGTTTTTTATTGCAAATAGTTACGTACCATACTTAACAGAATAAGAATATTGAGAATTTTTTAATTTTTTTTTCGTTTTTAATGCTTTTACAACATTTTTTATTTTACAATTTTGGTCACAAAAACCCTAAATGTTTGCTTTTTTTCAAATACATTCTGCGTGCAGTAAAGAATAGTTTACAAAATATGCAAAAATTTCTCTCACACTTGCTGTGAATTTTGAAGTTTACAATTTTCCAAACAGTTCAGAAGTCTTTTTCATACTGTCTAGTCATACAGTAGAACAAAAAGTTCCCGCTTTCCCGCTACATTGAAAAACCCGGATGAAAAGCATTTCATTTACATAGACAAGCCACACCATCTGTTGAAAAATAATACTACTAAGTAATCTCTTTCAATAATGAAAAATTCGGGCAAACCAGAAAAGGAAATCAGAAAATATCGATGCCCGTACGCCGTACGGGCAAATCAGAGGAGGCCAATTTCGGGTATCACGTACACTGTACGGGCAAACTGCTTAAAGGGTTAAGACAAAAATAAAAAAAAGTACCTTCGGGACTCAGTAAAATCAGGTGTGGTAGTAACGTCCATGTGTGTTGCCCAGATCACTATCCTCAATCATCAGCTTATTACTATTTTCCTTTTGGGGTTTGAAGATTCTCAGTTATTAGCTTAAGATCTATATTTTTGTGCCTTTTCTAGTAAAATTTTCCTCTGTTTTGTACCTGAAAGTTCATCAACTTTTTCTTGGCGTTTATCAAAGTCAAATTTTTCAAAGGCAAATGAAGTTCATGCTAGTAGAAGGGAAGTGTTTCACAGCCCATGGTTTCAGTATTTTTCTGAAACAATCGAAACTGGGCGGATTGCAAATAAGTACAGTTAGGTGGAGGGTTATCCAATAGCATCAAATCGGAACGACATGAAGATCTAACTCCGAATCAGCATATTATTTCTGCTAGCCTTTATTTAAACCAATGTTTACGCAACGATTGTTTGTTGAATTTCTGGCTGTGCTGAATGTTATCGAAATATGAATTAATATCCTATGACTGATGTAGTAACGAAATGAACATAAAGTCCTTATCTCTTTAAATGCATGGAAATTTGACTTTACTCATTTCATTAAGTTGAACCTAAAAGTGTTCAATTTTCGTCAAAACTTTCTCGTTAATCATATACAGATGCACTGCTAAAACTAAGCAGTTGTTTTTACAGTATAACACTGACGGCAGAGATTACAGTTTAAAGCTGTAAAAGCACAGTAAAAACAGTAAAAGTAGCTATTTTACAGTTTATCACCCTAAAACTTGCAATTTTAGATTATTACTGTAAAATTAGTAACATTACCGTAAAATTAGCTGTATTATACTGTCAAAACAACATCTATTTTTTACAATGTGACATCAACGATAACTAAGCAAGCCATTTTTCCCTATCTATAATTTTCGTCGTTTCTCCATCTTATAGTTTTCGTAGAAGAGTCTTTGGCTGGTGTATTAGAATTAAATAAATGTTTTAATTTCGTTTACAATAAATACTCTTAATTAAGCTCTAAAAAAAGTTCCAGATTAACATAAGAACAATTTTATAATGTAACATTTTTTGCATTTTGCCTGACAAATAATCATAAACTGATTTCGCTGAATAAGAAATATTTTATCAAAAGCTACTTTTCTGAAGCTATTTTGTAGATTTTGGCATAAAAATATTTAAAGTGATTTCTTTACGTTACAAATATGCCAACCGAAGCTCCTTTTTGCATTTTTACAAAAAATAGTCACTAACCGATTGGTTCGAGAAATAAACATTTTTCTTGAAGTTACTCTTCGTAAGTTACTTTTTACAATTTGACACAAAAATATTCGTTAGCTGATATCTCTGAATAACAAATATTAAATATGATGAGTCAAATTTTTACATTTTGACCCAAAAACATTCATTAAATTGATTAATTTATATGGGAAATATTATGTCTAAAACTACATTTTACATTTTAACACTAAAATTTCGTTAAACTGAATTATTTGCATACTAGGGACTTGGCATCGATGAGAAAACATAGATGTTCAAAATTGAAACATAGATATTATCGATTCATCGACCTAAAAACATCGATGTTATGAAACATCGAACTTTTTAATACATATTACTGCATAATAAACAAGCCCGTGTTTTAGGGGGTCGAGGGGGGGGGGTCAATTGCCTCCTCCTAGTTTTAAGAAATCAATGTATTTACATATAAGTGGGTGTGGTTTTGTTGCTTTCCGATGAAATTGCATTGTGTTTTTACCCTTTGACCTCAGGAAAAACTTGATATGACGGGCCTGATAATAAACTGTAAAAAAAATTTAATGCTAGAACTAAATTTATGGTCGTCAATTTATCAATTAACATGATTTTTGAACTGCCAAGAATAAACTTATGATAATAATGATAATTAATTCTTGACGTTCCAAATTAAGTAATGGAAAAGGATAAATAATTTATACATTTAAAGTGCAAAAAGCTGAAATATTATTGGAATTAGTTGGAATAATTTCGTAACTTTAAATTTTCACCTGAGTTTAAAAAACTGAAATAAGTTATTTTATATTTAATACGAACTATTTGAGAAACCTTATAAAGTACAGTGCCCACGGTTTATTAAAATTATATTTGTCCTGAAGACATTTGATTTTATTAAGCGGCAGATTTTATAAACCGGCATACCTGGGTCATTCCGACGAAACTGGTACAAATCATGTCCGAGACTTTAGAATTTTTTAAAATCAATTTTAATAACTACCACCCATTAAGTGCATTTTTTATTGGTTCTCCATTTAATTTTGTGCCATCAAGTATCAATTGAGTAGGCATAATCCATTTAGAAATGACACTGAAAAAATTATCTTTGTCAGAAGCAGGAGAAAATGACGTGTCCTAGCTTCAAATTTTTAGACTTTTAAATGTGATTTAAAATTAAACTGAAATGTAACAGCAAAATAAATAACACTGCGCTGCACAAAAGATGCTTCTGAAACCATTTCTGCAGTTTATTACGCAAATGAAAAAAAATTTCCCCAAAAAACACAATTATTTATCCATGTCCCTAGGTTTTCTGTTTCGAATTGAACACTCTGTTATGTGCCTTTTGGAAATAAAATAAACAATTTCATTCAATCTGATATATTTTTTAAAAAAATATAGATAGTATAAATGCTGTGATTAGCTTGCTACATTGAATTATGTAGTCAACAACCAGGCTGAGCCTAATTCTTTTCTTATGTTGGTTAATTTGAACTGTTGGGTGTCCACTCTGTTAGAGCCGATTTCATGATGAAAAAATATATTTTTTTCTTAAAATTGCAGACAGACTTACAGTTTTAGGCTGCTTATTCCACTTTATGCTTGTTCTGTGATTCTAACTTTTCTTTGTGATTATACAGCTATTTTTAAAGGCTTATTTGTCCACTCTGTTATATGTCCACTCTGTTAACCAAAGTGATCAAAATATTTGAAATCCTTTCATAAATGAGTCATGTACTAGTTATTTACACTTCATTATACACAAATAAATGGAAACTCAATAAAAAAAAATATGATTAGTTGGTGGAAATTATTTAAATTGATAATCTTAAGTAAAGAGTTTCAGACATGATTTGTACAATTTTCGTCGGAATGACCCACCTACACTTAAGGAAAAAGTTTTTAAAGACCACTTATCTGAAAAATTAATGAATTACTGTATTTCTATATAGTTATAAAAATTTCAAAATACAGTAAACTATATAAATAAGATTTACATTCTTATTTACAGACGGGTCTTAAAATACTGGCGTACAGATATTTAAGATTAACGGAAATCGTATATACATTGCAAAATTGGTATGCGTTTCTTCATCTTCCGAGACTCTTTCACTTCTTGGTACTACATAACTTTGGCATTTATTATACCTCTGCAATTTTTAACACAATTATAACTGTCATTTTCAAATTTTAGCATATGCTTTCCAAAAAACTGATTCTATAAAACGGCGATGATGATTTTATTATGAATGATTTTAACACGTTTTGATATTTTAAGGATTCGGTTCTTGCAGATTTGATTTTAAAAAGCCGCTGATTTTATAATCCTGTGATTTTATAAGCGGCGGTTACTCTATTTCAAGTTGACACCATGCAATATAAGTCGTCTTCTATAGACAACTAACAATGGAAAACTCTTTCCAACGTGATCCATGTCGCAATAACTAATTAGTAATGAATTTTTCATAACTATTTAACATATTCACATTTTTAGAGGATATTTTACGCTCCATTATAAAACATCGACATCGAAAAAAACATCGAACGCAAAACATCGATCTTATAACATCTATGGTAAAATCATCGACGTTTTGACAAAAACATCGATGTTTCTGAAACATCGACATCGATGTTGCACCACTATTGCATACTAGATATTTTACCAGAAACTACTTTTCCCTCTTTGATAGAGATATTTATTTTGAAATAAACGGGAACTCAAACATCAAAAGTTACCTAACCTGGGCAACTAACTTTGCTAGTTCGTTTTTCTTTTTTTTTTTTTGATAGAGAATAACATTGAATGTTGCGCAAAGTTTTTTGTTATTCCGTTGACGAAGATTGTTAAAATTATCGCCTTGTCTTCAAATACAGCAATATTAAAAGACCTTTTTATAAAGCTAAATTGATTGATTTCCCATTTTTCTGTGTTCACGATGTCTTAATAAACAGTTGGTGTGTTAGCTGTGGCCCAATTCAACGAAAAGTACCATTTTAGGTATTTCCAGACTCGCTTGTAACTTAGAACCCTGTAAAATGCGTTTCTGTGCAGCGAGTGTCTTTCAGCAGCAAAGCTTTCATTTTGGGATTCGGTACTGTGGCTGAAATATTCAAATGATAACTCCGGAGAGGAACTACGTAATTTGGTGAAACAATTGAATTGATTACAAAGATTGAATTTATTTCTGACAAAGTAAATTCTTCGAAATCAAGAATTGCAGTTTTGGAACAAATTATTATTGCTATTATTATTATTATTATTATTACTATTATTATTATTAATATTATTATTAGTATTATTATTATTGATTATTATTATTATTATTGTTATTATTATTGTTGTTATTATTATTATTATTATTATTGTTATTAATATTGTTATTAGTATCATTATTATTATTATTATTATTATCATTTTTTTTTTTCTTTTTAAATATTTCTTTTTCTTCTTTCGGATTCCAACGTTCTTTTGGTGATTACTTCATGTTTCTAAAAGTTTGGCCTAAGTTCCTAACTGTCTTTCAGTGTTATATATTCACGTCAAATATATCACACGAATAGAACACAAATAGATTGGAGCATTTTTAAAAATCAATCATAATGCATCGATCCTCAAAACATATACAGTAGAACCAGGATTTTACGTCGTCCGTTTTGTACGTTCTCCCTACTCCAACGTTATTTTTTGCTGGTCCCTAAAAAAAGAAATGCTGATAATGTTAAAATATTCTGGATTTTATGCGTTTCTTTTCAAAAAGCCCACGTAATACGTTTAGTGACAAATAGATCAAAGCCGTTTTTCATCTACAATATTTGCAGACTTTTTTTCTCCAAAATAAATTAGTTTAATAGCTGTTTAAAGCCGCTGTGGCATTTTTTTAATTCTATCTTATATTCCTAAGAAAGAACAGGAATTGGAGAGAGAATTTCCGACTGTCCAATCCCATCTTTCTTCACAAAAACATTCTTCGTCTTGAGATTCTCCTAAAAGTCAATGTGGCATGTTACAACAATTACATCAAGAATTCTTTCAATATCCGACGTAATACCCGCTTCTGATGATGGTGATGAAACTATGAAGACGAAGAAGCGTCCCCATAGTCGATCAAGCGATTCAAAGCATAAACATTCTTTTTTTTTTTTGAAAATACCAACAAAGAAGCAATTTTAAAAAATTGCTAGTGTAGAACGTGTTTTAAGCCATTGATGCCTAGCGTCCCTGTTTAGGGATGATTCAAAAAGTGTGTCTAAATTTTCCAAAAATGAACATTTCAACCAAATAATAGTGTTCAATTATTACTTTGGTATTGCTTCAATTCATTATTAACAGAGTGCAGCATATAACCATTGTAACGTGTGTTCTGCAGCCGTTTTATAATGATCTTTATCAAGAAATACATCGTACACAATCTCAAGAACAAAAAGCTAAGTTTCTAATATTATTCCAAGCTTCCCAATTTCTGTTAATTGTTGGTTTTATTTCTTCTTAAATATTATACTGTAGGCAGAAAGAAAATTTGAGTCTAAAAAAAATATGTACCCTCTGGTGCCTTTTAAGGACGATTTTCCTTTTTTTAATAAAAAAAAATATTTTTTACATGATATTTTCTTTTATTATTTTTCATGTCCATTAAACACTATTTGCAACCAGTATACAAAATAGGGTAAGTGCTCCAGTAGTCGGCCATTTAAGAGATATTCTGTTGATCTTGGCTAACCTAGAACTTTCAGCTACCAATACAGCAACAAAAACAAGGTAAAACTTTAGAATAAACCTTTCTGATAGTGAATCACCTACCTGTTTCAGAAATTTAAAGAAAAATTATGTTAAAATCCCAAAGCTGTTGTGAACACTAGTAAATGCTCCAGTAGTCGGCCACAGAATCATCTTAGCTGAAAAATAAGCAGAATCGCAATCTTGGATGACGAGCACACCATTCAAAATGAAATGACTCATAACTAATTCAAAAAAAGTACCCAAAACTTAACTGCCACTGGTTGATGATTGAGGATAGGTACATGAATGTGTGAATGCGTCATATCTGGTTTTGAATTAAAAATGTACTATTTATGAGGAGTTTTACGTCACTGTGGCCGACTACTGGAGACTGGCCGACTACTGGAGCACTTACCCTATCTCTGGAAAAAATGTCAGGCATTAATGGGTTAAATAAAATTGTATCTAAAAGCAAAAAGCAAGTAAAGATTACTCATTTTTCACACTAATTAATTGGATAAGGGTTAATTTTTATACAATATGCTTAGATTATTTACAGCTCCCACGACTTTACGTTTTGTAGCTTGATACGTTTTTTATCACTGGCCCGAATGAAGACGTAAAATCTGAGTTCCACTATATTATCTTTCAGGTAGAAATGTGTGCAAGTGTGATATTAAGTGAAAGACACACGTAAAACAGATATACAGTGTGTTCAGTAAATGACTGACCCATTTTGAATGAAAATAAAAAGCAACACGGTTGTTGATTTTGCCTGTCAAAATCCAAATTCACACAAACATGGAAAATTACGTCTGCTATGCACATGACGCAATTTCGACTGAAACACTCACGTGTATTGGCAAATTATGTTATGTGACTTCGCCACATTATTGCTGCAAATGGCGGCTGTAGTGAGAGTACTGTTATTCAGTTTTTCGGTTGCCACCTCCCTCTACTGGTAATATTTTGACCTATTTGAACGTAATATATTTTTCAAAATTTATTGATTCGCTAAAACAAATGTTGCAAACTGCGCCTTTTATCTCAAACCGTGTAATTTTTATTTAATTTCAAAGTGAGTCAGTCATTTATTAGGTATACTGTAAATATATATGTATGTGTTTTCGGACAATACAATACTCATTACAAAGCTTTACTTGAAATATTATTACTTTTTTTGTCAAAAATTTTAAACTAAACTATCAAAATGCTGGAAAATCAGTCAAAATGTACTTTCAACAAATGAAACTGTCAAAATAAGTCTTCTAGTACGTTCAATTCTCACTCCTGCACTCGTTGAACTGACGTTTTATTTTTTCCCTGAGCTTTCTTTCATAGAAAAGTAATCTCAGAACTTAATCGAGTCGACTGCCCAAGGTCACACGTACTAAAGAACAAAATCCATTCGTTTGTAGTAAAGAGTGTGTAAACACGGTGTGATTATCTGCAGTTCTGTCAACTTCGCGAGTAAATTTAGCTCAACTCTTGATTGCGTACGAAGACGCATTGTGATAAATAAAAACTTTGGCTCTTGGGTTCATAATAGATTCTTGATAAATGTTTCAAAGGTCTGCAAAACATTAAACTTTTAACGTTGCAGTGTTAAAAGTCATATTTTATGTGACCACATTAATCTTGACGTAAAAAGAGGAAAGGGTGGACTAAAAGTCATTCATTCAAAATCATCTGAACATCTGAACAAAAATTAACAATACTGGTACAAAAAAAAGATGAAAAAAGAATTCATTTGTATTATACTGTATCAGCGCTCTCTGCACAGCTGCTAAAAAAATAATTTTAACTAACGACATCTCTCGAGAAGAGTGGAAACTAATCCACATTAAAATGCAAATCATTGGGAATCATTGGAGTGCAAACCAAGGAGGTTAAAGGGGAGGAGCTAAATCTCTGCTATCTAAAAGTGGCAACGAATTCTCACACGCCGCCAGAGGACGCTAGCTGAAACGCTCCCTACTTCCTACGGGATTCAATGTAAATGATACTGAATCTGTCCTCTCTTTAAATGCTGCTATGGGAAAGAAAAAAAATTTTTTTC